>SJYV01016348.1:468834-539588 GCA_006410875.1 Neotragus pygmaeus | reverse complement strand
GTAAAGAATCTGTCTGCAATTTGGGAGACCTGGGTTTGATCCCTGGGTTGGAAAAATCCCCTGGAGGAGGGCATGGCAACCCACTCCAGTATTCTTGCCTGGAGAATCCCATGGACAGAGGAGCCTGATGGGCTACAGTCCATGGGGTCACAGAGTCGGACATGACTGAGGGACCAACACTTTCATTAAAAGAAAGTGAAAATTCATAAAACAAATGAACACAGTCTGAGAAGCAGTGTAACTGAATGCAGTTTGGGGAACAGATTTATTTACTTCTTTTTCAATTATTGTAATAAATCAAGTAGGACAGCTAAAGAGTGCCAGTTAAGTTCAGTGGTAGTGGCTTCCCTAACCTTATGGGGGAGAACTTAGAGGCTGAGTCCAGGCTTGGCTGTGATTGGTGAGCCATGGCTGCCCTGGGGGTGAGGTGGGAGTCAGGAGGGCAGATTTCCCATGGGTGGATGTCCCTGAGGGACAAGTTCTCCTGAAGTTAGTTCTAGCCTCTTCCCAACACCCAGCATGCCAGCCCGTCACAATGTGCTCACCACAGTGTGCCAACATCCCAGGGGGAGAATCTAGGTTTAATGGAAACATGAAAGAACACGAAACCCGATGGTGCATGAAATTAGTAGTGAACACTGGGAAACGTAAGTCACAGCTCTGTTTGTTTTAGGATAGGGTGAAAATCACCATTGTTTCATGCCAATAGGAGCTAGAGCCAGAGAAACCCTGAGTACCAACTAATCAAAAGGGCCAACACCCCGCTTTCAGATAGTGGCCCCGCCATATCCCTCATCCTAAGTGAGCTTCTCTGATCAAGAAGGAGATAGAACTAGGGTGCTGTGTGGGCTGAGCCAGCGATTTCATCTCTAGGGTCTCGTCTCCAGGTACGTGTGAGGCACCAGAGTAGCCCCCTCTGAAGAGGTGACATCTGAACTGATTGCCAGTAATACAAAGGAGCCAGCCACTGATGTAGCGTGACTGCTGCTTCAACTTGAGGTACTGTGGGATTTTTCAGGCACTTCCAGATCAACATGTCACCTCTGGCCTGGCAAGACTGCCAAGGTTTCACTAAGGGCAAAGAGGCATTTCCAGAAAGGGACTTTTTGGACTTTGCTGCAGCTTTTCTTCAGCGTGACTGGTGGAGTACACGGCTGTCTGAACCATGAAGGTGCTTCTTGCGCTGCCTGCTGCCAGCACTGACTAACTGGACTTAGTGCTGCTTAATATAGCAGCACTGAGTGGTCTGTTTATCCTGTTTCTCCCAGAGCTACAATTAGCCGGCACTGAGGGGTCAGGCAGCCCTGGGAGGAGGTTTGGGAGCTTACAAGGCTAGGTCTGTTCACCTCCAGAGGCACCTTTGGGATTTCATCAAGTTGATTTGATTTAGTATTTAAACTCTTTTGTTTGCTTTTATTTTTGTATAAACAGCAAAGGATAACAACAACAACAACAACAACAACAACATCCCTCTCCTTTCAAAATTGGCAGATAAAAGATATGAGTCAGCAGGGTTGCTTGATTTTCTACTATGGGTGTCCCATCCCCTCCTGAAAATGCTAGAGATAATCCTGCATCTCCCCTGCCTCGGAGAGACCATGATTTGTCCCTTAGAGTTGGGTGAAGCCAGTGTCTCCAGGGGAGCATAATGAATGAATTGAGCATTGAAAGTTTAAGCTAGTTTAAAATTTGACCCTCTAGTACATAAATAAGTGAATGAAGGTACTTGGGTCCTGCTCCTGCAAAGAAAAGAACTTAAAAGCGGTAGTGTTAGTAAGTCTGTACACTGTACTTTAGCATCATCCCCATCTTTATCACCATATCCTTTTGAATCCACCTAGCCATGTCCTTCACCAGACTGCAGTTTTCTTAATTAATTTCTTAAATCTCCTTTGCTTAGTGGTGGTTCAGATTAGCATAGACTGACAAGATCAAGGCCTCTGCTAATGAAATTATATTTGGCTTTAAAGAAATGAGGCTAGGGAATTCCCTGGTGGTTTAGTGGTTTGGCCTCTGCACCTCCATGCAGGGTATCTGGGTTTGATCCTTGGTCAGGGAACCTGAAAGCCAAAGGAAAGAAACAAGGTTCAGAGGAAATAAACTTTTTGATATCCTGGAAAGATGACGCCTGGGTTTAGTATGAGAAGAAAGTATAAGGCTTTATATGGCTTCCCCGATAGCTCAGTTGGTAAAGAATCTGCCCGCAATGCAGGAGACCCCAGTTTGATTCCTGGGTGGGGAAGATCTGCTGGAGAAGGGATAGGCTCCCCACTCCAGTATTCTTGGGCTTCCCAAGAAGCTGGTAAAGAATCTGCCTACAATGCAGGAGACCTGGGTTCAATCCCTGGGTTGGGACTATCTCCTTGAGAAGGGAAAGGTTACCCACTCCAGTATTCTGGCCTGGAGAATTCCATGGATTGTATAGTCCATGGGGTCACAAAGAGTCAAACATGACTGAGCGACTTTCACTTTCACTTTAATAGGACTTTATACAGAAGATAATGCCCCTTTTAAAAGAAGTGCAGAGTTCACACAAAAAAAGTGAAAGTGAAGTCACTTCACGTTGTGTCCGACTCTTTGTGACTCCATGGACTCTGCCAGGCTCCTCCATCCATGGGATTTTCCTGACAAGAATATTGGAGTGGGTTGCCATTTCCTTCTCCAGATCATCTTCCTAACCCAGGGATCGAACCCGGGTCTTCAGCATTGCAGGCAAACTCTTTATCCTTTGAGCTACCAGGGAATCCCTTAGCAACATTATTCCTAATAGCCAAAAAGTGAAGATGACCAAAATGTCTATCAACTGATGAATGGATAAGCCAACTGTGTTATGTCCATGCCATGGAATATTCACTAACAGTAAGAGATGAGGTAAGGATACACATGCTATAATATGAATGCACTTTGAAAACATTATACTAAGTGAAAGAAGCCAGTCACAAAAGGTCACATTTATGATCTATTTATATGAAATGTCCAGACTAGGCAGATCCATGGAGATGGAAAGCTGATCAGTGTTTGCTGGAGGCTGTGAGGGGTGGGGAAGAATTGAGGAGTGACTGCTGACTAAGTGCAGGGTTTCCTTTTGGGGTAGTGAAAATATTATGGAACTAGATAGATGTGATGGTTGCAGAACATAGTGAGGGTACTAAATGTACATTTTAAAAAGAGTTAATTTCATGTTATATAAATATATCAATTTAAAAAACCTAAGTAGAAATAATGGCAACCCACTCCNCTCTTTCAGAATTTTCCAGTTTATTGTGATCCACACAGTCAAAGGCTTTGGCGTAGTCAATAAAGCAGAAGTCACATTAATATTATCATTGTCATCAATGGTACCCATCACATTATTTGCCACCCAAAGTCACATTATTATTATTATTATCATTGTCATCAGTCTAGATTTATTCCTTCCTAGCTAAATGACTCAGGGAAGCTTCCTCAACCACTGTAAGCCTCACTTTCTCTGTGAAGTGGGGAGATACTACTCCATTGGAAGGATTAGAATAGAGCTGAGAAGAAATAAAAATAATACCCCTTGAAGGACCCAGCACACATCTGTTGGGTCTGAGGAATCTTATTTTGTCTCCATCTCCCACTCTACTATCCAAGTCCAGATCATTCCTGGGCTCTTAGGTCCACGCAGGAGGAGTCCAAGCCAGAGTTCAGGGAAGAGCTGGGGCCTGAATTGATCACAGAACAGTCCCCACTCTGACCCCTGAGCTGTGAAGGACACTGACCTCTCTGGGGTTGATCTAGCTCCTCAAGGCTCCTTCCTGTCATCTACTTGTTGTTCAGAAAGCTCTTCGTCCCCCTGGGTGGCCCCTGATTCTGCTCCAAGCCTCCTTGGGTCTGCCTGATCACATGCCACCATTAGAAGACACACAAAATTTTGCAGAAGTGCCTACAGGAAGTGCCCTGATGGAGTCCAGCCCTGGATAAGGCTCCATCTGACAGATTCAGGAGCAGAGACAGGAGAGAGGCCAAGAGGGACCTGCGGCANCTTAGGTAAAATGGTTGATTTTATTAAAATATGCAAACTGTCAAAAATTCACTCTAAAGGAAATACTAAACATGAATAAATCCATACTCATTAAAGGGATTTACCCATTAGTCAAAAATTTGCCCATTAAATCCCCTTAAATAACCTATCCTTCCCACCAAACAAAACATAAACACTAGGCCTGGATGTTTTTTACAAATGAGGTCTACCAAAATTAGATGAATGTAACACCTATTTTATATAAAAAATGTTTTTATAGACTAGAAATAGTAGGAAAATCCCCCAATTTGCTTTACATGGTTATAAAGAAATGATGGACAGAGTCTCAGCATAAAGTACAGGATTATATTTGATCTCTGCTTCTCAGATGATACACTATGCAGTTGACCCTTGAACAACATGGGTTTAAACTATGCTGGTCCACTTATAGGTGAATTTTTTTCAATAGTAAATACTGCAGCACTATACAATCTCTGTAGTTGGTTGCATTCATAGATGCAGAATTGTAGATATGGAGGAACTGCAGATATTGGGAACAACATATGTGGACGGCTGACTGTAATTTTATGCAGATTTCCAACTTTTTGGAAAATGAACATCCCTAACCCTTGGATGTTCAAGGGTCAACTGTATTGAACTCTCATGTCTGCTTGGAATATCAATTGAAACTGCAGTGCTGACAGTGAAAACTCAGACTTCCTCAGATGCCTAAAGTCATGCCTCAAACTTCTTCTCTTTTTGGTAACGGAAGAACCATCTGGTGCTTGGACTGACCAATGAGAAATTGGGTAGCAGCCTTCTAGTCCTGCAGAAACACTAAAGCTTATATAAAGAAATTCCATTGCCTCTTCATAACTAGAATATACAGATGTATGTGTCTCCTTGCCAGCTGACTATGAGTTTCTGTTTTTCTCATTCTTGGTCACTCCTATCTTCAAGTAACATTTAAACATTATATTTGCTATTGTGCTATTTTATGCTTTTGTCAAAACAAACAAGTTTTCTCCTGTGTGAGACCTAGGTGGTTGGGATTGTTATTTTTGATTTCAGCAAATGCATTAATATCCTATCGTATTCATATCCTATATCAGATATAAAGAAGAATCAAACGTGAAATTTTAGACTTGAATAATAAAACAACAACAACAACAACAACAAAGCCTCTGTAGAATGGAGAAGCTGGAGAAATGAGTCAGCAAATTTAAACATAGAATAATAGAAATTATCCAGTCTGAACAATAGAGAGAAAATAGACTGAAAATATTAAGTCAGAGACTTGTGGGACTATAACGAAAGCTGTGACATTGGTATGATTGGAGTCCCAGCAAGAGAGAAGAAAGAGGATAAGGCTGAGAAAAGTAGAGAAACAATGACTGAAAATTCTCCAGATGTGGCGAAAGACGTAAACCTACAGATTTAAGAAGCTTAGAGACTCCCGAACAGGATCAACCAACGAAATCCATCCCAAGATATATCACAGTCAAACTTAAGGAAAGTAAAGACCAAGAAAATACTTTGAAAGCAGCAACAGAGAAATGATACATTACCCACAGTAGGAAAAACAATTTGAATGTCAGGGGTTTCTCATCAGACATTTTGGATGCTAGAAACAAATGGCACAACATTTTTCAAGTGCAAAAGAAAACAATTGTCCATTACAAGCTCTATATTCAGTGAAATTATCCTTTAGTATTAAGAGAGAAATAAAGATATTCTCAGATTAAGAAAAAGTAAGGACTTCCCTGGTGGTCCAGTGGCTAAGGCTGCACTCCCAATGCAAGAGGCCCAGGTTTGATCCCACATGCCACAGCTAAAGATTTTGCATGCTTCAACTAATAATACCTGGTGCAGCCAAATAAATAAACAAATATTAAAAAAGAAAAAATAAAATGTTTTGTCCTTAGCAGACCTACCCTTAAAAAATGTCTAAAGGAAATTCTTTAACTCAAAAAGAAGTGAAAAAAATTGAAGCATCAGGAAGGCAATACAAAAGAAATAGCAAAAATATGGATACATACAGTAGACTTTCTTTCTCCTCTTGCATTTTCTAAATTATTTGATAGCTGAAGCATGGCATTTTGGATGTTTTTCTCAATGTTTTGTAGAGGAAATATTTAAGATAATTAAAAACAGAGAAGGATAAAGAGACTTAAAGGGAGGTAAGGTTTCTGCATTTTACTTCAACTGGTAAAATTTCAACACCAATAGACTA
Organism: Neotragus pygmaeus; assembly: GCA_006410875.1. Classification (NCBI taxonomy): domain Eukaryota; kingdom Metazoa; phylum Chordata; class Mammalia; order Artiodactyla; family Bovidae; genus Neotragus; species Neotragus pygmaeus. The sequence goes on along the minus strand of SJYV01016348.1, from coordinate 533,370 downwards.
TGACGTTATGAATGTAAAATGTGATACCTAGAGTAACCAGTAAAAATATATTTATGTGTACAACAACAATTTTCATGGACCTCAAGGGCATTATGCTCAGTGAGAAAAGCCAATCTTAAAAGGTCACATACTATACGATTCCATTTATATAACATTTTCAAAATGGCACACTTAAATTAATGGAGAATAAATTAGTGCCTGCTGAAGGTTAGGGAGTACATCATGAGAAACGCTGGGCTGGAAGAAGCACAAGCTGGAATCAAGATTGCCGGGAGAAATATCAATAACCTCAGATATGCAGATGATAGCATCCTTATGGCAGAAAGTGAAGAGGAGCTAAAAAGCCTCTTGATGAAAGTGAAAGAGGAGAGCGAAAAAGTTGGCTTAAAGCTCAACATTCAGAAAACAAAGATCATGGCATCTGGTCCCATCACTTCATGGCAAATAGATGGGGAAACAGTGGAAACAGTGTCAGACTTTATTTTTTGGGGCTCCAAAATCACCACAGATGGTGACTGCAGCCATGAAATTAAAAGACACTTACTCCTTGGAAGGAAAGTTATGACCAACCTAGATAGCATATTGAAAAGCAGAGACATTACTTTGCCAACAAAGGTCCGTCTAGTCAAGGCTATGNTTGTTTTGAATCATATTTGGTTACATGATGACAGCACACCTGGAGGTGGCACACGTTCTCAAATCACAAAAGACTGGGCCTCAGACTCACAGAGAGGCCAGGGTGGTGTGTGTTAACTCCAAATGGTAGATGGTATAGTTCCAAGGAAGGAATCTTGTACCAGGTGTCAGCTCTGCCACTTCCAGGCTATGTGATTATGGGCATATGACTTAACCTCTCTGAACTCACTTTCCTCCTCTTTAAAGTGAAGCATCAAGTCAAATGATTTCTAAAGTCCTTTTAGCACCAGTCTTCTATGACACACACAGAGGCAAGATAATTTTCAGGCAACCTGCTCCCTCATCCATAGAAAAGATGAATATAGACTCTACCTCATGTATTTACTGTGAATGGAAAAAAAAAGATAATAAATGTAAGCTGCTTGACACACTCCCTAGCATAAAGTCAGTGCTCAGTAAATGTTATTAAAGCAATGTTCAATGTGAACAGTGACATCACAGGGAGTTTTGTTAGCCCAGTGGACAATAAAAAGTGTGCCTGAAGACTTTTTATGGTGACAAACAGCAGTGGGAATTTAAGCTGGTATCCTGGATGGCCTACAGATGAGTATACTGACCATATTTGCCAGTGGAAGGACACTGGCTTAACAGGTAAAGGAAAGACTAGGTAAGAGAATGTTTGGTGTTTCAAGAGTCAACAGCACAGCTTCCATTCCACCACCCCTAGATAGCCAGTTAGACCATTTAAAATCAAAATCTGAGGTTTTGTGACCTGTTTTGTCATCATCAATTCCGGCAAGGCTGTATTCCCAGAGTACCATCCCATCTAGCACCACCATCCTATTGGAGCCCTGCTGACACGAGGCAAGGAATTTGGCATACAAGGTGGCTTGTCTTTCTTCTATCTACAGGCTTTTATTACTGAAGATGTGGTGGTGTGGGCGAGACCCACACAGGAATAATGTTAGAGAGGAGTTCCTGAATAATTTGGCCAGGATGTCAACACTGCTTAAAAACCAAGGTATTATTCCCAGGGCTGTATGTAATCTAATTTAGAACTAGAGATTCTCTCTTGTACTTTGCCTGAGGCCTGCTCTAAGTCACCTAGGAAGTTTCCTCAAGATCTATAGGAACCAGCATGCAGGCCCACAAGCTGCTGCTGAGCTTAAACCAACATCAGTGTCTTCCAGAGGGGCCCCCACCCCCACCCCCACAGGTCGCTTCTCTTTTTTGTCATAATTAGCACACACTGTTTCTCCCCTGACACACCATAGGCATAAATAGGAGCTTTAGTATTTCCCTTGTGTAATGGTGTTTCTTATGATACTCCCTAAACACAGTAAGGAAACTACCAGCCTGGGAAATGTGAGAAGCCCTTTTCTTACCCTTCCAATCAGCCTGAGGATTAGAGATTTAAGCATTTTCCTAATCACCTTGTTCTTTTTTTTAAAGGAACTAGTTCATGCAATTGGTTGGTACATTGTGTCCAAAGATGAAGATCAGTCACTTGATTTCCTTGTGGACACTTTGCTGTTCCTCATTCCTTTGCCCCCTCAATGCCCCTAAATAGTGAGCCATTTGTCACGGGAGGGATCACTCAAAGATTTTGTGGGGTCACCTCCTATGGTTGCACAGATTGTACATTGCCCAAATGAAAGGTGGGGGTGTCAATTGCATAGAATACAATGGGATGGCCATTCCTGAAGTGGGGCAGTGCACAATTTGCACAGTCAAGTATGACAGTAAATATATGGACCAGCTGTAGCATCATTCATAGCAGGGAGGATTCCCAAAACTTAAAGCATATATTCTGTTCAGTTTAGCATCTTTGTAATTAAATATTAGTGAAGGCTCTTGGGAGAATTTTTCCACTGGTTTCAGTATCTTTCTTTTGTTTTGTTTAGCTCAAGTTTACTATCAATTGTATAACCAATGAAATCTTCACTATAACTGGATGCCAAATTAATGGTTCACCTGTAAAATGTGTATTACTTCATTTTTGGGTCATCCTCATTCTTGATGTTATTTCAATCCTACAGGGGCCTGCATCAGGCTCTGTTCACACAAAGACAACAGTGAACAAGAAGGCCAACTCTATTTCATGTTGCTACTCTTGTCTTGCTTTTTCTTTCTTATCTANGGGTCATCCTCATTCTTGATGTTATTTCAATCCTACAGGGGCCTGCATCAGGCTCTGTTCACACAAAGACAACAGTGAACAAGAAGGCCAACTCTATTTCATGTTGCTACTCTTGTCTTGCTTTTTCTTTCTTATCTACTCTAATCTATGATTTCTTGCTATACCATAACCACTTAAATCCTTTTTAGATCAAGACAGTGTAAAAAAATAAGTGAATACTGTAAATATTTATGTACCTAACAATAAAGCACTAAAATATATGAAGCAAAACTGACACAATTGGAAAGAGAGCTAGACAATTCAGCAATAATATTTGAAAACTGCAGTAATCCACTTCTAATAATAGCTAGAACAGCTAGGCAGAAGATTAACATGAAAATAGAGGATCTGAATTAACTGTAAGCCAACTAGACCTAATAGACACCGGTAGAACACTCCACCCACCACCAGCAGAATATACATTCAAATAAACATGGAACATTCTCCAGGATAGACCATATGCTACAGCATTAAGCAAATCTCAATACATTTAAAAGGATTGAAATAAGGCAAAGTATGTTCTTCAACTACAGTGGAGTAAAATTAGCAATCAATAACAGAAAGAAATTTGGGAAATGCACAATTATAAGGAATTAAACAACACGTTTCTAAGTAACCAATGAGTCCAAGAAATCACAAGAGAAATTAGAAAATCCTTAGAGATGAATGAAAATAAAGCCATAACATACCAAAACTTATTAGCTGTTATTTAAAATAAGTAAATNGGAAATGCACAATTATAAGGAATTAAACAACACGTTTCTAAGTAACCAATGAGTCCAAGAAATCACAAGAGAAATTAGAAAATCCTTAGAGATGAATGAAAATAAAGCCATAACATACCAAAACTTATTAGCTGTTAATTAAAATAAGTAAATAACCACTCTTAGCATTTCTTATGGAAAAGGAAATGGCAACCCACGCCAGTATTCTTGCCTGGAGAATCCCATGGATGGAGGAGCCTGGTAGGCTACGGTTCATGGGGTCACTAAGAGTCGGACACGACTGAGCAACTTCACTTTCACTTTTCGCTTTCATGTATTGGAGAAGGAAATGGCAACCCACTTAGGTATTCTTGTCTGAAGAATCCCAGGGACAGAGGAGTCTAGTGGGCTGCTATCTATGGGGCTGCGCAGAGTCGGACACAACTGAAGTGACTTAGCAGCGGCAGCAGCAGCAGCATTTCTTAATATCATTTTAGAGAATAAATGAAAAACTATTCTTTTATAGTTTCAAGTTCTAGGCAGAAAGCCTCAGTACTTGCCCATATTAGTGCTAAATTAATATTTGTTGAATGAATCCATCAGTTGCATTCCAGTGACCAGAAGGTAAACTAAGGAATCGGGAGTATATCTCATGTTAGATTCCTACTCGACTAACCCTTTTCCTCTGACTTACTTTTTTGCATATGCCATTTACTTTTTTTTTTTTTTTAATTTGACTTTACAATACTCTATTGGGTTTGCCATACATCAACATGAATCCACCACAGGTACTTTTTAAAAGCTTTTATAAATTCCCATCCTCTTCACTCTTTCCCTTTCTTCCCCATTAGGTCTTCTGCGTTACTCTGCAATTTAAACTTCCTACTCAAGTTCGTAGCACAGAAACTTTTTTGTTCTACTGTGAAGCTAGGGATTGGACCACTGCCTGATTGTTAAATCTAGTCCACCACTTGCTTCTGTATGACCTGCATTAAGAGTAGGTTTTACATTTTTAAATAGTTGAAAAAAATCAAAAGAAGAATATCTTGTATTTCACGTGAAAATAATAAGAAATTCAAATTTCAATGTCTGTCAACAAAGCTTTATTGGAACGTAGCCACACCAGTTTGTCCAGTATTGTCTATGACTGTGTTCGTGATACAATGGCAAAGTGGAGGAGCTGTGACAGAAAGCTTGTCACAAAGTCCCAAATATTTATTAGTCCATATTACTATTATTTTGTGTCCTCCTGTTCTTAAGCTTTTGTATTTAGCATATTTATGACTTGCTATGCCTTTCCCTCTTTCCATTATGACTAATCCTTATTCTCATTCAAAAACCTTTCTCCTCAATCCTTACCTTATTATTACACCTGATTACACACTTCTCTTCCCCAACTCTTGGCATTGTTTAATATAGGCCAACACAACTATAATTAACTTGAGATTTTTATATTTAAAACTATGTCTTGAATATGTGTTTCCTATCTTCTCTATTTCATTGTGAAGACTCCAAGGTTCTTCTATGTCCTGTATTTCCCTCCACACACAGTGGTCAAGTTTAGTTGTCAGACAGATCTGCGTTTGCATTTTGGTTCCACAATACCTTAGCTGAGCAAGTGATATACATTTCTTGAATCTCTTCATTTGCTGAGGGTTTAGCTATGAAGGTTACAGAGATGATGTATGAAAAGGTCCAAGACCCAGGAGGTGCTCCACAAGCAGTAATTTGCAATAGCAAGACAATACCTTTGCCCTTAAGGAAACTCATAGTGATGTAGTGAGAATTAAAAGAAATAGTAAGTCAGTAGAAATGGCAATGCATTGTTCAGCTGGAGCCCTAAAAAGATTAACTGGAGATACTCAAGGCCTGAAATGAGATATTAGACCAGTGAGACTTTGTTTAAAATTTAACAAACCCTTCTTGGTTACTCATTGAGCTCAGTACTGCCTTGGACAGGCCTCAGGTGAAAGACAGAAGACTATATTGTGGAGATTTTTGTTCAAACTGGGGTTCAGTTCAGTCACTCAGTCGTGTCCAACTCTGCGACCCCATGAACTGCAGCACGCCAGGCCTCCCAGTCCAATTGGTGTAGGGGTGGGGAAACAAACATGAGCTGTGTTCTTACTTGTCCATAATCTTTCTCTTCTCTCTCAGGATGGATGATTCAGAACCAGCAGTTCACATAAAAAGTATTGCACATGGAAAGTATTACTGCTATTCTGTGGGGAAATAAGCTTCTAAGAGCAGCACTATGAAATTAATAACTTTCTGTGTGGAAACTCTCTTGACAACACCTCGAGATAAAGCCAAAGACTGCAATTTTTACAGCCTTGGATTATCTTTTCTGTCTGCTTGGCTGGCAGCAGGCATGGATCGGTGAGTCAGAAATTCAGAGTTTTCCCCTTCACTGTACAGTTTGCTTGCCAACTGCAGACCTTATACAGCGGTGACTCAATTCCTCAATTCCCCAGCTCACCCAGCCATTGAATCAACACACATCACCTCAGTTTACTTACAAAAGGCTTCTTCTTCTTCTTTTTTTTTTTTTTTTTGGCCACACCGTGCTCCTTTTATGGGAGTTTAGTTCCAAAGATTAAACCTGGGTCCTCGGCAGTGAGAGCATGCAGTCCTAACCCCTAGATCTCCAGAGAGTTCCCAGTTTACTTACAAAGGGCTTTGGGGGAACTCAGAGGCAAAAAAAAAAAACGTCTTAATGGTTAACACAAAACATCTTGGTTCAGGACATCAGAAAAAGAGTAGGAAAGAGAGATTGGAAGCTGAATATCAACTTTTTTTTTTTCTTTTGAGAGAAAATATTCCTGTGAGAAAACCCAGTATTTATCTTATGATAAATATGTATGTCCACATGCAGGGAGTATATATTAATAGCTGTTGAAGGAGAAAGTAATTTAGGAAAGAAATAGATGGGAAGGACAGCAACTTCTTTTCCACAAAAGCCACAAAAGTGCTGCAGACACGTATGAAGACGGTAGCTGCTGCTCCAATAGCCATATGTTTCCGCACAGACATCTTCTTTTTTTATTCCTTCTTACGTGTAAATTTAGAAAATCTGGGCAAAGAAGTCTGGATTTCTACTTTCCATTGATGAGACTTTTTTAAAATTTCAAATTAGACTCTTTTTTTTCTCTTATATAAGACCACAAGGTAGGATAGGATTATGTTTGGATTGATTCACTGTACATCATTACATTTGAAAGTTGTTTTTCCAGATAAAAAAGAGCATTTGTGGGACAGACTAAGGAGCAGACCACTTGGAAACACTCAGATTGGCATTTTGCTGGATCTGTTCACTCTCCCACAGTGAAAATTTGTGAGACCAGTGCTTGGAAATAGGGACGGACTTCTTGGAGTTTGGATACTGGCAAAAGGCATAAGAGACGCAGGTTCAATCCCTGGGTTGGGAAGATCCCCTGGAGAAGGCAACCCACTCCTGTATTGTTGGCCTGGGAAATCCCATGGACAGAGGAGCCTGGTGGGCTACAGTCCATGGGAGTAGCAAGAGTCAGACACGACTGAGCACACAAACAACACACACACGCACACACACACAGAGAATTGGAAGTGAAGAGAAATATACAGAATTTTTGTTGATTATGACTGGCTCCTACACACAGAGACCTCAGGGAAGGCTCAAAACACACAGTTGTGGTTTAAAACATGTAGTTACCTAAATTTGAATATTAGAAGATAAAACAATAGTGATAGTAGTGCCAACTCTAGACTGCCAACTTGGAAAGGCAATCAAGAAATAGGAATAACAACAAGCTTCAGAGATCAAGTATTTTTCTGTGTTGGCCGTGTGGGTAGAAGCAATTCCAGATGGCTGGGTATGATAGAAACAGCAGACCTCAAATGCCTGTTCCAGGATCAATAACTATACTGTGCTAGATGCTATGGGAGATACCAAAATATTTCAAAGATAAATAGTGTCATCTTTACAAAGTTTATAATTTGATTGTATGATAATGGTTAGGAAAGCTAGCTTGATGAGTTTATAACCCAACTTTACCCCTTACCAGCTCTGTGTTCTTGAGTAAAATATCTAATATCTTCAAGCATAACTCCCCCCATCTGTGAAACATCAATAATTGTATCTCCTATATGGCCTTTCCGCTGCCTCCTCTCCGTTCTTCCACAAGGCAACCTCTCACTTTCCTCACCATCTTTGCACATATGTTCCTCTTCCCTGGAAAGCTCTTCACAAGTCTCCATCTTTGAAGTTTTGCCTTTTATGACACCTCCTCAGAGAGCTGTGGTTCAGAAAACATTGTGTCTATATCCACAGAGGCTGTTAAAACACCAAAGGAGTACATAAAAATAGTGGATGCTGTTATGATCACCCAGGGGTCAAGAAGTTTTCCAGGATTTAGGATCAGCAAACTTTTTCTATAAAGGGCCAGATAGTAAGTAATTTAGGATTTGCGGGCCATAGTAAACAAACGGGAGCGGCTGTGTTCCAAATAAAACAATTTATGGACACAGAAATGTGAATTTTACATGCTTTCCACAGTCATTGAACCGGATTTAGTCTCTGCCCTGTAGTGAACTCAGTAGACCCCTAGTCTACGGAGGATGGCAGACAAGAAGGAAGTGGATAAGAACTGAGATACTGCACCCAGATAGATACTAGGGGTCAGATGGCTGCTGTGGGAGATTGTCAATCTCCCTGGGCACCAACGACCTCTAAAATGAGGCTGTGGCCTCTGTCTGGGGTGTGTGAGGAGGGTTCAAAGTAGCACGCAGAGAAAGCTTGGTGCTTAGAGCCAGGCACCCATCACCAGCGTCGCCCTCTCTGCGGTGACCTGCAACTTGTTTTGGAAGGAACCGACTCCGACGCCTCAGCCTCGGGGAGCGGAACGACGGGCGGAGCCCACCGCGGGCAGCGGCACCGCCGGGCGAGGCCGGGCCTGACGGGCCGGGCTGCGCGAGTCGGGGGCGGGGCGGCGGCGCAGCGTCGTCGTCGTTGTCCCCGCCTCCTCCCCAGGGGCCGCGTCTGAGCCTCGGCGGCGGCGGCGGCGGCGCTCACTACCCGAGGAGAGCGGCTGGCCTGGTAGCGGCGGCGGCCACCGAGACCCACCCGAGGCGCGTCCCAGTCGGCCTCCCGACGCCCCCAGGCCGCAGCGCTCGCGCCCCTTCAGCTCGCTCGCTCGCCCTCCTTCCCTGCAGCCGGCTGCGCCNAGTTCCCAGCTTATATAGACAAGCAGGGGGGTTTTTAGGAGGGACTTTCCATAGTTGCACCAATCACATTAAAGGTCAAATCATGCACCTTCATTATAACAGGAGTCTATGGTGATCACTCACTGTTTACGGGCACGGAAATCAAGAGAGCCAATCAAAAACTTTGACAGACAATATGGACCACGCCCCCATCTCTTCCGCGAGGCGCCATCTTAGTTTCCGAACACAAAGCCTAGCCCCTTTCTTTCTAAGGTTTCCCATTTAGGGCCCCACACCCATCATATTTGCTTTTATTTTAACAAAACTACTTATGTAAAATCTTGATGAAATGTGGCAGAAGATAATTAAGTTAAACTTAAAAATAAGTTGTAGTCCCAATTTGCACTGCTTCACTTGATGTAGTATCTTTTCTACAACGTGTTATTACAGCCTCCAGCATTTTTTATTCAGCTGTTGATCCGGTGAATTCCTTCTTTTCAATCCCATCAAGAAAGAACATCAGACTGTAGTAATCATTTTTAGTTTTGCCCTGGGGCAGAGTTGACTCTCCCTGCTCTCTGCCTCTATATAGTTTGTGTAAAATTTTCTCATATTGACATTTTGACAGAACATCTACTGATGCACTATCTTGATGACATTGTGTTAATAAGACCTGACAATCAGCAAATATTCCTGATACACTGGTAAAGCACGTGCATAGCAGTGGTTGGAAGATAAGCTTCTCTACTATATTTCATGATCAGTGTAATATATAGGATGTGAGCATTCTGGGATAACTTCTCTAAAAAAGGTTTTGTTGTTGTTTAAATGCTAAGTCATATTCAACTCTTTGCGGCCCTATGGATTATAGCNGGGCCTGGGCCGTCCGGGCGGGCCCCGACCGTCCCTCCGCTACGCGGGGCGGGAGTCGGACGCTGGAAAAACTCCGCCCTGCAGTGTTTTCCGCATTTCCCACGGCGGGCGGGTCGCCGGGTCAGAAGCGGAGACCCTCTGGAGGCTTTGATCTGAGGGCATTCAGTTTGCCTTTTTCCACCTTGAATTTGATGTCACTGGAAAAGGGGGGAAAAAAAAACCACCAAACCAAGAACGTGAAATGTAAAGGAAATTAGGTGGAGAGAAGATTAAAATCGCTGCTGCTGCCGCCGACAGCTCTCCGCAGTGAGATGCGATTATTCAGGGTTTCAGAGTCTAGTCTGCTCGTCAAAACCCATTCCCCTCGCCTGCGTTTAAAGACAGAAGTCAAAATGATACGAGGGACAAGTCCCAGTTCGCAGAAGATTTGGAAAACGCGAAAATGCCCCTAAAATGTCGAACTACGTAACGTTTCAGGCTGCAGGGCGTGTGCCCGCTGTGTGTTTTCCAAGCTTGGAAATGACGTTTAAAGAAACTGAATAGCATAGCTGGGGAGAAAATGTATAGGAGATGGGTGGATTATTATCCCGGGTATGATTTCTTAATTGAAGCCCTAGGGGAAAAAGCTGCTTGTTTTACTCGCCTGTCTGTAGCCTGATTTCCCTCGGAAATTCGAGGGAGACATTTTGCAGGGTTTTTAGAGGTATTTAACACATCGTAATTGTGGGAGTTGATCCAGGTGGCTAACTGAAGTTGACTGGAACCGCAGGTATCTGCGTGCATTTTTTTCAGATGCTTTCAGTTTAATTTGCATATAAATGGAATTGTGCTTTTATGAAATTAAATGTCCTATCATAGATGATCTACAGTTTTATGTTTTATAAGTGAGGAAAACCAATATGATTAAAACTTGTAGATTAATCCTGGTGGGGCCAGTTGCTGGGTTTTTTTTGCTATCATCAGCTCAGTGTTGTAATTTCCTCCCTCCTACAGCCTGACTCCTCATATGACTAATTTTAAGAATCTAGCTTTTTGGTTTCATAAGCGCACTCAAATTGTGGCAATGCAGTCTAGTCCTTAGTTCTCTCACAGCCTGGGCTACGTGCTTTTTTGTATGACCTTGGGCAAGGCCCTGGGTTCCTCTCTGCTTTAGTAAAATACGAATGACAGGTATCTCGTAACTGTCACCGAGGTGATCACAGATCACATGTATCCCATATTGTGATCTAGGTCATTCTTTCATCCTGCCTGGGATAAAGCAACCAAGCAAAAAGCTGAGGCTTTTCTTTGTACTGCCATCTTCTTGAGCTATTAGGTAATGTTGACATACTGCTAGAAACAAAAAAAAATTGTGAAATATTAAAATTACGTATTTCTTGGTGTAGTGGTTAATAGCTTTAAATGTGCAAAATTGAGGTATCCTAAGGACAGGCCATCTTTTTTACTTTTAAAAAAATCATTGTTTTGAAGAAATCTTCAAAAAAAGAATGAAAAAAGGAAGTGACATTCCTAGAAAATTTGCAAAATACGAAAGCCAAGAAAAAAACCCAAAACAAAACCAAAACCCCACACCAAAAACCTATCACGTATAGATAACCAAAGTTAATATTTTGTGTATCTTTGTGTACTTACAGCTGTGTAAATATACACAAGGGTAGATCAATGTATGTGTCCAGATAAGGAAAGTTAATATTGATTGAGCATTTACTCTGTGCCAGTCATGGTACTAAGTACTTTACATCCATTATTTCACTTAATCCTCACAGAACCCCTTTGAGACAGTATTTGATGTTGTATAGATGACGTTAAATGACGAAGTCAAGACTCTATAGAGGCTCGGTAACTTGCTCAAGGTCACCACTTCGAAGTAGTGCTTACAAGGGTAAATACACACTCAACTACTTAAACACAGGCTTATGGCCCAAATATAAGCATGTACATTAGCAGATATATACAGATATATTTGTGTTGTCTTATGCACCCATACATACGTACACAGACACATCTTTGTACATACATGCAGCTTTATGGGCCCCTGATGATACTTTCACACACTTTGTGCATTTGCGTACATGTCTGTTTACATACCCACATGTTCTGAAACACATTTGCCTTCTCAAGTTTGCATGTGTGTGTATTGAGCACATATATGTAGAAAGGCCGACACTATAGCTGTATAGTGAGTTGGGTTCATATTTTAACATCTGTATAGCATGCAATTACGGCTAGACCATAATTTAACCAGTTGCCTATTGTAGGTTTCTAAGGTGTTTATAATTTTTTTCAGTCACATACATCTTCAGCTATTTCCTTAGTATAAATTTCTAGTGGGTGGAAATGCTTGATCAGAGAATATACATATTTAAAAGGCTTTCGAATTATGGAATGTTGTTGAATTGTCTAGGCAGCCTGATAGCATGGTACTTTTTGGTTGTCACAAAGGGACCTCTGACTTCTGTTTGATATGGTTAGTCAAATTGAGCTGGTCTTCTAATGAAGTAAATGTAGGAGAAACCTATGATTCATTCATAACTGCAAACAATGGTTTTGCCTTTATGGTCTTTTGATTGGAAGAGCAATATGTCCCTAATTGGAATTTAGCATCACCCCAGACTACTCAGATGGTTTGGGCTCATAAATTTCCTGTGGCTTTATTTTTTTCTCTTTTTGCGATTTGAAACGTGAGCTTGTGTGTCCATACATTCTGAAGCGGTGTTTCAGAAAGCTCTAGGGAGGCCTAGTGTTGAAAACCTTGTTGTGTGCTGCCCTCTCTGAGGCCATTTACCCTGTTAATCCATTCCAAGCTACCTTTGCCTCACTGTAGTAGATCATGGGCTATATCGTGCATTTTCCCAAATACTTACTTCCTGAAATGTTTTGAGATATTTGGATTTAAAACCAGTGAAAGTAGGCAATGATGACACTGCTGTATCTGCTTAAAAACAGGCTGCAGAATGTTTGTTTTAGATGACTCCCTGCCTGCTAAATAAGTGAGTTGTTTGTGGCATCACTAATAAGTTTGTATTGTAGTCTGCTGGTGTTGTAGATCAGCTTTGGGTAAGTTCTTTCAGGATTGTGAAGGAAGGTTTTGAGAAATGAGGGAAAGAATGTCATCTCGGGCAGGCCAAACATTTTGCATGTTCAAGTGTTAGATGACATCAGGATTCTAGAGGAAGGAGTGAATGGTGCCCCTGTGGCTCTTTTTTAAATTTTTATTTTGTTTAGTATATTCACGTTGTTGTGCAGCCTTCATTTCACCACCATCCATTTCCAGAAAATCCTTACCCCTTAAACAGTAACTGTCTTATTTCCCCCTCCCCAAGCCCCTGACAGCCACCATTCTGCTTTCCATCAGCGAATTTGATTACTCTGAAGTACCTCACATAGGTGGAGTAATACAGTATTTATCCTTTTGTGACTGGCTTATTTCACTTAGCATAATGTCCTCAAGGTCCATCCACATTGTGTCATGTGTCAGAATTTCATTCCATTTTGAAGCTAATAATATCCATTGTATGTGTAAACTATATTTTATTTCATCTGTCAATACATTTTAGCCATTGTGAATAATGCTGCTGTGAATAATGGGTTAATAAGTTTCAAAGGAGTCCAAGCTTTGAATTCTTTTAGATATATACGCAGAAGTGGAATTGTTGGTTTATATGGTATTGCTTCCCTGGTAGCTCAGCTGGTAAAGAATCCACCTGCAATGCAGGAGACCCCAGTTTCTTCCCTGGTTCAGGAAGATCCCCTGGAGAAGGTAGAGGCTACCCACTCCACTTTACTTGGACTTCCTTGATGGCTCAGCTGGTAAAGAATCCGCCTGCAACGTGGGAGACCTGGGTTCGATCCCTGGGTTGGGAAGATCCACTGGAGAAGGGAAAGGCTACCCTCTCCAGTGTTCTGGCCCAGAGAATTCCATGGAGTGTATAGTCCATGGGATTGCAAAGAGCCGGACTTGAGTGAGTGACTTTCACTTTCACTATGGTATTGCTGTTTTTAGTCATTTGAGAAACTGCTGTACTGCTTTCCACAGCACTGCATGGCTTTGTATCCCCACCAGGGATGCAGGAGAATGGCAGTTCTGTCCCATTCTCATCAGCATGGATGCCTTCTGCTTGTGTTTTGTTTCTGATAAAGCCCGGGTGTGAAGTGGCGTCTCATGATGATTCTAGTTTGCATTTCCCTAATGATTTAGTGAAACTGCACACCTTTTATGTGCATGTTGGCCATTTGTACGTATTGGAGAGATGTGTACTCAGATCCTTTGCCAGTTTTTGAATTGGGCAAATTCAAACATTCAAATTTTTTAATTGTTTGCTTTTATTGAGTTGTAGGCGTAATTTCTTTCTTTATTAAAATTGTAATTGGTTTACAATACTGTGTTAGTTTAAGGTGTATAGCATAGTGGTTTGGTATTTTCTTAGATTATAGTCCATTATAGGTTATTACGAGATAATGAGTATAATTCCCTGTATATGTATATTCTTGTTGCTTATTTATTTTACATATAGTAGTTTGTATCTATTAATCTAACACCCCTAGTTGGTGCTTCCTTCTCTTGCCCCTTTGGTAACTACAGGTTTGTTTTCTAAATCTGTGAGCCTGTTCATTTTGCATATATATTCATTTGTATTATTTTTCAGATTCCACATGTAAGTGATATACAGTATTTGTCTTTATCTGAGTTACTTCACTAAGCATATTATTCTCTAGGTTCACCTACTTGCTGCAGATGGCAGTATTTCATTCTTTTTTGTGGTGGAACAATATTCCATTGTGTGTATGTATTAAAAAGGTGTGGTGTGTGTGTGTTTTTATCTCACATCTTCTTAATCCGATTGTTGATGAGCACTTGGGTTGCTTCTAGGAGTAATTTGTTAGTATTTATTTATATTTTCAACTTTTTACTTTGAAAAATTTCAAACATATATAAAAATTTAGTGTAATAAAACTTATGCACCCATCACTCAGCTTCAACAAGNGCATCACAGACTCAATGGATGTGAGTCTGAGTGAACTCTGGGAGTCGGTGATGGACAGGGAGGCCTGGCGTGCTGTGATTCATGGGGTCGCAGAGAGCCGGACACGACTGTGCGACTGAACTGAACTGAACTGATTATTTCCTTAGGATAAATCCTGGGAGTAGACTACTTCATAAAGCATCTGCCCATTTAAACACTTTTGAAACCCACTGCCAAATAGCTTTCCAGAAAAGCTATCCAGTTTTCAGGTTTTCCTCTAATTGCCTTTATGCTTGCATTAAAATGTGAAATTTTTATTTAGTTGCAGAATGAAGAAGAACCTGGAGAACCTGAACAAGCTGCAGGGGATGCTCCTCCACCTTACAGCAGCATCTCTGCGGAGAGTGCAGGTAGGTAACAAGGTGAGATGACTGCTGAGCTCTTGAAATGCATTAGGCAGAGACTTTTGGCCACCAAGTATTTGTTGGTGTTTGTTGGTGTTCAGCTTTCTGTAAGAAGTCTAACATTATTTTTAGTTTGTAGCCTGAGGTGAAATAAACTCATGTTACTGTTCTGGAAAACAGATAAAAGCCCCATTCCAATGTGGCTTTTTTATGGAACTTAATTTCATTCCACCACACTCTTAATATAAGGATAGAATTCAGAAACCAAGTGCTCACTTGTTTTTTTTCTCTTGTTCTTTTTATAGTTTTCTTGTTGTTCTGCTCTTTGGTTCTAGTACCTATGACCTGGAATATAATATGTTCGATTTCTTTTATAATAAATAAAAAGCTGATAAATCCGTAATTTAAAAAAGCTAGAAGTCTCCCAACTTTTTCATTTTCTTCCTCATAGTTCAGACCCTCCTTAATTAATTTTTTTCTTTCCATCCTATGCCAGATTATCTTTATAATTTTCATACACATGTTTAAAAGAGATGGGGGAGAAGAAAGAAAATTGTGATAGTTTAGGACTTTTGGTAATTAGATCTTTGTGATACCAGTTCTGCTTTAATTGCTGAAAACTGACCAATCATTAACCTTTTCATGGAAACTTAAAATTTTATGTGAGTTGTCTATATCGATGGATTCCATTTTTTAAAAACCCTTTGAAATGGGGAAATAAAAATATTCTTGGTTTCCCTCAACTTAAGGTAGTAAGGAGAGTTCCCTGGTAGCCTATTGGTTAGGATTCCAGGCTTTCACTGCCATGGCCTGGGTTCAATCCCTGATTGAAGAACTGAGGTCCTGCAAACTGTATGGTGTGGCCAAAAAAAGCTTTCCTTAAAGTGGTAGGTATCAGTTTTGTTCATATATTCAGAATTACTATGGCTATGGGCAATTCAGATTGTACCCATCAATTTGTAATATGATTTTTAGTATGATTTAATTAAAAGTAAAAAAATTTTAAGGAAATTATATATGTGTGCATATGTTAAAGTAGTTATTTTGACATAGAGAAAAACAAATTTCTTGAATTGGATTAGGTGGCAGCTTTAGTTGCAATAATACATTTTCCTTATTTTATCCTAAAAGCTTTGATATTTTATTTTTCTCATTTAGCTAGGTCTGCATTCCGTCTGGAATTGTTTTTCTCTGTACAGTATGAGGTAGTGGTCGAGATCGTTTTTCCTTATGGATATCCATTTGGTCCCACGACATTTATTGAAAAGACCATTTTTCCTCTAGTGTACTGCAGTGCCACCTTTGTCCTGAATCAGGTGACCATATGTGTATATGAGTGTCTGTTTTCTGGACTCAATACTTTCTTTGGTCTGTTTATTCACCTTTGTGCGTATACTCCAGTCTTAATTCCAGACCTTTATAATCTTGATACCTGGTAATTAGGTCCTTTAATCTTTTTGTTGTTCAAGATTGCTTTGGTACTTCTTGGCTTTTGTATTTTCATTTACAGTTCAGAATCAGCTTGCCAGTTTCCATAAAACGGGAAGAAATAAATAAAAACTCTGCTGGAAGTTTAGTTGGGATTGCACTGAATCTGTTTATTAATTTGAAGATAATTAGCATCTTTATAATATTATATCTTCCAGTCTGTGTTAAATCCCTCCCATTTATTAAGATTTTCTTTAATTTCTCTGATTAATATTTTGTGAATTTCAATATAGAGCCCTTGCATCTTGTTTCTTACATATTTTTTTCTTGCATCTTTTTAATTAGATTTATTCGTAGGTATTTGGTTTGTTTTGGTGCTGTTGTAAATGGTCCATGTATAATTTTATTTTGTTTGTTACTGATATATGAAAATATAATTGATGGTTTATATTAACTGTATGTTCAGAGACTTTCCTAAATTCATATATTAATTCTAATCATTTGTTTGTAGATACTCTTGGATTTTCTACATATGTAATTATGTCTTCCATGATTAAGGATAGACTTAATAGACTTAATCTTTTCCAATCTTTTTGTCTTGTATTCGCTTTTCTTGCCATACTGCATCAACTAGTATTCAGTTCAGTTCAGTCACTCGGTCGTGTCCGACTCTTTGCGACCCCATCAATCGCAGCACGCCAGGCCTCCCTGTGCATCACCAACTCCCTGCGTTCACTCAGACTCACGTCCATCGAGTCGGTGATGCCATCCAGCCATCTCATCTTCTGTCGTCCCCTTTTCCTCCTGCCCCCAATCCCTCCCAGCATCAGAGTCTTTTCCAATGAGTCAACTCTTCGCATGAGGTGGCTAAAGTACTGGAGTTTCAGCTTTAGCATCATTCCTTCCAAAGAACACCCAGGGCTGCTCTCCTTCAGAATGGACTGTTTGGATCTCCTTGCAGTCCTAGTGACTCTCAAGAGTCTTCTCCAACACCACAGTTCAAAAGCATCGATTCTTCAGTTGGTGCAAACGTAGTTGCAATTTTAGACCATGAATTTTAAATCATTATAACTAGGCTCAAGCACATCTTTATTAATCAAAATAGGAACCATTACAATGAACACATTTTTGCCAAGGAGAAGTTTGTTTATTCTTGTAGCATAAAAATCCTTGCCTCTGTATTTGGTGAAATCTTGGAAAGCATTTTCTGCCTCCTACTGATTGTGGAAGCATTTTCCCTGCAAAAAATTGTGAAGATGCTTGAAGAAGTTATAGCGCTTGGCAAGAGGTCAGGTGAATATAGCGGATGAGGCAAAAAGCCCAGCTCATTCAGCTTTTGAAGTGTTGGTTTTGTGATGTGCTGTTGGGCATTGTTGTGAAGAATTGAGCCCTTTCTGTTGACCAATGCTGGCTGCAGGCCTTGCAGTTTTTGGTGTATCTCATCCATTTGCTGAGCATACTTCTCAGATGTATTGGTTTTTCCGGAATTCACAAAGCTATATTGGATCAGACAGGCACCAAACAGTAACCATGAACTTTTGTTGGTGCAGATTTGGCTTTCGGAAGTGCTTTGGAGCTTATTCTTGGTCCAGCCACTGAGCTGGTCATTGCTGGTTGTCACATAAAACCTACTTTTCATGGCACATCACAATCTGATTGAGAAATGATTTGTTGTTGTGTACAGTAAGAGACGACGACACTTCAAAATGACAGTTCTTTGATTTGCAGTCCACTCATGTGGCACTGACTGAGTTTTCTCACCTTTCTAATTTGCTTCCAATGCTGAACAGCTGTAGCATGGTGGCTGCTGAGTTCTTGTGCAACTTCTCGTGTAGTTTTAAGAGGATCAGCTGCGACGATCCTCTCAGTTGGTCATTGACAACTTCTGACGGCCATCCACTGCTCTCATCTTCTAGGCTCCTGTCGCCTTTGTAGAACTTCTTGAACCACCATCATATTTTATGTTCATTAGCAGTTCCTGGGCTGAATACATTGTTGACATCATGAATTGTCTCTGCTACTTTATGACTTAAATAAGAAAATCGCTCGAATTTGCTTTTTGTCTAAAATCATTTCCATAGTCTAAAATGAATATAAAATACACAGCAAGTAATCATTAGCAAAAAAAAAAACAAACAAAGCGAGAAATGCACGTGGAAATGATGTATAACATGACTACATTTATTTAAGAATGTATTCCAGTATCAGGGGCTTCCCTTGTGACTCAGCTGGTAAAGAATCCACCTGCATTGCGGGAGAGCTGGGTTCAGTTCCTGGGTGGGGAATATCTCCTGGAGAAGGGAAAGGCTACCCACTCTAGTATTCTGGCCTGGAGAATTCAGGCCATGGGTTTGCAAAGAATGGGACACGGCCGAACAACTTGCACTTTGCAGTATCAAACGGCAAAGTCCAACCATGGAAAACTGCAATTACTTTTGCACCAACCTGATAGTACTTCTAAGATAATGTTTGATTTGAAGTGGTAATAGTGGGCCATTTTTGTCTGATTTTGTAATCTTAGAGATTACCATTAATTATGATATTTACTCTAGATTCATTACAGAGATTTGTGAAAAGATTGAGGAATCAGTTTTAGGTATTTTATCAGTCCTTTCTTCTGCCCATATGAAGACAGTAAATTTTTCTCATTTTTGGTTAATGAGGTGAATTCTATTGATTGATAATTTCAGTAATATACTACAGTAAAATTGGAAGTTAATTATAGTTAAGGTGGAGAAAAAATGTTAATCTTGAAGCATAGGAATTTTTTTTTAAATTCTTAAGTTTTTAAAAAAATTGTGTAGAAAATTTAATCCGTTTGTAAATAGATCTGTTCTAATAATACGTATTGGATCTATTATTATAGAAGTCAGTGAGAATGAAGATGTATATTTGAAAAGAGGGGATGCAAGATTTCACTCAATAACGATTTTCTAACTGAACCTGTGATTGCCTTAGGCATGTCATAGGAAACAATCCATGGTAAAAATAATGTGAAAGAATCAAAGTGCAAAAATCTATGAAATATTAATTTTAACCTTGTTTTCAAGTTTATTTTGATGTTTATAAGGAGGAGGAAACCATGGTACAGATTTCCAAACACACAGGTGAATTATTTTTAGCTTACACTTTACCTTATGCTGTTATTAATATTGTATGTTTTTGTGAACACACCACATAAATGCTGAGTTGCTTCAGTCATATCCACCTCTTTGGGACCCCATGGACTGTAGCCCAACAAGCTCCTCTGTCCATGGGATTCTCCAGGCAAGAATACTGGAGTGGGTTGCTGTGCCCTCCTCCAGGGGATCTTCCGCACCCAGGGATCAAACCTGTGTCTCTTATGTCTCCTGCATTAGCAGGCAAGTTCTTTTACCACTAATGCCACCTGAGAAGCCACCACATATTGAGCCAGAAAAGGTGTTCAAAAGCACTTGGCAGGGAAAGTAAAGTGAATCTGGAATTTAAATAATAGAAAAGCCAATACATTTAAAAATTATTCCAATCCCATGTTCATCTTTAAGCATCTTTTGATTCAGTTATTCTATATGTAATGTTTGAGGAGAGCTTCTCTGGTGGCTCAGTGGTAAAGAACCCACCTGCCAATTCTGAAGATGTGGGTTTGATCCCTGGGTCAGGAAGGAAGTGGCAACCTACTCCAGTATTCTTGCCTGGGAATCCCGTGGACAGAGGAGACTAGTAGGCTACAGTCCATGGGGTCGCAGAGTCGGACTTAGCGACGAAAACAACAGCAAAATTTTAGAGGAATGGTTGGTTTTTGTTTGCCAGAGTTAGCAGAAATCCTTTTTCCTCATTTCAGCTAATCACTGGATAATTGTGACTTCCTTTTTATTTTGTAGCATATTTTGACTACAAAGATGAGTCTGGGTTTCCAAAGCCTCCATCTTACAATGTGGCTACCACACTGCCCAGCTATGATGAAGCTGAGAGAACCAAAGCTGAAGCCACTATCCCTTTGGTTCCTGGAAGAGTAAGTCCAACTTATACCTTGTTATTTGGTACTAGTTTATGGGAATTAAGTTCTTTGCATTATCAACTTTGTGATATTACTTAGATTAAATTGATAAGTAAAAGTACAACTAATCTTTAAAATCAGATACGTTTTCCTTTTGGGATAATAGACTCTTATCTTTTCCTGAAGATGATGGAGGTAAACAGTATAAAAGAGCAGAAAATGTCAAACCAGCTCATCTCTCCTATATCTCTACTACAACCCTCACTTTCTCAAGTCTCCTTTCATGGCTGAAACATCTTGGAGCAGAGCTGGTATAGGAATATACCAATTTTGCCTTGATTCTGTACACTTAATATTTTGTTGTTAAGTAGATAGCTGCTTAGGAATTTGTGGAGAGAATGAATAAGTGCAGCTTCATAACATTAAACTCAGAGGGGCTCTAACAATCATTTGTTTGAGCCCTATGCCACCAGCAGTCCAGATGATGCCATCTGTGCAGGCATAATGAATTCAGATTCCATCTGGCCTGATGTTACTTCTTGGGAGTGGAGGTGGGATGTAATGAAAACCAGTGGAGAATTTTGGGCACTCATAATTCATAATGTCAGACCAATAAGTGATACAGTTGTGGTTTCACACGTATTCATTCAGGTTGAAGCTGGTGCAAGTGGGACCTTGGGTCTGATACTGAGGGAAAGGAGAGTGGGATCCAGTCCCTGGAAATGGGGCAGTCAGGGCTCCAGGCCCTAGGCCTGGCAGGAAGCTAGAGTAAAACATAAGAATAAGAATATAAGTTCAATATAGGCAGTGCAATGACACAAGGCCCAGAAGTTCAGCCCTTAGGATAGTAGACTGTTTGCAGGTCACATCTTCCCTGAGGGGTAACACTCCTAAAACTACTGCTTGGCAGAAGTTACAGTTCATAAGCATAGTCTTGGCTGATTCTGCATGGTGACATGCATTCACTTCTTACAGGTGCAAGGAAGAACCCTCCTGGAGCTCATTGTCTAAAGAGAAAACATTGTTTATATAGTTAACGTGTATTGGAAGCAAACAACACGGTTGACGCTGTGTTTTGTTCTTACATATATAGTACATATTATTTTCAGTCCTCAGAATAACCTTGCAAGGTAGAGATTATATTATCTCCATTTTACAGATGCAAAAATTGAGACCCAGAGAGATTAAAAATTGCCTAAAGTCATATAGCTAATAAGTAGCATAGGTGAGTCAAGCCCAGACATTTTAGACTCCAAAGTCCTTGTATCTACTCTCTGCTGCCGCTGCTAAGTCACTTCAGTCGTGTCCGACTCTGTGCGACCCCATAGACGGCAGCCCACCCGGCTCTCCTGTCCCTGGGATTCTCCAGGCAAGAATACTGGAGTGGGTTGCCATTTCTTCTCCGACTCTGTAGATCTCTTGAATTATGATAACTATCCCATAGAAATAGACCAGGAGATTAATGCGGCTTAATCACAGAACTCTGTTTTATTTGACAAATATACACATTTAAGAACTTCTTAAGGGGTTTTATTATTCAGCAGATATGTATGAAACACTTTAATATATAATTTGCTATGTATTTTGCAGTGGATAGATAGAAGGCTTTGTATAAGGCAATGCTCCTGCCATACAAGAGCTTAAAGCCCAACTGGGGAACAGGCCCACAAAGACCTGTGTCTAAGGGGCAGCACAAGAGCAGTGAGCATGAAGAATTGTGACTTTAACCTTGTGATCATGGGGAAGATGATGGAGTGGGGATTTGAAGTGGGCCCTGAGTTTTGATGGAGAAGAACATTCCAGAGGGGAAAGCTCAGAAAGTGGATGTGATTTCAGCCAGGTACAGGGCAGTTTCTGTGGTTGTAGTGATTGGTGTTGCTTCAGCAAAGAGTTTGGCCAGAACTGTAGGTCGTAGAATCTTCTGAATGCTAGGCTGAGACATTTAGATTTTACATGTAGGTCACACTGAATCCTTCAAAGTCTTTAAGCGTGGGTATGGTAAGACAAGTATGGTGTTTTAAAATATTTACCTGCCGACAATTTTAGGAGGAATTCTGGGACTAGAGATACCAAGATAGAAAGAATGGTTAGAAGACATTTATGGTATTACTAGGCATTACTTCCATGTATTTTGGTAGTTTATTTTGAATAGTTATGCACAAAACAGTTTCTCTTTTTTCATTTTGTTTATTTTTATCTTTGGCTGTACTTGGTCCTTGTTGCTGTGCCGGCTTGTCTCTAGTTGTCGTGAGCGGGGGCTGCTCTCTGTAGCAGTGCACAGGCTTCTCACTGCAGTGGCTTCTCTGATGCAGAGCATGGGCTCTAGAACACACGGTCTTTGGTAGCTGGGGCACATGAGCTCAGTAGTTGCAGCACCTGGGCTCTAGAGCATAGACTCAGTAGTTTGGGCGCATGGGCTTAGTTGCTCTGCCATATGTGCCATCTTCCCAGATCAGCACCAGAACCCATGTCCCCTGGATTGGCAGGCAGATTCTTTACCACTGAGCCACCAGAAACGCCCACAAAACAGTACTTTCTATTTTGGCAAAGCCTGTTCTTCCTGCTGATATGAATTCAGAATACTAGGTATTTCTTATTTAAAAAAATATGAAAGAACCCATTCTTGTATAAATTTCAAACATTAGAGGAAAGATAGTAAATTAGATGAAGCTACTATTTCCACTTCTTCTTTGGATCCCATTCTTCAGGGGAATGAGTTAACAGCTTATTAGAAATGTCCCAGTCCCTTTTCTGTGTAGGGCAAGTTTTGGTTCTCTCTAAAGTTTTCTTTATTTGTTTATTTTTCATTTGAGGAACCCTCATTGGACTGTGTACAAGTCTACCACTTTAAGTGTGTATTCTTTTTTTTTTTTTTTTCAGTATTTCAGCACATACCTACAATTAGTTGAAAAGGTAGGGGACTTTCCTGGTGGTCCAGTGGCTAAAAATCCACATCCCAGTGCGGAGTACACAGGTTCAGTCCCTGGTCTGGGAAGATCCATGTGGTGCAGGCAAACTAAGACTGTGCACCAGTTGCTAAAGCCACGCACACTGATGTGCGTGCTCAAGAGAAGCAGCAAGAGAAGCCACCACAGGGAGAAACACGTGCATCTCAATGACGGTAGCCCTTGCTCGCCACAACTAGAGAAAAGCACGTGTGTAACATCGAAGGCCAAGCACAGCCATAAATAAATAAATTTTAAAAATTAAAAAAAAAAAGAAAAAGGTAGGCTATATATGTTGGTGTCAGTGTTGGTCAAGATCGTGTTTCTTCTAGACTTGCAACACTGTTTTCTGGTTAGGATGGAAAGGATTCTCTCTGCCAATAAGATTGGAAGTGAGGTTGTTTCAGACCTATATACCGGTATAAACAGATAGTTCTGGAGTTGAGCATGGGCAGCACTGTTAGACTCTTCATATATGATCACAGTATCTTCTTCCATCTGCCCCCACCAAGTCAGTCTTATAAAACTCTTGAGCTTATCAATGGTATCTTCTCAATAGGTGCAGGATTACTAATGTTCTGGGCTAAACAGGCCCTGGATTACTGATATTCTAGCATTTAAGCCAAATGTGTAAGAGAATCTNCCCACCAAGTCAGTCTTATAAAGCTCTTGAGCTTATCAATGGTATCTTCTCAATAGGTGCAGGATTACTAATGTTCTGGGCTAAACAGGCCCTGGATTACTGATATTCTAGCATTTAAGCCAAATGTGTAAGAGAATCTTCTTTGTCTTTATATTTCTTTATGTTTTTATATATATATGTGTGTGTATATATAAGAAAGAGTGAATAGTTCTTTGCGAACTTTATAATTTTTGAAATATATTGTTAAAGAATTTGGGTTACAAAGTGAAAAATTCCTTTCATTTCAGAAAAAATTTTATCTTAGAAGACCAATGAAAAAATTAACATATACTAAAGCTTAATGCTCTTCGTTTTAAATTGAGCCAAAGCAGTACGTTTTCCCATTAGAAGTCACTTTTGTCCCTTTCTCAGTTTTTTTTGATGTCTTTCCTTTGCCTTGAAATAATTTATTGTAAACTTATCTTTTCTTTTCATTTAGGATGAGGAGTTTGCAGGTCGGGAGGAGTTTGATGATCCTGACCAGATGAGGATAGGAAACGATGGGATTTTCATGTTAACTTTCTTCAGTAAGTATATACACACAGCAGAGCCCCTTTCTGCAAACCAGAGTGCTTTAGATTATGAGTGAATATGACTGAATTAAAAGAACTAATTGAGCTAATATTTTAATAATTATATGTATTTGATGCCTTTTACTGACACGTTCAAAGCACAGTACACTTTCATCTTAATTTCCTGTCTCTGTCTTCAATTTCTCTGAATATCTATGGAAAATATAATGAAAGTAGTTATGGGGGATGCTGCATTTTTCCTTGAGCTGAGCTTCATTTTTCTGATCTTCAGAACCCCTTAAGCATTCCTCCTACTCATTCTTGACCTGTAAAATAGGAAGTAAATGCCTTTGTCTGATGAATTCTGTTTTGCACACTTCTATTTTCGAACACATCAGAGTCAGCCTCATTTTTCCCCCTTGATGTTATTTTGCATTTAACTTTCCATATGCCTGACTTGGGAGTGAGCAACCATTTCAGAAATTTTATTTGCTGCATTAAAAAGATATGAAGGAAATGCAGTGCTTTTAGAGGTAACGCAGTATGTAACCTGTCAAAGTGTACAGAAGCAAGAGGATGAATGACTTGAATCAGATTATTTAGGGGCATTAATTTAATGTTCAAATAATGTTTAATTACTCAGGTATAACACATACAGTAAAGGGTGCAAGTCGTAAGTATGAAGTTTGGTGATATTAAGTTATTTCTTAAAGTGCATAGCAGTAGGTGTAATAATAAAACACCTGATAGACTGCTTTCTTGTTTGCTTTTGGGAGGAAGACAGAGATGGCCATTTTGGGGAAGTGAGGTAAGAGTTGTGGAGGGTGGGCTCAGCTCGTTTATCCTTCAGAAAGCCATTTAAGCAGAAGTAAATCCAGAGTGCACCCTTAGAACTCCTGCTCCTTGGATAACAGGATGTGTCTGACCTGCCTCTTTTCTTCTCTTGGCTTTTACAGTGGCATTCCTCTTTAACTGGATTGGGTTCTTCCTATCTTTTTGCCTGACCACTTCAGCTGCAGGAAGGTATGGGGCCATTTCAGGATTTGGTCTCTCTCTAATTAAGTGGATCCTGATTGTGAGGGTAAGTTAAGTTGTACACCAGCAGTGATAGTCTCTGGAGAAGAATGAGTGGAATAATTTTGAGTATTTCACTTTGGAATTATCTCAACATTTAAAATGATTTTGTTTGTCTTTTTCTGGTTTCAGGAAATTGAACCTAGATCATTTGTAGTTGGTTCATGCACACAAGTTTTATAGTCAAATCATTCAAAATATCGGTGGCCCTAGGACATCTATCCTTGTTCAGCTGCTTTCTCTGTTTTTAATGTTTATAATGTGGTACTACATGTATTTGTTCTGGAATTAGTTGTTTTTATAATGAGTCTATTAACTTTCTGGTATCTCATCAAAAGCAGACATTCCTCTCGTTAATGCTGCTGAAGTTTGAGTCCTTCTTCTCTCTTCCCCTCTATTCTTTTCTCCCTCCTTCCTCCCTCTCAACCTTCCTCTTTTCCAAGATTGGTTGTAAGTAGCATCATGGGTTATGCCAGGATATTTGGAGAGCTAGAACTGTTCAACAAGCCCTAGTCAATTAGGGGCCCTTATCTCTAAAGTAAATAAGAGAGAGATCTTAAGTGATATAGGAGTTATCAGTTAGTTAGAATTGCATGAAGTAATATAAAGTTGTAAAAGATGTAAAAGGACACTTTCTTAAAGTGTCCTCTGATTTCAGATAAGTTTACTGCCATTGTTAACTTTATAATATAAAATCAAGGTGTTTATCATAAACTGGCATTATTAACTAATGGGTGTTGACTGAGCCATGGAGTTTTTCAAAGTTATTTATTCTAAGGCAGTTAACATTTTTAGAATTCCGAGTTCCTTGAAGAATCTGATAAAAATTATGGGCTTTTCTCCTAGACAACTAACATGTACTCTTCTAAAACATGGTCTTTAGGTTACAAACTCAAGCCATAAAGAAGTTTTTCATTCCTTCTCTAAATCTTATTAATCAAGAAATAAAACTATTTGAATGCTCAAACTATGCTAAACTCTAGACTGTGTTAAAGTCTTCAACAGAAAGCAAGATCAAAGTAGTTACCAATCTTTTTATTTTTACTAAAATTTTAAAAGAATTAATCAGCTTTTATCAATTAGGATAGTCTTTGGAGTAACAGAACATGTAGCTCAAAAATGGCTTAGAAAACATTGGGGAAATTTTATTTCCAGTGAAAATAAGTCCTGACATGGAGGTTAGTTATGTTTCACTGATAATCAAGGACAGCCGACAGGTGGCTCAACCTGTTGGTATAGCTGGCCATGGCAGTTTCAGGCATCACATCAGAAACACAACAGTGCTCAGCAGAAGAAAGGAAACTTTCCTCTCCCTTTCTTTTTTAGAGCTAAGAAGCTTTCCTAGCAGCTCTTAGTTCTCACTGGCCACAATAGTATCATGTGCTATATATATAGTCCCTGGCAAGGGAATGGGATTATCATCATGTACATGGTAAAGCTTCCAAGGTCAAGGCATGGCTGAAAGGGCAGGAACAAAATCAGGGATCATGAGAAAGGAGGCCAAATACAGTTGAGTTTGGCACTGTGTAGGCAAAATAAAAGTATCATCAAGATATATTTCTGGGGCTTTCCTGGTGGCTCAGTGGTAAAGAATCCACGTGCCAGTACAGAAGACACAGGTTTGATCCCTGATCCAGGAAGATCCCATGTGCCACAGAGCAGCTAAGCCCGTGTGCCACAGCTAATGAGCCTGTGCTCCAGAGCCAGGGGGACTCAACTACTGAGCCCACAGGCCACCAGCTACTGAAGCCTGCGTGCTCTGGAGCCTGCGCTTCGCAGCAAGAGAAGCCGCAACAGTGAGAAGCCCGTGCACTGAAACTGGAGAGCAGCCCCAGCTCTCACAACTAGAGAAAAGCCTGCACAACAGCGAAGACCCAGCAAGGCCAAAAATAAATAAAATTTATTTCAGAAAAGACATGTTTCTAAAAGAGGAAAAATATATTTTAAAAAACAAACAGGTTTGAGCACTTTCAAAACAAGGACTATGTAAAGCTGAAAGCTACCGTATTTCAAGATTGCATTTCCATGAAAGGAAGTATATTAGCAAATATTGTAATCATTTCAAATCTGTACTATATAAAATACTTTGACTAAAATTTTAGAAATTTTTCTAAGCACTAAATGAGCAACAGCATTTGTGTACAAGGTAAGATCTTGTGTTTTGGAAACTCTTAAGCTAAAATGTGAAATAATATCTGCAGAGGTTCTGTAAAGTATTTTGCTTTATTTTTCAGTTTTCCACTTACTTCCCTGGATATTTTGATGGTCAGTACTGGCTCTGGTGGGTGTTCCTGGTTCTAGGTAAGTGCTTTTAAAAAATAAAGGAGAGAAAAGAT
Source organism: Neotragus pygmaeus (assembly GCA_006410875.1). NCBI lineage: Eukaryota > Metazoa > Chordata > Mammalia > Artiodactyla > Bovidae > Neotragus > Neotragus pygmaeus. The sequence goes on along the minus strand of SJYV01016348.1, from coordinate 505,476 downwards.
TATGTTAAATTTTAGAAGTAAAATTACTTTTATTAAACCTTTATCTCACTTACTATACAGTAATATATTAGTGATAATAAATATAATTTTAAAAATATGTCAAAGGTTAGGCTGTTATCACTATCAGAGTAACATACATACTCATAGAATGTCTCTTAGTGGTGGTAACTTTTTCCTAACCCATCCATACACACTTCTCACATTTTCCATGTAGCCAGAGGGGCGTACCAATAAGATGACTTTTTATAGTCCTTAGATTTTTTTCCCCTTGTGAGTTATTGCCACAAAGGGTTCACAGGCTCAACCCCCAACTGCTTATAGGTATACTGTTACTACTGAACTACTCATGGGTGTGTGTGGCCTATCTTCAGTTGACTATATCAGTAGAAAACAGAAAATATATTGTCTTGCATAACTTCTGGAAGAACCACCCTTGGCTGTCCAGAATTCTTTAGTTTGCTCTTGATGAGAATTTTTTTTTTTTTTAAACATACCAGCCAATTCAGGTAGTTGGTCTTAAGATTGTACTTATTAGTGTAACTTTCTTCCAAGACATCTTAAAGAAATGAGCAGTGTGGTGAATACTGTTGGCTTCCTCATTCTTTGTAGAGAAAATTTGTATGATACAATAGCATACCATCATCATTGCTGTCATTCTACAAGAAAATAGAAGGGGCGTCTTGTGGCTGTTGGGGTATAATTGTCTCACTCTGCTTCTGTGGCATCATTTTCTCCTATCCTAACTTTTCTTCTGTCTCAGGCCTTTTTGTTATCTCCTCAATTTGGCTCTTTGGTTCTGAGGGTTGCTAATGGGCCTGGCTAGCACAGTGTAGAGCCCATGACCAAAAGCTGCTGAATACCTTCAAGGCCTACCTGCTTTGCCTTGGGTAACAGAGTCATGCACTGATGACTCTAAATTTTACTTAGTGAATACAAGTCATTCATGATGCCATCCCCTCCCTCTCCAGTAGCATCATTTTATTCTACTCTTAACAGCATTCCAAGGAAAGAGAGAGTGATTTTTACCTCTTCTCTTGATTACTGAGAAACTTAATAATTTAGAAAAACAACCTACAGGAGAGTTACTTTAGAGAAGTAGTTCCTTGACTTGCTTATTCTCCAGACTGTATCTTTAAGAGAAAGTCTGACTCCTCATCTACTCCCAAGCCTAAAGTCCAGGCAAATCCTGAATAAGCCAAAGAAGAGCCATTGAGCATAATTTTAGCTTGATTGTTGACAACATAGATGATTTTAAAAAATCTAATAGGCTGATTTCCTTCTATATTAAAGTTTCATGGGAGATGAGTTTATAATACTTTGTAATTGATCATTCTTGCTGTCTTACTGCTTAGTGGTAAGCAGAAAATGGTGAGACTTCAGATGTACTTTATACATTTGGATCAAATGTTTGAGTCATTTTTGGAACTCCTTGCAGAGAGAATCTTTTGTTGTTGTTGTTGCTACTGTTTTTTTTTTTTTTAAGGGGTGATTGTTTCATGCAAAGACAAGGTCTATACAGAGTTCTTGAGCTGGCAGCTCATAAGCTACATCTAGCCTGTAGTTGTGACTTGTATGTTCCATAGTTATTTTCAGAAGTTATTTTTTTAGTTGTCATCATAAATGGGCTTCCCTGGTGGCACAAGTGGTGAAAAACCTGCCTGTCAATGCAGAAGACATAAGAGATGTGGGTTCGATCCCTGGGTCAGGAAAATCTCCTGGAGGAGGGCATGGCAACCCACTCTAGTATTCTTGCCTAGAGAATCCCATGGACAGAGGAACCTGGTGGGCTACAGTGCATAGGGTTGCAGAGTTAGGCATGACTGCAGCGATGTAACACACGCACTTAGTGCACACACGTCATATAAAAACCAAGAACTTTCACATAAAATATCTGAATTTTTTTTACCTTTTTAAAATGGAAATATCTAGCAAAACTGACCTGTATTCCCACATCGCACCCATCCTTTGACCATAGTTAGGTTGTATTGTCGCTGATTTGGATGCCAAACAGGGTAGCTTTCACTGTGCTTGGTGCTGATGACTCCTGGTTGCTGCCAGAAATCATTTCTGACTGAGTGCAAAGCATCTTCCACTGCTTGAGTACATTTTAAAATATATCCAAAAGAAAGTTATTGTTCAGAGCCCATGAGATGGGAGGAGGGTAGGAAATGGGGAATGGCTACTTAATAGGTACAGATAGTTCTAGGGACAATAAACAATTCTCAAATTGGGTTATAGTTTTAACTACTAAAAGCCAATGAATTGTACACATTAAATGGGTAAGCTTTGTGATATGTAAATTATATCTCCATAAAGCCGTTTGAAAAAATGTGTCTGGGCCAGGGGCCATCTCTGGAGGAAGAGGGCCAGCAGTGTGTGAGCTGCCACTGGAGGGAGCTCATCCTCTTCCCTGCTGACTCCTAAATTAAGAATAGAGAAATAGAATTTAGAGTTGAGACAGAGTTCTTGTAAAAGTAAGGACAGCCTGACATCTAGTGGACAGCATTGTGTACTGTTGACAAAAAAAAAAAAAAAGCCATAACAAGGATGACATTTTTTTTTATTTCAAAAAAACACTGTTTATAACCTCTCTGTTTTTAGTGTTAATTATCTTGGAATACTTGTTTGGAACTCAGAAAGTAGGTTTTAGAATCCCTGGCTGTCCATTGGTTAGGGCTCCACACTTTCACTGCTTAGGGTACAGGTTTGGTCCCTGGTTGAGGAACTAAGATCCTGGGGTGGGTAAGGAGAGTAGATTTTGATGATGCTTCTCAGTGAGGCTTCTAAAAGTAAATGATGTAAATGTCTGGCCTCATCTTATCTTTTGTTTTCTTTTAGACCAATTAGATTCTGAATGTACAAAAGAGACTTTTTTTGGCTCTTGAGATTATATGTTCTCATTGAGAAATAGAAAACTTGGTATAAAATCAAATCCTTTGAAATTTTTAGAGGAAATTATGTTTTTATAGTTTTTCTGATAACAGAAAAATGAAATACTTGGTATCAGGAGGGATATTTTTGAGGATTGGGCTTAATATGTGAATTATAAACTCATTCTTGACTTTTCTTTTTTAAATTAGGCTTTCTCCTGTTTCTCAGAGGATTTATCAATTATGCAAAAGTTCGGAAGATGCCAGAAAATTTCTCAAATCTCCCCAGGACCAGAGTTCTCTTTATTTATTAAAGGTATTAAAGAAAAAAACTTTATTCCCGTCCCAATGTAATCATGTGATGCATGGGTAGATTTCTGTTCACATTTAGAGTAGAGTATACAAACTGTGGCAGGGGATATAGAGACAGTAAGGAAGCCGTAGTCTTTGCCTTTTAGTTTCTACTTTAGTAAGGAGTGTTTCTATGAAAAAACTATCTTAAAAGGCAGGAGACAACATCATCTCATGTTTGGACAATGCAGAAGAGACTTGATTAGGACTCAGGGTCTTTAATCTTTGAATCATGAATCCTGAAGCCACTGTTTGGGTTGTACTAGTTCCAGAGGTAAGTAGTGAGAAGGAACCTTTCAGACCTAATCACTAAGCTCTGTTTTGTGGGGCCCCTAAACCCAGAGCTGGGAGAGTCCACAGTACTTGAGGAACTCCTTTTGGCTACTGACAAGCCTACCAAGCTTCCATCCTAAAATCAATGAGGGACTTTCCTGGGCTTTTCCTTCAGGTTCACATCCTGATGTTGCCATTCTGGTGGGAGGGTCAAACCCAGGGGAAGGAAGGGGAGAAAAGGGCCTTTTCCCTGCCTGGAACAGGAGGACTAAGCCTTGCCACGGCTGTTTGGTTCCCCCATGGTTTTCCCCAGAGGCTGGCCCCATCTTGCATCACCAGCTGCAGAAAGGAGGAGACAGGGAATCTTGAGAAAGAGTACTCCAGAGAGAGGTCTCTAGTGACAGGATCTGATGGGCCTCCTTGGAACTGCTTCTTTATTCCTTAAGACTGTTGAGGACAGGTAGAGCCAGGCTAGCTGAAGACATCTGGCAAGGACTTGTGAAGGTTGTAACAGTTGAGATAAACCTTGAGATAAACCTAGAAAGGGTAATATGGAAAATGTTGGTTGGGGGAGCCTTTTAGAGTCACCTGAGGCAGTGTTGAATAGGAGGAGAGATAGGGAAGTACGCAGCTGGCTCAAAGGAAGCAGTTTGTAACATACTGGAGTGTTGAGGATTAAGGCTGGAAAATCAAGCTGAGAGCATTCTCAAATATCTTGAGCACTAAGCCCATTTGCAGTGGAACCTTTGAACTCGCGGAGCAGCCCTTTAAACCCAGTCACGTATTGGCTCAACACAAGGCTGATTCCATGTGAGCCTGCATTTGCTGTTGGGTTATTTCATAGTTTTTGTAAGTAATCATATGCTAAGAGTGGAGTTTTCAATTTTGAAGATTTTTTGTGGTCTTAGGATGCAGAGTTGCATTCTCAGTTTCGAAGATTTCATGGTAGTCTCAGAATATATGCTTCTAGAGAAGAAAATATCTATCATATTTAATTTGCCAGGTTGTGAGAGGGTGTTGAAAGTCTTTAAGCAACAGAATAATACGATAACTTCTTAAGTGAAATAAAAATTTTTTCAAGCATGGCATAATAGTAATAACTAATATTTGTCAACTTTTCAATATGTCAGATACTGAATTAAGCATTATACATGTACCTGTGCATATACATGTACAGTGTGCTTGTATAAACAACAAAAGGTTATTAGTGACAGATAAGCTCAGATACATGCATGGTAGAGTATATTCATAAGGCATTCTTATAAAAGTTAAAGCATGTAAAGAACCTAGGTTCTTTTGGTTAAAGTCAGTTTCTTCAAGAGTGTGTACTTTTATTTGAGAGACAGTTTTAGTCTTTAAGATTACCACTTATATTATGACTTTTTTTTTTTTTCCTCAAGAAAGAGAATGTTTTATTACATGTTTAAAATGTCCTGAGAGGTGGTGTGTCCTGAATTTGAATTGGGTTACACAGTCTGAGTGCAGATGGACATTAACACACTGGCCTGGGCCCTAACCCCTGTGATGTTCTGTGTTACATCCTAACTTTAAGAGGCTTGTCAGATGTTTTGTGTGGTTTTAGTACTTTATGTAGTTACCATTTTCATCTTTTTTCTCCTTCTGTGTGTCTGATTATAATTTATAGTTACTTCTGATCCTTAGCTTTAACTCTTACCTACCATAGGTTCAAAGTTAAGTCTTTGGGGTAGTCACAGTTCTCCTGATGATGAGCTTCTGAACCTACCTCCACATTTCCCCTCATCCACTGGTGCCCACAAATACCCTGAGAAGACAGATCCCTCCCTCCCTCTCTGCCTTCCTTTCTTCACAGATTCTGTAGGTCTGGTGTATTGGTGGCTTTGAGTTTCTAAATGACTGAGGCCACACCTCGGTCTGGTCACTTCATTCTTCTGGGGAAGGCAAATCTGGCCTCATTAGAGGATGCATACCTTCTTTATCTTGCATCTAATACAGGACAGGTTGATGTGACAGTGGAAGTTGAGAGAAAGCCTGAACTTTGCAGTTTTCCTGTATTGTTAGGGACTTTGAGGATTTTTTTGTTTGTAAAATTTGTNGCAAATCTGGCCTCATTAGAGGATGCATACCTTCTTTATCTTGCATCTAATACTGGACAGGTTGATGTGACAGTGGAAGTTGAGAGAAAGCCTGAACTTTGCAGTTTTCCTGTATTGTTAGGGACTTTGAGGATTTTTTTGTTTGTAAAATTTGTTGTTATTATTTTGACTTCCTGAAATTTCTGAAGTGTTTTATGGGTATATTCTAAATGTAAAACAACGCATCTTTAGAGTTATGATTTGAAGTAGGCAGCCTTTAGTTAAGCATTAATGCCGTTGGAGCTGTGAAGGGGTATTATAGACCTGGTACTCTGTGTTTTGGAGTCAGAATCATTACAATGCTTTAGGAGTTGTCGGAAACTTGTATAATGGGGTTTCGTTGCTTTCCTGTCTGACTTTGATATCCTAGTTGATTTGAAATCATCCCTGACATGCCTAGAGGACTCAGAGCTCTAAATTAGCGGTTTAGAGACTTAGAGCAGCATTTAGAATTTTAATGACTTCCTTACTAATTTTCAGTATCCCCAGAAGGAATCTACAAAGCTATAATATCCTATGGGACTGAATTTCCTTTATTCATTGACACAGGTAGGAATTGTCCATCCAGAACCAAAAATAGAATGTTTTCTTTCTCTAGTTCAGAGGAAATTTAGTTTAGTTTGAAGATGTGGTAGAAAACCATCATGTAAGATATGAAGATTTTCTTTCACTTAGACTTCTTACTTTTCTTTACTGGAGGTTTCACTGGTTAAAAGGTAGCTGTGGGATTACTTTTGCCAGAAAGCCACAGATAGGAAATTGCTAAAATAACTTTGCTGTAGATAAAAATAATTCAATTCCCATGCTAAGGTCTGGTATTGTACTAGAAAAATGTATAAGAATAGTGACTTTTCTATTTAGACTGCCCAAAATATAGTGTACACACACACAAGACTGCCCAAAAAATGGGATACAACACACAAACCTTGAAATACCCTCAAAAGATCTTTCTTACCAGCCATAGTAGGTGTTATAAGAGCTGAACACTAAAGCTCATACACTGCTGTCACAGGGTAGCTCTCGGTTTCCCTTCTGGAGCTCATGTAACCTTATTAAGGAAATCTGGTTTCCTGCCTCACAGCCAGAAAAGCCAAAAGACACTGCTAGAGCTATGCACAGCGGCATCAAGAAGTGTGTGACTATGAGGAAGCGGGAAAAACAATATGTTCCTTCTATGTTGTATGAAAAAGAAACAGATACCTTTTAGAAACATCTTTATCTGAAATGGTCAAAAATATAAAGTGTCCATACTTTATCTTATTTACCAGTTAACTGGAAAATAAATTTTCATCAAGTTCCACTTCCTTTGATGCTGCCAGATAATTGAGGAGTTAGCTATACATAGTAACTATAAAGTGGTAACACAGTTAACCTGATACCTAATACTACTCCAAAAGTACTTATATATACAAAGTATAATGGATCTTAAATTTATTACTTAACTACTTCTGAAATAGGAGGGGGAGAACGTTTATAAGCCCTGACAGCATTAATGAGATGGGGCCCTTCATAATCATATAGTGATTTCTGTGATCTGGTGAGTTATACATTCTAGGCATCAGATATCCTACCTTTTTTGCATATGATGATAAATGTTTTCGTTTTCTTTTTTTCTATAATCTTCCCCCTCCTCCTTAATACATCTTTATTTCCAATTCACCTCAAGTTAGTTTCACTTATTTGGGCTGTGTAAAGTAGCAAGACAGTAGAAAATATTGCCAGTGGAATTTTTGCTTAAAAAAAAATCATACAGGGTCCAAGAAGAAATTGTGTAGGCTGTTGGATTCCCTTGTTTCTTAAGTGATCCGATCTAAAGTTTAGTGGTGATATTCACAGTCCTTAAAACCTGTCTCTTTTCCAGTTTGCATTCCATCATTGTTTTTGTAACAACCTATGAATCAAATTGATCTCAACAGGCCTCTGAGTCATAGAGAATAGTGAATGCCTCTATAGCAATCTTTTTTTGTTCGGAGTTTGTTTAGTGAATGAGATCACCCATTAGTAGACCTATCTAGGACCTTTTAATGGATTGTTTTTTAATACTAGAGAGTAGTTGATTTACAATGTTGTGTTATTTTCAGGTGTACTACAAAGCGATTTAGTTATACATACACATATATCTATTATTTTTCAGATTATTTTCCCATACAGGATATTACAGAATGTTGAATAGTGTTCCTTTTGCTATACAGTAGGTAGGACCTCTTAATGGATTTTTTAGTGTCTTTTGGATGGCTCTGACTTTGAGGGATTTGCTAAAACTAATTTATCTCCATGCACATAGTATGAACTAAATGGCCAGGTAGTTATCTGGACTGTATCTCATATTCTTGCAAAACTCTAGTGTTTTGACCTAATAGTAATTATTATATCAATTTTTATTTATTAATGGTAACTGATAAAACTGAATTTACTTAGACTTGTAATGAGTCTAACTAGCCTCATTGAAGAATTCTCTATTTGTCATATGCCTCCCAGACAGATTTTATTTTTGGTTCTACTTGGCTTCAGGAATCCTTATATTCTTGTGTCTTTGTCCTTGTACATTCTGAAATCTCCCGAAAGAAGAGTTGCTCTTATATCAGTATCATTGGTTTGCTTCACATCAAAATACCAAGTGAATTTGGAGTTTGGGAAGATATTAATGTTCAAAAAGAATATGTTGATTTCTTCCAGAGTTGTAACTTCTCTGCATCTTGGCAACTTTTTAAAGATGTATGCAGCAGTCTAATCGGTCTATAAAAGGACTGCTTGTGGCTTTTACAGTAATTTTGAAAGATGGAAGGGCCTACGTATGAGCCTGTCCAGCTTTCACTTGGTGTAGGGTACCACAACATAGTTTCTCAGTAAGCTTTTGTTAAGTGTTAGTGTATCTCTTGAGTGACTGAACTGAACTGAATATATCGCTTTAGAGTTTTTTGTGTTTTTTTTGGCACTAATACAGGGAGTTATTTGTATTTTTTCCATGAGAACCAAACCAGTTTATATGCCAATACGAAAATTCATCAAAGTGTTATATGAAAATTGCATTTATAATAGATGGACATCATTTTGAGAGTATTTATTTCAGTCATGTAAATTGCTTTATAAAATTGGGGCTGCCTACATTTTTTTTTTCTACCAGAGATACCTCCCCTCAAATACAGTAACTTTTCCCCCCTAGTTATTGGGAGGAAGTTCCTATGGTCCCTGTGAGTTTACAGCTGTTTCTAACTTTGCTGTGCTCCAAGGAGAGCATGACATCACTGGCATCCTTTCTGGAAATCTTTCATGTGAGATCTGGCAGAAGTGGCAGGGTAAACAGCTTCAAGTGTGTTTGGAAAATTACCTACGCATTTGGATTCTGCTGTCTCTTTGTCCCCAAGTTTCAGTCATTGCCATTGGTGGTAAGTGTGGGATGAAGTGCTCCTTGAGTTCTTTTCTTGCGTTAGGTTTAGAGAGAGAGATCCTGACCTAGGTTTAGAGAGAGAGATCCTGACCTCATGGGATTTAGAGAAAGCATTTAAGTCTTTCCTAGTTTGGAGACCTTGATAACTTTAAGAACCAAAAATGTAATGTTTTTTTAATATTATGATGTCAGTGTATAGTAATCTTAAAGCTATGTTAAAGTGTACTTCTCATGTCTCCAAACATCCTGCCTTCTTTTGTGACTACATCCTTCTTTTAGCCAAAATAACAACCTAATCAGAGTTCCAATATTCAATATCCTTCTCTGGCAGATGTTTTCTGGCAAAGGCCTTCCTGCATTTATGAATTCTCTCCCAAGAAGCAAGAGAACACCTGCAGGAAGTGAATCAAGATGCGGAACACAGAGGAATCATCACCTGCTTTAAAAAAAAAAAGTACTGTTGACAAAGATCATTTCTCTCTATTTGTTCCTAGGTGTAAAATTTTAATAGTTAATGCAAAATTCTGTAATCATTGAATCATTAGTGGTTAATGTTTGAAAAAGCTCTCGCAGTCAAGTCTGTGATGTATTAATAATGCCTTATCTATTGTTTGTAGTCATTTTAAATAGCATGAGCCTTGTCCCTGTAGTCAGTAGGGGGCAATCTTGCTTTTATTCATCCTCCATCTCAAAATGAATTTGGAATTAAATATTTTAGTGTAAGATATGTATAATGCTGGCCATTTAAAAAGGGGGTTTTCTCAAAAGTAAAAACTTTTGTTAGGACTGCATTTCTGCACATAATCCATTTTGCTGTTAAAATTAATCTAGAAATTTATTTAATTATACTGTGAACACCTGGAAGCAAAATCATAGTGCAAAATACATTTAAAGTGTGGTCAAGAATATGTTCTTAATTGGTAAAAAATAAGCATTAATTTCTTATAGTCTGTATTCTAATTTTGCAGTACCTTATTCTGTGTTGTGTACCTAAGGGATTGTAAAGGTGTTGTCACTGTATAAAATAGAAAGGACAAGGACAAATGCAGCATAATTACTAATAAATTGCAATTCTCGACACTTTCTATATGATTGGAATCCCTGCCCCCTTTTTTCTTTTTCTTTTGTCTCCTGATGATTAGGCCAGGGGCTAGAAGTAGAGAGGGGATTAGGTACTAGAAGCAAAGAAAGAATTAGCTTGGAACTTTTGAGATGATCCCTAACATACTGTACTACTTGCTTTTACAATGTGTTAGCAGAGACCAGTGTGTTATAAATGTAGAGTGATGTGCTTTCTGCCAAGTGGTAATTCACCCTGGTTTGCTATGTTAAAGCTGTAAATACAACAGAACATTAATAAACGTCTCTTGTGTAGCAACTTTTGCTGTGGATTACTATTTAATTTCTTGGTTTGCACTTAGGCAGTTTTTTCTAATCTTCATTCATATAGATAAATACATAGTCATTCAATAAACACAAAAACTGGTCTTGGGCCAGTTTTTTTTCTTTTTTAGCACGGGATGTTACTTTCATATCATATTCAGTATATTCCTAAAAATGTATTAGTTCTTCAAAAGACGATGAGCTAAAATAAGGGAGGAGTTGTAGTGATTGTAAGTCATTCTGGAATTCCAATTATGCTTCATTTTTAGACATAATCTTAGATAATTTATTTCCAATGTTTTCTGCATGTTCCCTGCATTTGCCCTTTTTCTCAGTTGAACAGTCAACTGGTTTAAGTCCTGTGAGCAAGTGCCCAGGTGAAGCTAAAGCTTTCTCCTTCCTCCTGATTTTCTATTCTTGTCTCAGTTGTGTTAAATTTAGATACCAGTAGTTTTTATGATATCAGTTATTTGGGTTTTTTCCCCTCCACTTAATATATAAAGAAAAAATGTAGCAAGATGGTTAAATAACTACACAAACCAGCACTAGCATGGTATGATAGCTGCAAATGTTCATTTATTTGCTGCATGTGAACATCCAGGATCAGCTTAGGAAGTGAGTGTTCAGGGGTATCAGTAGGTAATGCAAAGAAGTGCATTATTTGAAAGGCCAAACAGGAAAACTGAGTGCCTCCTGGAACAATGTTTCAAAGACTACTTACTCTAATTCATTTATTGATTACAGTAAGTATAACTCATTTATTGATTACAGTAAGTAATAATATAACGTGTTCTTGTTTACAAGTTCTATTTTACAATAGATACAGTCTTGAAAGTCTGAAGATTTTTTTAATATTTTGAATTAGATTGTACCAAACATAGACTTTGGAGGAGTTTATAGCCTATCATGTTCTAACAGTCAGAATAAATTTGGACATTGCAACAGAGCTATTTAAATTATCTTATAGGACAAAATAGAGGGGCCCTAGATCACATTAACTAAGACATTGTAGTTTTGCTTTGTGTTTACTCTTTAGGTCTTATGCTTTATTTGACTTTGTGTATTTGAGGGCTGAAATATTTGGAATTCTTATTTCTGCAAAGTCCTTAAGACTTTGTTATACGTAAACCTAAGGTTGGTATGCTTTAAAATTAAGATGGTGATTTCTCTCTTTTCTAAATTTTCTAAAAATTCAAGTCTTTGCAGATATATGAGTTACCTGGGGTCCTCACTGTTAGGGTGGAAATGTTTGTTTTGCAGTTATTACTTTTTTTTTTTCTCTCTCTCTTCTGTCTCCCTTTTGTGGCTTCATTATTAAGAATAACCCTTTCAGATCAAGGAGAAGTGTTTAAATTATTTGAGAGAGAATACTGAGGAACCACTGTCATTTGCACAAGGTTATGGAATAAATTGGCTTTGACCTTGGGCTGAGGGACAGCTGGGGCTCATCTGTGACTTCAGAGGTCCCCCTTGTTTCTGACTTACTGTTGCCAATTGGAATGATGCAAACAAAGTTATCTGACTTGAGCTGTGTCCCGCTGTGGGTTGTTAGTAACCCAGATGAAATTTCTTTTGTCCTTCATTATATTCTTACACTATATTTAAAGGTAGAAAGAACTCCTGAAAGAGAGTTTCAGGGCCAAATGATAGTAAGTGGTTGCCTGAGGTATCAGGATTCTAGGTGAGAATCAGGAAAAATATACCCAATAAATGGAGTGCTGGCCTCAGCTTTGAGTCCAACTCTACCACCTCTTACCGATGTCGGACCTTATTGAGGGGTTGAAAGGTCCATATTGAAAAATCACCTGTTCCTAATACTAGTAAACACCGATAATCAAATTTTAACTTAAAACATGCCAAGAATAGACTCAGAACTGTACATTTATGTAAAATACAAGAGAATAATTTATGAAAAAGTAATGTGGGTCCTACTACCTACCTGGATCTGTTTTTTTGTGAAACCTTAATCATGAATACAGGAAAACCATGTATGAATATAAGATGTAGCTTAATTTTCAAGTTTGGCTGATGTTTTTTAGCTAGTTAGATTTTCACCTTTTCAGGCTTTCTGAAGATAATTTGAGGGATGATGAGAGGTGTAGCAAAATGCAAATATGTTTCTGTAGATGGTTTGTGCATTTTAAAAAATTCTTGCTTTGCACGATATTAAGCCTAAATAGCAGTTACAGTCTCTAGGGCCGATAAGGTGAGATAAGTGAGCATTTGGTGCACTCAGTACTAAAGGTAAGTACTGGAGGTGTAGCTTGTGTACAGTGTGTGGGTTTCCCCATTTAGAGCACCCACAAAAAGTGCTGTTTGACAGGGAACTTCTGAGTATTGGCTCTCTGTATGTTCTGCTGCTGAAATGCAGGACATCTCAAAGAAAGACGCCAAAATTCTTGAAGGGAAAGGTACGTTCAGGTCGAGAATAAAAGACTTTCAGGAGGAAAGGAATTACAGAAACTGATTTTGTGTTCTAAAAAGGGGTTCTTTGATAACCCAGTTCGTTTCTTACGTACAGCTTTATGACCTATAGAAAGAACCTGCTCTTTGGACAACCTAAGTGGAGAGCTTTCCTCCTGAGGACAGTTTCTCTGTCTAGAAATTTGAAATAGTCCCATCTGCTTCGTGGCATTTTGGTCCCCTCATACCTCCAGTTAGTCTCAGATTTTGTATGCCTCTTTTTGCTTAAAAGTCTTGTTTTATTTACCAAAAAGCATTGCATTCTGATTTTGAGAGTTTTAATTCAGTTGGCAGATTTGTAAGATGTAAACTTAAAGGCAAATCTATTAAACCTGAATATAGAATATGTTAAATAAGAGAATCATCTTATGTTTATGCAGGATTTCATCCAGGTCAGAAACTGGGATGTAGTTTTGTGAAATAGACATCTCCCAACCCTGCTTTGTATGTTGTTCATTCTGCTCTAAAAGTGATTTGTTTTTACCAGTTATGTGAGACATGAAATATTTCACAGACTTTCCCCCATCCTTGTGTGATTGCAGGTTTATAGACAACAAAACACAGAGAAAAGCAGTTTCCCTAAATCTTATAGAAAGATTAGTGCGGAACTGCTGAGAAGTCCGTATTCATTGTTATTCATTTAGTTATCTGGAAGGTTCACCGGTGGGTCAAAAACCTAAAAAAACAAAAAAACTCAGATATAGGGAAGGTAATTTCTCGCCACAAAGTGTTATCAACTTAACTGTAGAACTAAGGGAGTGCTGCCTTCTGACTCTGAAACCCAGCCTGACTCTTCTGAAATTCATACCATACTGCACTGATTTTTCACCTTGCTACTTAGGTTAGGGTTTGCATTCACATCCCCTACTGAGAGCTGCTTCCTGCATTTAAGCCAGTTACTTCCTGAGCTGAGGAAAGAGGATTTGGGGCAACCTATTATCATAACTCGGCTAGAGTTACACTTGATGAAACATTCTTCTTTTCATTTGCACAAGAGTCCGAAATGCCTAAAATGTCCCCTTAAGTGAGATTTTAGAAAGAATTTTGCCATCTGCTTCCTGCTTCCACATTTTATTTTGACAGTACATTTCTTAGGCTATATGTGGCAGTCAGTAGGTTTAAATGTCACTCTGGTTGTTTTAGTATGTTGGTTTTTTTCTCTGATTATTGACATTGAGGGGTTTTATACTCGTGGGTGTTTTTTTTTTTTTTTTTCCCAGTTTGCTTTTTAACTAGGATTGCAGATAAATTACTAAGTGAGCCACTGGGTAGATCAATATTTCCACCAATCCTTTTATTACTAGCATCATTTGGTACTGTGTGTGTAGTTCTTTTAAAAAGTGATTACTGGTGGGCTACAGAATCAAAAGTAGCTTTCTCTTTTTTGAGGGGGTGGGTTTGGCTCAGTGAGTGTCTAACCCTGGATCCCTGTAACCATGGTCATGTGTATGAGAAAAGCCCTTTTAGGGATGGTTGTATTTGTTTTCCCTGTGGCTTTGTGTGTGAGATGCATTTTAATCTGTATGTAGGTCTCCCAATTATTTTTGTCCTTAAATGTTTCTGTGATTTAGCAGTTCTCTAGATTTAGGTATTAAAGCTTGTTTTTCTAATCCTCATCCTGTGGAATTTACAAATGGTCAGGCTTGGTTCCTGCTGCAGTTCCACAGAGCTTCCGAATAAGGATAATGGATAAGTACTCATCTCAAACCTTCACTTTTCATGGAAGAAACCTGAAAAGCATGTATTGTTGTTTAGTCGCTCAGTCATGTTTGACTCTTGCGACCCCACAAACTGTAGCCCCCAGGCTCCTCCGTGCACGGGATTCTTCAGGCAAGAAGACTGGAGTGGGTTGCCATTCCTTCTCCAGGAGATCTTCCCAACCCAGGGTTGGAACCCACGTCTCCTGCAATGGCAGGTGGAGTCTTTACTTCCGAGCCACCAGGGAAGCCCAGAGCATGTATATCTACACTTATAACTATGAGTTAATTTTTCATTAGGGTATTTTCATGGCATTGACTGTTCAGTAAAATGAAGAGTTGTTTTGTCTTCATGTAGGTCTTCTCAAAGCTACCATATTTTCTTTTTATGGCAGCACTATGGGAAGAATGTGTCAGCAGAGCCGTGGGGAGAAGCCATAGGGAAAGGAATTTCTGAATACTTGGCTGTCTAAGAGTGATCACAGACTCTTCCTTGGAGGTCTTAAAAAATTGGGTCAATCCTTCTCTGGAATGGCTTAAGGGTAAAGGAAAAGGAATGGATTAGCAGGCCCCTGAAAGTCCCCGAGAGCTCCAGAGGTTTGTATGTGGCCCATGTTCGTGACAGATGGAAGAGTAAGTTCGACAGATGTCACGTCTGCTGTTCCCAGGCTATGCTCCCTTTAATGTCGTGACCTTCTGTGAACACTGTCCTAAATAGCCTGCAAGAAGGGAGTGTGTTCAAACTTCTGGGAAACCTAAGTTGGGTGGCTTCTTACCTGCTGCTACGGTTTAAGATCCAGTAATCAAAAAATTGTACTTTGTCAGAATCCCAAAATGACTCAAAAAAGCACACTCTAGTTTCCAAATTCATTTTCAACCTTTGCATATTCTGAAGGATTTTAGTTAAGATGGCATTCCATAATGTTACCTTTAAGACTCCTTTTCCTAAAGGACCATGGGAGGAAAAAAGAAAGATTAGGTGGGTAGGGAGGGCCCTGGAGGAAATGAAGTCTGATTTGTTAAGAGAGGAGACCTGCAGAAGAGTGTAGCAAATCCATTCCTTTTGTTCTTTGCTTCTGCTTTAATCCTTCAAACTCACAGGATAAGATTGCCAACTAATTGCTGGGAGCCCCCTATAAAAGAGGATTGGTCTAAATTGAAGAATAAATTTAAAGAGTGACTAAAATTTTTTTTTAATTCCTCTTTTATTCGAGGTTTTTTTTTTTTTTACATATGATTATGTCTCCAAGAAGCGGTTGAATACCTTGAGAGGTTTTCTTTAAAAGAGAAAGAAAGGGAGAAGAAAATGTTTGAAATTTCAAAGACTCTTTCCCTCCTCCACTGTAGGATTTATGTAAGTGTGTGATGAACTAAATTCATTAGGCTGTAGTTTAAACTTTAAGAAAAAAAAGACTAATGCGTTTTATGGTGGCATTTTTATACAATTTGCTCACTGGTAGAAGTATGATGCCCATTTTAAAGTGCAATTTGATCTTTTAGGGGGAGACATTTAAATTCTCCGAGTATACACACTATACTTAGGACAAATTATTGTGTTTTTACTTTGGTGCCAATCTTAATTGTGTCCTTGTTGGGTGCTTATTTTCAAATAGTACCAGATCCATCCAAAAACAGTATACTAAAAATTGTCATTAAAAACATATCAAGTTTTAATAGCAAGTCATGGATACTTTTCCTGCCTTTTATTTATTGCCGGGTGTATTTTATTAGAAGGAAAGGTAAATAAATGTGTTTTGCAGAAAATATGTAGTGCAAGTCAGCTTCAGTAGCAGTTATTATTTTTTAATTTGATGATGGAGCATTTACACACTTAGTTTATTAGTGAACTTCCCATAAAACTTTTAGGAACACAAGGGCAAAGCAGAGGTCATGAGTTTACCCAGGCTGGCCTTCTAGAGCACTGCTTTGGTGACATCAGACANTTTAATTTGATGATGGAGCATTTACACACTTAGTTTATTAGTGAACTTCCCATAAAACTTTTAGGAACACAAGGGCAAAGCAGAGGTCATGAGTTTACCCAGGCTGGCCTTCTAGAGCACTGCTTTGGTGACATCAGACACCCGAAGGGAAGCCCAGACACTTTTTTCCTGCTTCCTCACACACCAAGTGGCTTTGGCTCCACTTCCATCTGCGTATTTTATTCCCCTTGGAAAGAATCACAGATGAAATTTAATCACCTGTGTGTTAGAAGTGATAAAGTCCACTTTCTGAGAAATACGGTTTCTATATATTATATATACTTTTGATCCGAATTTTAAATTTGTATTTCTTGTAAACAACTTTATTGAGATATGATTGACACACAAAAAGCGGTACATATTAAATGTATACAACTTGATGAGTTTGGAGAATGGTTTACATCTATGAAACTATTACCACCACAATCTGTGCCATGAACATATCCATCACCTCCAGAAGTTTCTTCCTGCCTCTTTATTATCTTTTTTTTGATGATAACACTTAACATAAGATCTACCCTCTTAGCAGATTTTAAAGTACACAATAGTGTTGTTAGCTATGGGCACTATGCTGTACGGAGGATCACTGGGACTGTTGTATAATGGAAATGCTCCGGCTTCTTGAATGCAGATGTTTCAGGCCATCCATCTGATAAATACTCATTTCTCTTAGTTGGCCATGATGTGTATGACCTTGTGTTGGCTATGGTGTACCCATAATTAACCCCCTGGGCAAAAGGAGGTTCTGGTGAGGGGGAAGACAGCACAGAAGACAAAGTGCTTTCCTATGCAAGAAATCATGATACACCAGCATCTTCTCTGCCTTATTTGCATAGAGGTGTAAGAAGTTTACTATACCTTTCAAGCTATGATGACCTGCTCCTAACTTAGTTTTCACCAGAGGAGCACTAAAGATCTTCTTAAAGCCAAATCTTCCAAGCAGAGAGACTCTTACCACCTGAGGAGCCAAAAGGATGGGCGAGAAAGCATCTCGGGGCTCTTGTGAAGCAGGACCTGGAAAACCACTGCGAGGGGAGAAGCGCTCATGTGTCCACTTGCTCCCCACTTGCCAGCTGTCTGGTCTTAGGTCATTTGCTTGCCCTATTCAAGGTTCGGTTTCCTAGTCTGTGTTCCAGAATCTTTTCTCACAAGGCCACTTTAGTTCTAAACAAGATAATGTAGTTAAAGAGCCAATCACCAGAAGATAGCTCTTTACAGCTCCCCAGCTAGCTACAGCACTGGATCCAAGGGTAGGACGTTAAAAGCCCAAACCTGTTGTTCAAACCTGGGCATTCATTTCCTTTTGAGGACATAGCTTTCATATATTCTGCCTTTCCGCATTCCTTCACTTTGTCAAGGCTGTCATTAGACCATCCCTGATAAATCAGACTGCTCTTTTCCGCCTAGACTCCTGCTGCCCAGATGAGAGTATGACTTACCCTTGCTTCTCTGGTAATACCATCATGTGTTTCTGTAGGCCCTTATATTTATATCTATGTTCATTTGATCCTCCCAGATTACTATAAAAGGGATCATTGCGCGTTCCTTACTGCCAAGCCACCAAAGTCTCCCTCCCCTTGGCAAACAATTTTTCAACACTCAGTCACATCAAAACACTCTATAAATCCAATAAACTCTGATTCTCATTTCCTTTCCTGAGTTCTATAGGCTGAAATTCTGGCCTCCTTTTTTCTTGGGCCATTTGTATTATGTGACAAGATTTGCCATACACTATCTTTGTATGGATTTAAGTCTTCAAAGCATCCTTTGAACTCCTTATCCTTCACCTTATTTCTTTCTGCACTTGCCCTAAATTCTTTGCCACTTTCCCAGCTCTTCACCAGATCTTCTTTACCTGCCGCTCTGCACCTCCCCCTAACAAGGTTTCCAGTACTTTGTGGATCACTCTCCCTGGCTTTACCTTTGCCTGCCCCAAACCCTACAAGTCTCTTCTCTCCCGCTGTAGTGAGGGCCATCTCCTTGCCTTCCTCCTCATCTTGCCTGGGCCATGGTGTCTAGTTACTCTCTGCCTTCTTCACCTTCCTGCTAAGCCCCACCCAACCAGATCACATTCTTTATTTTCTTTCCTGAATCCCACCAGTTAGCATCCCTGAATGTCCCCAGGTAGATGCTTCCAGCCAATCCACTCCCACCCCATATGCCTGCCTGTTTTCTCCTTTCATGTAGGGCCTGGGGAACTTTGTGCAGATGAGGCCTTTATGGGCTCACCTCCTCTCCATGCCCTTCTGTGTTAGTTTGGTTTGGTCTTTTAAACAGAAGACATTGAGTGTCCTCTGGTCACTGTTCCTCCCCTCTCTGCATGGACACAAATGACTTACACATGCATCTCTGGAAGACGTGGTCCTGATGGAAAAGCTCCTGGCAGTTGCCTAGCCCTTATCTTCACAATCTTCTCGATGTTCCTGAACCATCTTCCAACAAATACTAGGATTCTGTATTTTAATTTAGAATTTTATCTTCTAAAAATATTTTTAACCATTAAAAAATCAAATAAAATGACTGTTGAAATGTGTATGCAACCAATACACATTTGTGCTCTCATTTACACCTAAGTGGAATAAGGAAAAACTGAACCTATAAATGAATTTATTCGATAAAAGCAGTATTCTATCTGCTTTATAGATGGGATCTCAATAAGATTTTGTTTACAAAAACATTGCATAGCTTAAAAACAGGGGGGGCTTGAAAACCACTGCACACCCCACACCGCCCCCTCGCAGCAAATCATCTCTCACTGTGCCTGAAACTATCAGACCAACATACATTTCCCCACCTTGATGTTCTAGGGCTTCAGAAGATACCCTGATTTTGCAAAAATAAC
Organism: Neotragus pygmaeus; assembly: GCA_006410875.1. Taxonomy (NCBI): domain Eukaryota; kingdom Metazoa; phylum Chordata; class Mammalia; order Artiodactyla; family Bovidae; genus Neotragus; species Neotragus pygmaeus. Next base: position 486,113 of record SJYV01016348.1, on the reverse strand, counting down.
CAACAAATCGAAAATTCAACTCTAATCCCACTACCCCCTAAAGGCAACTCTTTGGTTTCGTTTTTTTTTTTCCCCAGCCTTGTTTTTGTGGCTTTGTCATTTTCACATAGTGTAGTACTAGCCACCAGGATAGTCTGGTGAGATGAGGTCTCTTATTAAGCCATTCTGCTAGTTAGCAATTAAAAAAAAATTTTTTTTTTTTACAGTTTTGCGGCAGTGGAAATTATCTTGCCTTTTCCTGCTTTTCAGCTAGTTCTGATGAATCCTAAAACGTAATGTCTTTAAAGCCAGCTTCTAATGCCTCTTCTTTCCACTGTTTAATTCCTAAGGAGACTGACTAGGATTTTGCAACCATTATAACAAAGACTTCCCATAATCTTAGTCTTTCACTCATAGTGTGACCAAAACATTTCCAGTTCTTTGTTCACCCAATATTCACATCCAACTCCTTGGCCCTAAGGATAGAACCTACTGTAAGATTGCTATGTTACAGACGCCTATCTTAGATACATAGTCATGGGTACTATTTATGGAGCATTTACCATTTGCTAAGTACCCTGCTTCATTCTTTATACACATTACCTCATTTAATCATCCCAAATCTTTGAGGTGGGTAGTACTATTATCCTCACTTTATACTTTAAAAAACAGAGGCCCTTTTTAACCAGGGGAGTTAACAGACTTCCACCTTAGAGCTCCAAAGCGTTGAGGCCGAGGTTGATTGGGTTGGTGTTGTTAAGAGTGTGAACTGCTGACAAAGATGAAGCCCCTGTCCTGGGAGTGCACCTGCCCCATTCCCTCTTTTCATTCTCTTGCCCTTTCATGATCTACACTTACTGTCCCTGCCCCCAGGCTCCCAGCCGAGCCAACTCTCATTTACTGGAGTGGGAGTGGATTCTGGCCTGAAGGTACAGAGCTTCAGCCTCCTTAACAGTGGCTGACCTTAACCTCAGACTCCCCACCTCATTTCCCAGGAATCTGTAATCCCCCCTCTAAGCCAGTGAGGCAGACCTGACCAATGACGTGGGTCTTTCTAGTTACTACTCAAGTGAAGTGATTCCTGCAGGCTCTTAGAGCTAATGCCAGGCAGACAGGACAAGCCCTTCACTCTGTCTCTCAGATTACACAGAAGGACATCTTAAGACAGTATTTCAATACTAATTTCTTCTTAATGGCTTACATTTATTCAGCACTTTGTATCTAAGTGCTGTTATAGTACTTTTCATGCATAATAATCTTTTAATCCTACAATAATTCAGTAGTAAAAGTTCTATTCCCATCTTATGCTGAGGGAGGTGGCTCAGAGAAGATGAATAACTTAGGTAATGTCACACATCACACAAAGCAAGGATCCAAAGCTAGGCACTCTTTTTTTTAAGTTTTGTTTTTGTTCTTGTTTGTTGACATATAGTTGGTTTACAGTGTTGTATTAGTTTCAAGTGCACAGCAAAGTGCTTCAGTTTTATATATATATTCTATATATGTATAACATATATATATTACATATATATTCTTTTTCAAATTCTTTTCCCTTATAGGTTACTACAAAATATTGAGTGTAGTTCCATGTGCTATATACATAGGTCCTCGTTGTTTATCTATTTTATATATAGTAGTGTGTATATGNATAACATATATATATTACATATATATTCTTTTTCAAATTCTTTTCCCTTATAGGTTACTACAAAATATTGAGTGTAGTTCCATGTGCTATATACATAGGTCCTCGTTGTTTATCTATTTTATATATAGTAGTGTGTATATGCGGAGAAGGCAATGGCACCCCACTCCAGTACTCCTGCCTGGAAAATCCCATGGATGGAGGAGCTTGGTAGGCTACAGTCCATGGGGCTGCTGAGTTGGACGCGACTGAGTGACTTCATTTTCACTTTTCACTTTCATGCATTGAAGAAGGAAATGGCAACCCACTCCAGTGTTCTTGCCTGGAGAATCCCAGGGACAGAGGAGCCTGGTGGGGTGCTGTCTATGGGGTCGAACAGAGTTGGACACGACTGATGCGATTTAGCAGCAGCAGCAGCAGTAGTGTGTATTTGTTAATCCCAAATTCCTAATTTATCTCTTCCTCCCCTCTTTCCCCTTTGGTAACCATAAATTCATTTATTATCTTTTGAGTCTATTTCTGTTTTTTAAATAAGTTCATTTGTATCATTTTTTAAAATTTAGATTCTACATTAAACCCAGCCACTCTTGGCCACTAATCAATACATCTTCAACCTCCTCTGCTTCGTTTTTTCTGAAAGTAATCCATGTTGATTATGGAAACATTTCCAATCTGATTTTGTAAAATTTGCCTGTCATTAATACTAAATCTGAGGTACATTTTTAGCTTCTTAAAATGCCACTAATTCAAATGTGTACAGGTGTGAACCTTCATGGGAAGAGCAGATAATCTTTGGACTGCTAAGAATAATCCTGTTTTCATGTCAGAGAAGGGTGTTTGAAGCTGCCCAACTGATATATATATTGAGCTATTTGTGAGAAATTGTAGTTCATGGAGTCACGAAGAGTCGGACACAACTTAATGACTGAACAACAACAAATGTCTTCATTTAGACTTGAGAACTGATTACTGAAAACAAATTATATCAACAAGTCTTCTGTTATTAGCCTCATTCTTTTACATTGAACTTTATTTTTTATACTGATATTTAGGTTAAAATCTGTTGCAAACTTGAAAAGAAACAATCCATAATATTTTATTTTCCTTTAACAGACTTTTCCAAGAGATTTAGAAATACTCTAACCAATACTTACCAAACTGTAACTGGCATATGCATTGCCTGGGGATCTTGTTAAAGTGCAGATTCTGATTTAGAAGTTTGGGTCTGAGGCTCAAGCTTCTGCATTTATAACAAGCTCCCAGATGATGCCCAAACTACCCATCCAGAAGAACCCTACTTTGAGGAGTGAGGCTCTTATTGTCTTAATATTCAAGAAAGAAATTCAAACTCAGAATGTGAATTTACAAGCTTTTTTTTGCTAAATCAAAATTCAAACAGCTGTGAGAAACAGCTGCTGTCCTTTAGCTCCATAGCATCTGACTTTCTTGGAGTTTCTCTGGGCTTAACCTTGACTCCTATTTTGATTGATATTAGGGTACTTAGAGGAACTCACCAGCTTCCCACTCCTTGCTTCTTTGTGAAATAAGTCAGTCATCTCTTACGCCCTGGTGTGATGTGGGTAAGTCATGGCTTGAACTAGCTCATCATATGTCTGGTTTGAAGGATCTGCAGTGAATTTTCTAGACAACTTTTTCTCAATCTCAGTTGTTCAGAGATGGCTGTGAGAGGGGCAGGGGCCAGAGAGAAAGATTTGGAGCCCTAGGATTGAAGATCAGCTTGGTCCTCCCTGTGTGCACTTGTCTGATAAAGAGCAGGAAAAGCTTTGCCTCTCTCCCACCCCCACTCTGCCTTCTCCAAGCCTTGGCCATGTCCAGAATGGACTCCGGATGGCAGTTGCAGATGCTCAGAGCACAAAGGGTTTCTTGTTTGTGCAGGGGTCTATCAGTGTTTAAATAGAACTGGCGGAAGCACAGGCACACCATATCAGCAGCTTATCAGGGCCCCTGGTTTTCCATGTACATTTGCTGGTCTCTTGAGTTTACCCAGCTCCATTAGCACCAAGTTAAAAATTGCAAGGCCAGGCTGTACTGCACCGAGATAGGGTGGGGAGAACAAGCCAGTTACTGAGTGTAGAGGGGTGTGTAGGTCCTTGAGATCTTATTTGCATTCTTCCCAGGCAGAGAGTAAACCTGTGGTAGCCTTTGTGTTAAGAGGCAGTCAGAAAGAACCAAAATCCAGTTTAGGAATGCATCCAGAAAATGGGATTGTTGCTGGAAGGCAGACCCCTTCCAGGACCCGTAACTGTGGTCTTGTCTAACACTCGGAAGTGAACTGTCCGAGGAGACACGCGCTGACAAAGCAAAAGATTTTATTGGGAAAGGGCACCCGGGTGGAGAGCAGTAGGGTAAGGGAACCCGGGAGAACTGCTCTGCCCCGTGGCTCGCAGTCTCGGGTTTTATGGTGATGGGATTAGTCTCCAGGTGGTCTTTGGCCAATCATTCTAATTCAGTCTTTCCTGGTGGCACACGCATCGCTCAGCCAAGATGGATGCTAGCGAGAGGGATTCTGTGAAGTGGACGGACACGCAGTGTCTCCTTGAGACCTTTCCCGAACTCTTCCGGTTGGTGGTGGCTTATCAATTCCGTATTCCTTATCAGGATCTCCTGTCATAAAACAACTCATGCAAATGGTTACTATGGTGCCTGGCCAGGGTGGGCGGTTTCAATCAGTGTGCTTCCCCTAACAGGATGATGCCAGGCCTCCCTGGGGCAGAAGTAGTGGCGGTAGCTCTTGTAATCCAGCTCTCCATCTCAGCTGACCAGGTCTGCAGTCAGCTCAGGAAATGACTAAAGGAGGTGTCAGCCCTGAATACCTTAGAATTTATGCATTTGGGCATTTGCATGTGTGTCTGCAGGCATATTTCTCTGGGAGCAGATCCATGACCCAAAGGGCTAAATGTTCCTGTACCATTTGTGTTGCATCTTCCTGGAAGGAACTCTTCAGGACAGATTGATCAGTAGCCTGCTTTAGCAATGAGTACTTTACATTTATAATCCTTACTCCTACTTTTGAAGTTCTTGCTATATGCCAGGTGCTGTGCTAAAGACTTTACTAATATTACCTCATTTAATGCTCAGAACAATCTAATGAGAAAGGAATGTTCATTTCTGTTTTACAGATGAAGAAACTGTTGCTTAAAGAGCTTAAAGAGTTGGAATTAGTCCAAGGTCACAGAGCTAACCTAATGATAGAGCTAGCATCCTGAAACTCGGCTTTCTGATTCCATAGCTCTTAGCATCATGGAAAGCTGTTTCTAGTCTGAGCTTTTCATATACTTTGGTTAATTTGTCAGCTGGCACAGAATGGTCCCAAACTTTGGTCATTTAAAAATTGGCTTCATGGGATTTTTGTCTTATTTCTATGTCACCAATATTGTTAAATTAGTATTTAGTTTAATTTTTTAAATTATTACTCACTTTGTTATCACTTAGCCTCATCCTAAGCAACATTCATGAAATAACTATTGATGTACTAATTTCATTTTTCTCAAATTCACACTAAAATAAATACATAACCATTAAAATGAAACATGTTATGCCCCGCCTAACGTCATTTAAGGTACACTTGTATGGGTCCTACACTTGAAACAACGGGAGGCCTGGTGTGCTGCGATTCATGGGCTCGCAAAGAGTCGGACACGACTGAGTGACTGAACTGAACTGAACTGAACTGAAGATGTCAAAGCTGCGTGTCTCTGTTGCTGCAGAATTGCTAAACTAAACTAGCCTTTCCACTAAACTAAACTTTCCACTGAACTAAAATAGCCTTTCCACTCCCACCCCAGGCAGCCTTTCCCGCCCAGGCCCACCTCTTGGAGCATGGTGCTGGGAGCCTCAGAAATGGCTGGGTTGACTCCAGGGAAGAGGCTCTTCTGTGTCTTTCAGGGCCTGTTTTCATTGCTCTAATGAGGCAGCGGTGCCAAGAAAAAGCATATTATACTTAGCTTGCCTTGAGGGGGTTGCAAGATTCCAGAGACTGAGGCAAGAATCTGTACTCAATGCTATGTGCTGCTGCTGAAAGGTAACTGTTGGAGTCCTGGGGATTATGGAAGAAATAGCCTTGCCAGGGGCTGAATTTGGGTGGTAAAGCATCCCAGCCTCCGATGAAAGAGGCCTCTAACCAAACCCCATTTGTTCCCATTTCCATTCTAACCAAATGTCCCTCCCCAAATTCCAACCCTCTGGGCTGTAAATTAAAAGGAATTTTGCAGTCCTATTTCTGATATTCTGTGTGCATTTGACCTACAATGTTGTGTCTTTAATACAAGCAGCTAAAGAGTAATTCTTCATTTCCTGACTTGATTGTTGTGCCAAAAGTGTGCTAAGACCCTCAGTAATGGAGCATCCCCATTTCCGTCCCCGGCCTCCCTCCGATAAAGTTGCAGTTTATGTGTTAAACTTCCNTAGCATCCTGAAACTCGGCTTTCTGATTCCATAGCTCTTAGCATCATGGAAAGCTGTTTCTAGTCTGAGCTTTTCATATACTTTGGTTAATTTGTCAGCTGGCACAGAATGGTCCCAAACTTTGGTCATTTAAAAATTGGCTTCATGGGATTTTTGTCTTATTTCTATGTCACCAATATTGTTAAATTAGTATTTAGTTTAATTTTTTAAATTATTACTCACTTTGTTATCACTTAGCCTCATCCTAAGCAACATTCATGAAATAACTATTGATGTACTAATTTCATTTTTCTCAAATTCACACTAAAATAAATACATAACCATTAAAATGAAACATGTTATGCCCCGCCTAACGTCATTTAAGGTACACTTGTATGGGTCCTACACTTGAAACAACGGGAGGCCTGGTGTGCTGCGATTCATGGGCTCGCAAAGAGTCGGACACGACTGAGTGACTGAACTGAACTGAACTGAACTGAAGATGTCAAAGCTGCGTGTCTCTGTTGCTGCAGAATTGCTAAACTAAACTAGCCTTTCCACTAAACTAAACTTTCCACTGAACTAAAATAGCCTTTCCACTCCCACCCCAGGCAGCCTTTCCCGCCCAGGCCCACCTCTTGGAGCATGGTGCTGGGAGCCTCAGAAATGGCTGGGTTGACTCCAGGGAAGAGGCTCTTCTGTGTCTTTCAGGGCCTGTTTTCATTGCTCTAATGAGGCAGCGGTGCCAAGAAAAAGCATATTATACTTAGCTTGCCTTGAGGGGGTTGCAAGATTCCAGAGACTGAGGCAAGAATCTGTACTCAATGCTATGTGCTGCTGCTGAAAGGTAACTGTTGGAGTCCTGGGGATTATGGAAGAAATAGCCTTGCCAGGGGCTGAATTTGGGTGGTAAAGCATCCCAGCCTCCGATGAAAGAGGCCTCTAACCAAACCCCATTTGTTCCCATTTCCATTCTAACCAAATGTCCCTCCCCAAATTCCAACCCTCTGGGCTGTAAATTAAAAGGAATTTTGCAGTCCTATTTCTGATATTCTGTGTGCATTTGACCTACAATGTTGTGTCTTTAATACAAGCAGCTAAAGAGTAATTCTTCATTTCCTGACTTGATTGTTGTGCCAAAAGTGTGCTAAGACCCTCAGTAATGGAGCATCCCCATTTCCGTCCCCGGCCTCCCTCCGATAAAGTTGCAGTTTATGTGTTAAACTTCCTGGTCTTGGATTTTCAGCAACTTTGTCATTTGGCAATCCCTTCAACGCGCAAGTAAAACAAAAGAGGGCCTGCAGTGGGTAGAGGGTGGTGGATTCTGGGAGTCTTATCTTCTTTCACCGGCCTGGAGAAGTCATAGTGGGAAAGGTTCTTTTTGGGGACCAGTTGGTTCCGGTCTCAGACTAGAGGCACCTGTACCGGAAGTGACGTTGGTCTCTGCGCCACAGGTGATGTGGTACCTTCCAGACAGTTGTAGCCTGCCCACGGTCAGTCAGGCTGTTAATATTTCAGTGTCAAGATGTGAAAACGAACCTGCAAGAAAACGAAGAAGTCTGCTTTTGGACTGGCCTGGGCATTTTGCATCCTGACTATCTTCATCCTTGTAGTTCAGCAGTAGCTGACTCGTGGTTCTTCTCTGGAAGCTGCCTTAGCTCCAATTCCGCAAACAAAATTCTCGCTCTCCAGGGGTACAGTTCCTCTGCTGACTGTGCCCCCAAATGGTACGGCCTGACCAAGGAGTCCCAGGTACAGAGATTTAAGAAATGCCTCTCACTGGCCTCCATCTTCCACCGCCGCCCTCCTCTCCACAGGAGCCCGTGGCTGTAGTTTACAGGAACACCAGGCGCACATGGAGCGCTGCCAGTCACAGGAGATTCCGAGGGAGATAAAAAGCACATCTTTGACCACCTCTTTACCAAACAGACCTGAGATGTGTAATTAAAGGCCCGGGACTCTGCTGGAAATAGGTTTAAACTTGAGGTAATCCCTTCTGGCACTTCCTCTTCCTAATAACCATCAACAAAAATCAAACAAATCCACCTGGCTCCAGCCAGTAAGTCTGTAACCAGTAAAGGTCACGGGAGGAGTGATAAGAGAAGAAAGCGGCCACAAACAGCGTTACTGGAAACACATGTCGGGACGTGTTAGAAAGTGACTCCTGCCAGCACCATCCTGGCCCTGAGATGGGCCAGCTCTGCTGTCGAGAAACTCATTCTCTGCCCCTGGGAAGGAACGCCAGTGACACACGCTGGAGGGGAAGGCATGTTTGGGGAGCTCCGCCCAGGCTTCGTCTCTTCTCTTTGTAAGATGTGACTCAGCCACAGAGACTAGAGGTGAGGCAATTCTAAACGTTCTTTTGAAGTTAATTTCCTCCTCTTACCAAAAGTAATGCATGACCGTTATTGAAAATACTGTTGATAAACAAAAAGAGGAAGAAAATTGTTTCCCCCAATTCCACCACACAGTGACTGTCCTGAGAACATTTTGGTTCATCTTTTTTGGTTCTTTCATATGTATCTAGATGTGGGATGCACAAGCACACAGGCATGGGAAAGGTTTTTGAACAACTTTCAACCTGCTTGACTCTGCAGGTTGAACTCTTTTTAGCCTGCTTTTAGTTTTAGCCTATCCTGAGCATCTCTTTTCATTGCCTGGCGTCATATCATTTTAAATGTGGGTCGTATTCTGTCACCTGATTGTTTCATAATTTACTTTAATCATCTCCTGTTATTGAATATTTAGATTGTGTCCCAATTCCCACTCCTCTCCTCCCCAACTCAGGCAATGTTGTGGAAACGTCCCAAATATTGGGATTTGGGCTGAATGGGCAAGGGGTTGGCTGGTTTGAAGCTGCCCAGCTGAGCTCAGCATCTTCTACCTCTGCTTTGAAGGGAAAGAGACTGGTTTCTCAGAGAGAGCTGGACCCTCACCGGGTGGACTGTGCCCAAGGCACCTTGAAGAAAACACAGGGTGACCCTGCAGGAGGAGGTCAAGGGCCAAGCAGGCCCTCTCCAGTGCAGCGAGGCATTCGCTGTGGAAACCGAGGGTAATCCAGGATGATGTGGCTTGTAGGGCGGGGGTTTGCCAAGGGCAGTGAAATGGAGACCTTTGAGCGCTTGAAAGAACGGAGGAGTCTTCCTTCCCTTCCTACAGTCCCTTCCTAGAGTCTATTCCAGACTCGGGGGTCGTGATGCTAAAATAGCATCCCCTGGGACACCAGGGAACTTGGCCCTCAAGGTCATGCAGACCACCTGCCTACTTGTCACCCACATGTATTCCCTATCTGTCACCTCGGCAGCATGGGATTGCAAGCAGGGAAAACTGCCAAGTCAGGACAAGAGCAGAACAAAACTGGTAGTGAACCACGTATGGAGCCTGAGGCCTGTTAGCATCTCTAGTTTCCAGGAGAGGAACCTCAGGCAGAGAAATGTTGAATTGCTTGCCCAAAGCCATAGATCAGGGAAAGTGGAGCTGAAGTTCCAGCCCTGGTCAGAAGCCAGAACTTGCCCCAAACCATCATGCAGCACATTAGGAAGCATTCACAAAAGCTTTCTGGCTAGGAGGGTTTAGAGACAGAACAATTATAGTTAACAGGGCAAAATGAAGTTGTGAAAAGTGCCCTTGTTCAGTGGTATTTAAATAACTAGCTTTGCAAAAAAACTGGTGTTGGGAGCAGGGCAGGGTGGGGGCAGGTCCTGGAAGGAGCCTTGTCAGAACGGTTTTATATGAGTTTGTCACAACAGGAAGTAGGACTAATGAGGCTTCACTGAGTGTTGGCATCTTGGGCTAGGATGCAGCTTCAAGTGTTTACTATTTTGAACGGAATCTCTTAGTTCGAGTATCTTTGAGTATAAATACATAACGTCAGAATTGTTCCATCTCAAATTTGAGTATGTGTTTCAAAAAGTTGGAGTATGACTTTAAATACCAACAAGGACAGAATTCCAGGTTTGCGCTTTTCCAGATTTTCTTCTGCCTTGAAATTTGGCCAGTAACACTAATAATTTTGACGTGATGGACCAAAGTGAAAAAAGGCTTTGGAAGGCAAGACTGTACTTGGCAGTATGTGTGTACTGTAGGATCTAGAAACTGTGTCAGTGAATAGCCTATGGTGAGGAAAACCGGAATCGTTACAACCACGTGGGAGCCTGGAGACTGTGTGTTTTCAGTGCCATACTGAGAAGGAGAGAGGAAAACGTGGCACTGAATGAAATGCCAGCCTACAGCGGCACGGACGTGGAAGGAGGGAGGTTTTCTTGGGAGAAGCTGTTGTTGCTGAGATTTTCATTTGCCCATCCACCGCCTCCAACAGAAAGCCAATGGCTCCAGGTCTGTGAGGGGTTATTTGCCTGCTTAGGGGCACTTGGGGAGCCCGTGTCCTTGGAGCCTGAGCACCGAGAAGCTGTGTGTCACTCTTCTCCCACCAGATCCCAGAGAACATGCTGAGGTGGGCAGGCCTGACCCAGGAAATGGTCTTAACAGCGTTGCTCTGCACACAAACAGGGCTTTCTCCCAACTGGGGTGGGAATGGGGGCTTCTGTTGCTCTCTCTGCCCCCTTTCCCGGGTCTCTGGGCTGGATGGGAGGTAGCTGATCCCATCTGCCTGGTGAGTTCCCATCCCTCAAGGAGAATTGGATGGCCTAGCAGCCATGGGCTGGGGNCTGGGGTGGGAATGGGGGCTTCTGTTGCTCTCTCTGCCCCCTTTCCCGGGTCTCTGGGCTGGATGGGAGGTAGCTGATCCCATCTGCCTGGTGAGTTCCCATCCCTCAAGGAGAATTGGATGGCCTAGCAGCCATGGGCTGGGGAAAATGGGGACCGTCACTGAAAAGGTACCCACCTACTTAAGGACAGAACAGTCCCCAAAGCTTAGTGCCTGGGGTTGACCGTTATTTAGTCAGAAAAGATTTCTGCAAGGTCCTTAGCATCTGTGTGCAGCTCTGGCAGAAGTGACAGCACCCCCCTCCATCTGGGGAGAAAATCCAGGCACCTGGCTCCTTGGAGGGATTCTGGAATGATTGGCATGGGGGGACTAAGACCCAAGCAGGACAGATAAGGTGGGGAATTGGGACCATCTCTGCACATCTGTCACACTCTTTCCCATCACATTCAGTATTGCCCACACCTCCCAAGATTGCAGGTGTTAAATGTATAGAGATAAGACAAGATCCTGAGCTTAAGGAGCCCATAGCCATCAACTGCTGAGATAAAGATCCTCTAAATACTTCATTACATGCACGGTAGTAAGAGGAACCAAGTGCAAAAGCTGGTGTTGGGGAAGGAGCTGGTGTTGAGATTGGTTACTCCTTCACGTTTCTCCGTGTTGACTCCACAAAGGGATTTAAGGGCCTTTAAGACAGAGGCCAGGTTTCTGCCTCTGAGCCTTGCAAGAGCCTAACCCAGTTTAGAGTTCCTGGTAAGTGTGGGGTCAGTGCTTCTAAACTGACCAACCCACCTTGAGCCCTGCAGCAGGAGTTGGGGTGGGGCTGATGTACTTAGAGATGACAGCCCCGCAGTCTTTTTAGGGGAGAGGCAGATTAACTTCCACATCTGGTGAACTCAGGCTCTGCTTTCTGAAATGCTTGTTTAAAGTCTATTGCACATCAGCTGAGCTGCTCTGGGCAAGTTACTTAACAGTCTCTGAGACTGTTTCCCTCTCTGTGAGTGGAGAACGATGCTGACCTCACAGAATCAGTGCCCAGCAGCGGTGGACACTCCAGGCAGGGCTTCTCTGGCCTGCAGCTCTGAATCTCTTTCTCTTCTTTCATCAGGCACTGGGTCTGTCTAGAGCCGCCCTTCTTCCCTCTACTCTGAGCCGGATTCTGAGGAGGTCCAGAAAGGGATTCATCCTGGAAGTTTGCTTTTAATGAAAAGAGAAGGATATTAAAAAAAAAAAAAATTTGCTTTGCCCTCCTGTTGGCTTTTTGAAAAATGAGAGGTCTAACTAGGAGTAAAGACCAGGGGACAGTGGGAGTTTGCTGCCAGCAAACAGTTTGTAAGGTGAGACTTGGGCCCCAGGTTGAATGCTGTCTAGTCCCCCCAAACCTGTGCGTCCGTTGACCATCCATGCCTGAACCAGCTATGTCATTGGTGTTGCAAAAGGTGATTTCCTGATTTTTTTGTTTGGTTTGGTTTCTTCTACGTTTATTACTTAGACTCTGTTAAAAAAAAAACCGGTGATTGGAAGANTGACCATCCATGCCTGAACCAGCTATGTCATTGGTGTTGCAAAAGGTGATTTCCTGATTTTTTTATTTGGTTTGGTTTCTTCTACGTTTATTACTTAGACTCTGTTAAAAAAAAAAAAAAAAAAAGCTTTCCCTCATTGTGTGGGACTGATTACCCTGAAATACAATGCCTTCTGAAAAGATGGGGTAAATGCTAGATCCTTTGCTTTTCATGACCAGTTTTCAAAGTAAGGAGTTGAGGACATCTTTGGAGCTGAAAATTGAGTGTGATGAAAGGTTAGCATTTTCTCTTCCTTCATTTTCTCCATGTTCACCTGTAATCCCTCAAGTTTTCAGAAATGGGCTAGAAGTACCTCATGGGGCTGAGAGCCCTTCCTCAGCAGTGGACCCACCTCAGCAGTGGACACACTACTCAGAATTTTCTCCTTCCAGGCGAGGTCCTTGGGTGGGATCCAGGGAGGGGAGGCTTCATTCCTGGGTCCTGTGTTTGTTCCATTTTTGGAATGAGCTGGAGAGCCTTTGGAGGGAGCATAGTGTCATTATTTCTCATCCTGAATCTCCTCTTGTGGGAGATCATAGATTTCATCAACCTCTTCCCGAATGTTCAGATGTTTCCAGCCTTTATTTTTGCCCCTTCAAATGATTAACAGTGGGCTCAATGGATATCTATCTATCATTCACCTAATATTTATGGAGTATGTCCTGTGGGCTTTATCCCAGGGCTAACTCCAGAGGAGGTGCCCCTTAAGGAATTCACCATCCAGTTTGGGAGAAAGACATGTATACATTGGAAGTGGAGTAGCAAACAGTGTCAGCCCAAATAGACTTGTAGAAATAACCACTAGTGGACTGTCTGGCTCAAGAGCAATTATTTATTGAACACTTCTCCTGTACTAGGCACTTGCCTTTAAAATCCCTGGAGGGTAGGTAGACATTATCATCCTATATTTCAATGAGGAAACAGGAGATCAGAGAAGTTACATAATTTACTGAGGGCTTCACAGCTCTTAAATCCAGGAGCTCAACTCTACCTGAAAGTCCATGCTCCACTCACCGTATCATGGTGTTCTGTTTCCAGCAGTTAAAAGAACCAGGAATTTAGAGAAGGTAGGAGACTAACTACAGTTATTAACCATAAGGTATTTGCTACTTTGGAAAATTAAAATTTTTCCTTTTTACATGTGATTGTCAAAATAATATTGTGCTAGCAGTGTATTAAATATACTATAATAGTAAAGAAAATATTTATAGGAAAAAAATATGTTCATAGTCTCACCACTTGAATCTAATAAGTGCTTCCAGTCTTTGTTCCTGGGTATTCATACATGATGTTAATCATAGTATCTATATTATTTCATTTTTTTGCTTGGCTTTATATGCATTATAAACATTTCTATGAAGTCTTTATGATTTTAAAGACTGCACAGTATTTCATGGAAGAGATGGAGCATCATTTACTTAGCCAATCTACTCTTTTGGGAATCTAGACAGTTTTTAATTTTTGTTATCTGATAAAATCCAAAGGAGGATCTCTGTGCAGTTTTTCTTTTATCATTTTTATGATGTATTTCCTCAGTGAATTCCCAGGAGTTGGTTACCTGGTTCACAGATCTAAGCATTTTGTTGAATCGCTCTTATACACTGTTCTTTGCTGCTAGCAAAGGATGGGGTGCTGTTTCTTCTGCAGCCTGATCAGCCCTAGGGAGGCTCTTGGGGTTTACTCTCTGCTGATTTGAAAGGTGTATCATGGTCCTTAGACTTTTTAATGTATATAATTAAATACATTGGATACTTGCCCACCATTTGTTCACCATTTTGTATTTCTTTTTTATAAGCTGTCTGTTTCTAAGCTTTTTTCATCATTTTTTGGGGCCTTTGTCATAGTTTTACATTTTGTATGAGAGGTTTTACATGTGATGTTTACACAAATGAGTCAGGTTCAGACAGGATGTAGATGGAACATTCAGCTGGATAGTTTGTAAAGGGTATAACAGAGGGTCAGTTTTCTTAAAGACATGGGAATACCAGACCACCTGACCTGCCTCCTGAGAAAACTGTATGTAGGTCAAGAAGCAACAGTTAGAATTGGACGTGGAACAACTGTTTCCAAATCAGGAAAAGAGTATATCAAGGCTGTATATTGTCACCTTGCTTATTTAAGTTATATGCAGAATACATCATGAGAAATGCCAGGCTGGATGAAGCACAAGCTGGAATCAAGATGGCTGGGAGAAATATCAATAACCTCAGATACACAGATGACACCACCCTCATGGCAGAAAGCGAAGAAGAACTAAAGAGCCCCTTAATGAATGTGAATGACGAGAGTGAAAAAGTTGGCTTAAAACTCATCATTCAGAAATCTAAGATCATGGCATCTGGTCCCATCACTTCATGGCAAATAGATGGGGAAACAGTAGAAACAACGACAGACTTTATTTTGGGGGGCTCCAGAATCACTGCAGATGCTGATTGCAGCCATGAAATTAAAAGGCACTTGCTCCTTGGAAGAGAAGTTATGACCAACCTAGACAACATTTTGAAAAGCAGAGACATTGTTTTGCCAAGAAAGGTCCATCTAGTCAAAGCTATGGTTTTACCAGTAGTCACGTATGGATGTGAGAGTTGGACTATGAAGAAAGCTGAGTGCCAAAGAATTGATGCTTTAGAACTGTGGTGTTGGAGAAGACTCTTGAGAGTCTCTTGGACTACAAAGAGATCCAACCAGCCCATCCTAAAGAAAATCAGTCCTGAATAGTCATTGGAAGGACTGATGCTGAAGCTGAAGCTCCAATACTTTGGCCACCTGATGTGAAGAACTGACTCATTGAAAAAGACCCTGATGCTGGGAAGACTGAAACTGGGAGGAGAAGGGGATGACAGAGGATGAGATGGTTGGATGGCATCACTGACTCAATGGACATGAGTTTGAGTAAATTCTGGGAGTTGGTGATGGACAGGGAGACCTGGTGTCCTGCAGTCCATNGGGAGGAGAAGGGGATGACAGAGGATGAGATGGTTGGATGGCATCACTGACTCAATGGACATGAGTTTGAGTAAATTCTGGGAGTTGGTGATGGACAGGGAGACCTGGTGTCCTGCAGTCCATGGGATCACAAAGAGTCAGACATGACTGGGTGACTGAACTGAACTGAACTGAGTTTTCAACAGTGTGAGCTGGGTTTGAGGAACAAACAAAGATAGAGTGTCAGCCTTCCTAAGCACTCTGGCACCTCAAGGAGCAAAGAGGGAACAGGTACCAGGCCCCGATAAGAGTGGTATATGCAGGGGATCCCTGCCAAGAGCTGTGGCTTTGAGGGAGGGCCCAGCCAGCTCAAGAGGACTCTACAGGGAAGAAGCCTGGAGAATAAATCCCTCATCCCCGCACCACTCTCCTCTTCTGCTGGTGACCTGAGCTCAGACCCCTGAGCCCTTTCATCTGTGTTTCCCAAATTGTAAGATAACTTCAAGAGACACACAGATAAAGATTTTTTAAAATTTAGTAGTCATGTGTTAAAATATATACGCATTAAATGCTTGTATCTTATCCATGTAAAAGCATATTTATAAAATATTAATTTCATAGATGTTTATGTTTGGTATAAGACTAAACTGCATTTAAGTTTAAAAATGAACTTGCTTTGGTGGACTGCATAGAATATAAGAGTACAGGTACTACAGGGGTATGGCAAAACTGACTGAATGTGGGGAAACAGGCTCCCCTCCAGGGACTCTCCCACAGCATCTGATTCTTTGATTTTCAGTTTCACACACACTCGTATCTGAGGTGACTATCCTGGAAGGTCAAGGATTCTTGGTCACTGGTGGTCATTGTTCCTGATGTCCTCACATGACAGAGGGGATGCAGGAATACAAGGGAAAGGTTGCTGAGTCGCCACCCCAGAGTTTCCCTCACCTAATAGGGGAGCCAGAAGGGGTGCCCTGTGTCTGCTTGGGCTCATCAAGGCGGGCTGCCCTGAGCCCCCTGGGTCCTGACACTGAACCCGGGGCTGCAGTGAGCTCCCACAGTAGAGCCAGGGGGGTGGAGAAAAGGGGAGCCAGGAGCTAGGCCCATATTCTGCTCGGGTGGAGGGCAGTTCACCCCTTATTCCAACTCCCACTTCCCTGGAGCATGTTGGTGCAACCCAAAGGGCGATACCCAAAGGGACTCTACCTGGCATCAGTGGCTAGTCTCCTCCCCTTCTCCATGTGGGAAAGTTGGGTTAAAGGGCCTGCTCTCCCCTCTCCCCAAGCCCACACCCCTCAGAAGGGGCAGTACTGACAGTGACTTCAGTGGCACAGGCCACTGTGTGTTATCAGTCTTCTCCTTTGTGGGTGTTCTGCCCTGCTCAGTGGAGAAGGAAATGGCAGCCCACTCCAATACTCCTGCCTAGAGAATTCCGTGGACAGAGGAGCCTGGTGGGCTGCTGTCCATGGGGTCACACAGAGTCGGACATGACTGAAGCGACTTAGCAGCAGCAGCAGCAGCTCTGCTCAGAGAATGCCCTTGACGTGCACCTCTGTGTAGAGCATCTACAGAAGAAACCAGAGGACTTTAGGCAAAGGCCAGATTACATCATAATATATTATGTATCTTATTATGGCATTCAGAGAAGTGGCTGGCCAAAATCTTACAAGTGGCTATTTCTTTTGTAAAAGTTTGAACAGTGTTTCCAGGTCTGGAATTAGGCAAACCTGAATTCTGGGGAAGTGTTGCCTGCCCTCAACCACATCGATAGAAGGACTAGACATCCCAGTTTGCCAGGGGGTAGGCCCAGTTTATGCCTGTTTGATGCCTTTTATTTAAAAAAGTATCTTGGTTTGAACAATAAATTGTAGCCACCTAAACTGTAGATATCTCTGACTAGCCTCCAGAAAGAACATAAAATGTGGGGGTTGGAAGGAATTTCCTATAGTTCTTTTAGTCTGTTGTGTTGCTGGAAGACAGTGAGCAAGCCCCCCAGCCCTTCCATGGAAGAGGAGCCCCGTGGCTCCCTCCCAGGTCCTGGGTCCAGCCCTTTACAGGTGTCCCAATGGGAAGATGCCACCCACCACCACCC
>SJYV01016348.1:431613-454401 GCA_006410875.1 Neotragus pygmaeus | reverse complement strand
GGGGGGGGGTCTGAAGTGGTCTCACTCACATGGCTGGCCGCTGGTGTAGGCTGATGGCCGGGAACTGAGCTAGGCTGGCATCAGGAGCACCCTGGCTCTCCTCTAAGAGGTCTCTACACGTGGCTTGGGTTTCTCACAGCATGGGACTGGGGTCCAGAATGTCACTTCTGCCACATTCTGCTGATCACCTCCAGTCACAGGGCAAGCCCAGACGCAAAGGGGCAGGAAAATAAGCTCTAGCTCTTGATGTGGAAATGGCCTCTGTGCCTGTGCAGTGGGCAGGGAATTGTTGGGGTCCCCTTTTGGGATTGGTTACACATTTATATAGGTTAATTTATAGAAGGGGATTGTTGGCTCAAAGGGCTCGCACATTTCTGATCTGGATAGCCGGAGCAAAATTGCCTTCAACAAAGCTGTAACCTCATGCACTCTCCTCAGTAAGGAACAAGAATGTTCATTTCTCTGAACTCACTTAGTATTGAATATCATCAATTGTTTTCTTCTTTGTCCATCTGATGGGTGAAAAATTGTATCTTGTTTTTACTATTAATGGTATTGAGCATCTTTTTAGACTTTCATTCTTCTTTCTACTTGAGAGTTCAATTTGGGGATGTGCCCACAAGTGTCCTATCCCTCTGGCACCATCAAGGAAGCAGGGTGATGGTTTGAGGGGCTGAGGGTCAGATATGGCATATAAGGACTCTTATCAAATAGCTCTGCTGCCCGTGACCTGTCTTTGAGGGAGAGGGTTTCATGGTGTCAGCGAGAAAATTTTGTTAATCCTGCGCTGTCTTCAGGCTCATTACTGACTTAGATGAATTTTCAGAAGGCTAAGAGAACGTTTTACACTTCACTGGAATTGTGAGACTAGCCCTGAAGTCTGAGCCCACCAGCTGGGCTGAAAAGCCCATCAGTAATGAGGAGGGAGTGGGATACAGGCAGCCAGATCAGGGGAGTAAAACCTCTATTTAATGCCCTCTTGTTAAGAGGCTTTTCAGGCTTTTTCCCCTCTAGTATTCCCACTTTGCCGCAAAAAGAAGATAAGAAGATGTTGGCGATGATACCTTTGATGGGTTAGTCGAGGGTTTAATTCAGAGATATTCTCTGGTCAGGATCGCTCCCACTGCTTTTCCAGCGTTGAATCCATGCTTTGTCTCCTGGACCCTGTACGCTAGCATGTTGGGATGGTCTTGGTCCCGACATGACCAAAGAGGCAGAAAACCCCAGCACACACTCTGGCTTAGGCAGGGGAATAAAATACCTTAGTATGGATCACATCCTATGATGTCTAGGGGTAGAGATGGGAATGGACTGGAATCAGGGCTGAGCCCAGGACTCTCTCTCTCAGATCTCCTCTGCTCTGCTTTGACTCCGTGTGAGGCGTGGGGTGGTTGCCTGGACCCTCATCCTCGGGGTTCTCAGTTCAGAGTGCCTGTCTCAGTCTCTGGGTCCCTGGCAGGGCCCCTGCGGCCCATTGGCTCTGGCTCCTCAGGGCCATTTTCCCATCCCGGATGCCTGCCCCTTGGCCCAGAGAGCCTGGCACAGTGATTGGCAGAGGCTGGGCAGTGTGTTCCACCACAGGCCCCGTTGTCTGGAACCTCACCTTGAACCTAGAGAAGGAGTAGAGCCCAAACCAGTGCTGACGGCTGTTTCGTGAAGACAGAGGAAAGGACCTGGGGATGTCAGAGATACAGGTCCTCTCCCTGGTTCCTTTGTGGTGCCTTATCACATGGTCATTCATTTAGGATAGAGAATCCACCATGGGGGAAACCTGGGGCTCTAACAGCTCAGGTAAAGCCAACTCACTTCATCCCAGGACCAGCAGTGGCTAACAGAAAATTGAAGGTAGCCTAGGAATAATTACAAATAATCCCAAAGCCTGGGCTTCATTTCCGGTTATGGTCAGTTTTTTGCCTTCATGGAGTAGGTGAGGATGTGGCCAGATGCTTCTCTCCTCCTCCAGCCCTCCTGCCCTAAAGGAGATGGCCGAGTGGCCGAAAGGCCCAAATAGGAGGGAGGGCAGGAGCTGGTAGAGGGTCTCCTTTCAAAATCCACTTACAGGATGAGTATCGTAAAATTGGTTATCTTTATTGCAAACTGTGCAGGTTTAAGTCAGGGGTATATATTTTCTCTAACCACAAACTTAAACAGTATGGAGAAGTGAAATGTCCTTCTTGGCCCAGCGGGGCGAACAACCCTGGGATGTGTTAACAGTTCCCGACAGGGCTATTAGCTTCCTGTTAATCCCTTTATGGTTTACTTTTTTGGTTTTGTTTTGTAGAGAAAATTCAGGTTAAATATTTACTGTAGAGGAAAGGAACGCTGCTCCCTCCTCCTTCTGCTTTGTCGTTGCTAGCTGTCTACTAGGCAATAGCATGCAACAGGATAAGCTCTAAGAGGCACCAAGTACCCTATGGGAAGAGTCTATGCCTGGACCCTCTAGTCCAGTGGCCCGCTCACCAGCCCAGAGGTATCCTTTCTAGAGAGTCCAGTCATAGAAAAATGTCCCACATACCCATTACTGAATGATGACATATTCTTTTGTTTAAAATATTAATAAAGTAACTAGAATTTTCCACAGTAGCAGCTTCAACAGTGCCTCCAAACCCCTCGCCCTCATCCTCCCTGAGCTGAGGCCACAGAATTAATCTGGCCTCAGCTCCAGTCACACTGCCTCCAGCGGTGTACACACATCTGCATGTTCTCTTCTCGATGCTCCCCATTCACCAGGCACCATGTTGCAAACAGCTTCCTAGCTCAATTGATCAAAAAATGGTTTCACTCAGCATTCTTTGACAACCCCTACCCCACTCCTGATTTGCCATCGGGCTCCAGACACCCCACAGTTTCCAAAACTAAAGCTCATCCTCAAAGGTGAAGATTCATCACCACCAAAACTGCACCATGAGATAGTTGGATGGCATCACTGATACAGTGGACATGAGTTTGAGCAAACTCTGGGAGATAGTGGAGGACAGAGGAGCCTGGCTTGCTATAATCCGGCAGAGTCGAACATGGCTTAGAGACTGAACCGCACCAACAACAGCTGCTCCAGAGCTGCTGGTCAGAACCTGAACCAACAAACATGGCACACAGGGCAGGATTCTACCGGGTGAGCTTTCATGTCGCCCCCATGATGTCACAGGCCCTGTGTGGGGCCCTGGGGATGAAGTGCTGAAGGATGCATAGCCACCTTCCTGGCAGAGCCTCATGCCATCCTGGGGCACAGGTTTGGCTGTGACATAATTAATTGTGTGGGTCTCAGTCCTGTGGGGATGACTGTGAATGAACTACATTGATTTTAGACATAAAAGTTCCGCTGTTTCTTGTTTTCTTTTAAGTCACTCATTAACACTGTGCCTTTAAATGCAGCAGCAGAGAGACGTAGAAATAATAATAGTAAAAATCCTTGCTTACCCATGAGCAGAAATAACTGCAGAGCATAGGGGTCAGGCTGTGTCCCAAGTGCTTCTAAACTTTATCTCACTGATCCCTCAGAAGAGCCCTCTGAGGTCGGGCTGATGTTACAGGAGATGGGCACTGCAGGGCATGGAGCTCAATGCAGGCAGTGTTTCACACCTGGCCCCTCTGCTTCCTTCTACCTTAGGCCCTGTGGGGAAGCACTGCCCACCTGGGCACCCATCCTTGGGCAGTTTATTATGAAATAGAAATATTATTTTTTTAAGTGAACGATGAACTATTTCTAGAAGAACCTTGAAGAAACACCTCCCTTAGTTTGTAGTAGAGACATAAATTTTGTTCACACTACTTTCAGATGTGCAGAGAAAATGTAACTTCTTTCTGATAGTAAAATAGACTTTATTTAAAAAATTTTAAATTAAAGTATAGTTGATTCACAATATATTAGTTGCAGGTGTACAGCATGAATCAATATTTTTATAGACTGTTTAGGGTTATTGCAAAATAATGGGAGAAAGTACACCTTCTATATTTAAGGCTATACCTGGTAGAAGCCCCTGCCCTACACCTGCCTGCTGGGTGGCAGGAAAGAAAAGCCAGTGAAGCTTATGATGGAGTCTGAACTTTTAAACAGTCTCTTGAGGTTTCACTCAGTCTCTTTTCCCTGGTCCAGGAAGATGTTCAGGGAGGGTCTTAGGGGAATTCATGGTGTGGACTAAGAGTTCCTTCTGTCCTGTGCTTGCCCGTGGGTGTGAACTGGCTGGTGTCACACAGGACTGTTGGAGAGTCCTCTCGCTGGGTCACCTTGGTGTCTACGGTGTGCTCAGCTCGGACAGCAGCTGGTAGCAAATCCCTGCTCTCCTGGGTCACCGTCAGTGGATTCTCCACCAGGTCTTCCACTGGCTGTGGGAAGAGTTCCACCCTCAGCCCCTGGCTCCTTACTCAGTGTGTCCCCGTGTAGGAGCTGAGGAAGCTCTGACGGCCTGCGAGACCCTCTCCTCTGGCCACGCTGTTTGGCTCACTTATCTGTGTTGGAAACTTCTAGAAGTTGCATCAGAAGTAGGGCAAGAACCTCCCCTGCTCAGTGTGCTTTCCCCACACCTAATCTAGCTCCCACCTCCTCTCCAAGAGAAAACTGAGACTTACATGCCTACATCAAGCACCTACATCAAGCACCTCTTGATGCTTCTGCTTGCCGTCTTCTCCCCACAATCCTTTGGGCAAGAAAGGGTGAGCCCTGCTTTTCCTTCCTCTCCATTCTGTTCATTTTCTCAACCCCAGCTCCTCAGTGGCCAGTGGCAGCGAGAGATGCCTCTTCACACCAGTCGTTTTCTCCAGAGAAATGATCATTTCTAACTTCTTCAGTCTTTTCCTTTTATGTCCTTCAAGCAGATGTTTGTCAAGTATTGTGAAATCGTTTTTGACCACCTCCTTTTCAGTCTCATGTTGATGAGTTAGTTCCCTCCTTGGCATCAGTGATTTTGTTCTTGGCCACAGAACCTCAGGGAAATCCAAGACGTCAAGTCACGTTTGACGCGTGGGGTCCAGAGCCTTGCAGTACACTGAGAGTGTAGCCATACATTCCATTATGAGCGTCTTGACCACCCTGGAGGGTAGACAGGTGAAATGAAGCTTAAAGAACTTAAGTTCTTAAATAAATCAAAGTGAATTGAGCTAATAAAGAAGGTCATGGTAGACGTTGAATTTGAGATGTTTCCAATTTTAGATTTTTTGTTCTTCTGTGGATTTACCACATGTTCATTTGATGTTGATGTTGCTTGGCTTGTCAAGTTCAACTTCCACATTAGATAGGTAGGCTTATGTTGATTTAAATTTTTTTTAATCATTTAATTTTTGAAATATTTCTATATTCATTTTTTTGAGATGCAGAGGCCGCCTTCATAGAAGAGGGTGTATTTTCATAAACAAAATGTTCCTGGTTCATGGATGGAACCAAGTAGGTCAGTATTTTAGGACGCCTGTTTGACTTCCAAATTGCTAATAAAGAAGGAGCAGTGGCAGGAGGTGTGTGTTCCAGGTCACAGAGGTTGGGGAAATGGCTAAGCAGAGTGAACTAGGCTTCTTAAGCACTGGACCTCTCACCTCTTGCACTGCACACACTATTGTATTAATTCCAGGAGGGACCATCATAGATAGTAGTATTACTCAAACTGATTTTTTTTTAATTGAAGTATAGTTGCTGTGTAGTGTTATATGTTACAGATGTATGGTATAGTCATTCACAGTTTTTAAAGGTTATCTTCCATTTAGAGTTATTATAAAATATTGACTTTATTCCTTGTATTATACTGTGTATCCTTGTGGTTATTTTACACGTAATAGTTTGCATATCTTTTCCCCTATCCCCCTTCCCCACCCTCTCCCCACTGGAAACCACTACCATCATTTCTTCTCTGCATCTGCGAGTCTGCTTCTGTTAGTTGTATTCACTAGTTTTTTGTATTTTTTAGATTCCTCATATTAGTGATACCATACGGTGTTTGTCTTTCTCATCTGACTTATTTCACTTAGCATAATACCCTCCAAGTCCATCCACATTGCTGCAAATGGCATATTTTGTTCTTTTTTATAGCTGAGTAGGATTCTGTCCTATATATAAACCAAATCTTTATCTATTTATGTTGATGGATACTCAGGTTGCTCCCATATCTTGGCAATTNTCACTTAGCATAATACCCTCCAAGTCCATCCACATTGCTGCAAATGGCATATTTTGTTCTTTTTTATAGCTGAGTAGGATTCTGTCCTATATATAAACCAAATCTTTATCTATTCATGTTGATGGATACTCAGGTTGCTCCCATATCTTGGCAATTATAAATAATACTGTTGCGAATGAATATTGGGGCACATGTATATTTTTGAACTAGGGTTTTGGATTTTTCACATATATACCCAGGAGTGGAATTGCTGGGTACTATGGTAGTTCTCTTTTAAGTTTTTTAAGAAGCCTCCATACTGTTTTCCACAATGACTGTACCACTTTATGTTCTCACAAACAGTGAAAAATGGTTCCCTTTTCTTCACATGCTCACCAACATTTTTTATTTGTGTTCTTTCTGATGACAGCTGTTCTGACACGTGTGAGGGGACATCTCACTGTGGTTTTGATTTGCATTTCCCTTATGGTTAGCCATGTTGATCATCTTTTCAGATGCCTGTCATCCATCTGCATTTCCTGTTTGGAAAATGTCTATTCAGCTCTTCCACTCGCTTTTTAATTGGGTTATTTGTTTTCTTGCTGTTGAGTTGTATGAGCTGCTTATATATGTTGGATATCAATCCCTTACTGGTCATATCATTTGCAGATATTTTTTTCCCATTCAGTAGGTTGTCATTTTGCCAGACTTATTTTTTGATGAGCATTTTATGAAACTACTGTTGCATGGAACTCTCTCTGGAAAGTGCTGACCTAGAATGAAATACATAGAGGAAAACAAGGAACTCATATTATCTTAGTATTTCCTTGTGAGCAAAATCCGTGGTCCCTGAGTTGGAAAGGGAGCCTGCAGGACAGAACGATTTTCATCGTTATTGTAGACCAAAGGTCACAGTGCTTTATTGTTCTGGCCCAACAAGTTCTTTTCCACAAACAAACCCGCACCAGCTTCCCTGTGCCTCTGACAGAAGCAAATCTCTCCTGAAGAAGGTGTTGATGTTACGCTGCTTGGCTTGGAGGTGAGAGAGGGTCTGTTCAGTTGCAAGAAGTAAATATCCTTCAACCATCCCCTCACCCACCCCTACATCAAACACCTCAGCTCTCCTCCCACCAAAACAACACTCCAGAAGGAAGAGGTGAGGGGAAATGAACAGGAATTTCAAGAATTTGCCTGACACTTCTTTCTTTGCCCAAGTACCATATTGCTTTAGACTGCAAATATGATCCTAGCCGGGTGAGATTTGAATGACAACTGGAATTAGTTGGAACAAGATTCGACCTCTGTTTCGTTGTCATGTAGCCCCTTTAGCCAAGGTCTTAGAGACGGTAGGATTAACTCCAGCAGAAATTTGAGTTAACTCTCCCAGGTTGTGAGCTAACAACAATTGAATGGCTCAGTGAGCTTTTAAGGGCTTCAAGAAGGAGCTAGGCCCCATCTTCCAGCTACACTGGAACTGTAGATTGGGTTGGCTTTTCCAGTGAACAACCCAAATGCTTGGGATAAGGGGTGGAAGGGTCAGGTTAGAAGGGCTCTGAAAGACTCTATAGATGAGAACAAAATCTTGCCCACGTGGGAAAGACCTCTTGGGCTATATACCACCCCCTAACAGATTTATATGTCTGAGGTATGAAACCAGCTCTTGGAGAAGCAATGCTATAAAAACAAAGCCACGGAGGGTATAAATTTGCTCACTGCACAAGCCATAAATCAGTGCGGAGGGGGTCCGGAGCCCTGAAGAGGCCCAGTGCCCGCTGAATCAAGGACAGCCCAATTCATGGGACTTCTGCTGGGCCACTCATGTCCACTGCAAAATAACCAAAGATTCCCCTCCCCCCAGCTTCCCCCACCATCCTCTGTTTTGGAAACTTGGATACTGTTGACAGACCCTGGTGATGTGTGGGATTTTTCCATTTCTGAAGGCCGTCAGTGCTTCTCGGAACATCTGCCATGTGACCCTGGCTGTCTGGAATCATTTTCTTACTGTTTCATATCTTAGTTTTCTTCAGAGATTATTGGCTTCAAGATGTGGCTTTTGTCTTGTCTGTTTCTGTGTGCCGCACAAGAGCTACTGGCTCCTTTGCATTTAATAGATGAATAGGTGACACTTTGAAGGTGCGTCTGACCTGCCCATCGACCCCTAGTCCCTGAGAAGTGCCCCCTCCCTCATCAGAGGTAGGTCTGGGCACCAAATTTATTCTAGGGACTCTCTTCCCCTGGCTGTAAGAGGTAAGTTGCTGATTGATGCTTGACTCCTCAGCTTATCTCTCATGGGGATTTGGGACTGGGAATCAGACACTAGCTGGTTTCCTCTAGTCTTGAAAGGGGCATGTAAAACAGGAGCTGTGAGTCATCGTTGCCATCTTCTGTCACATGCATGGAGAACAGAGGAAGGAGGTCTGCCAAGAGGGGAGAATGGAGCAGAGGTACAGAGAGCAGCACAGACGAGAGGTCACAGAATCAAAGAGAGAGGAAAGTGCCTGTCCTGAGTCCCACTCATTCTCCAGGTTCTGGTTCCTGCCCTTCATGAGACCTGGATTCTCCTCCTGCCTTTGTTTCTGAGAGATATACGTGAATCCTTAAATTCATCTTCTTTGCTTCAGCTAGTTTGAATGGATTTCTACTTCTTGAAACTAGAGGGCCTTTACTAAGCAATATGAAAAATAAGTGACCCTTGGTTGAATGCCCAGGTTATTTCATCAGTACATCTTACTGACTTCACTTTTAGAATACATCTGGAATATGACCATTTCTCCCCATCCCCAGGGGGCAGTAGTGGTAAAGAATCTGCCTGCCAATGCAGGAGACATAGAGAGGTGGGTTCGATCCCTGGGTTGGGAAGATCCCCTGGAGGAGGGCATGGCAATCCACTCCAGTATTCTTGCTGGGAGAATCCCATGGACAGAGGAGCCTGGCGGGCTACAGTCCATAGGCTTGCGCAGAGTCGAACACGACTGAGCGACTCAGCAGCAGCAGCCCCATCCCCATTGGTACTAAGTCTCTGTTACCTCATTTGCATTGTTACAACAGCCTCTCTACCTTCTCCTTCCTTTCACTCATGCCTCCCTACAGTTTGTTCTTCACCCAGCAGCCAGAGGCAGAGGGTCCTTCCCTTCCCTTCCTATTCTTTCCTTCCTGTATTCTCCCATCCTTTCATTAATAAGTTTTTTTTTTTTTTTTTTCCCCCACAAAGCCATTATATGGGACAGAGGAAGGTTGGTGCTTTTGTGTCTGCAGAGAGTTCCTATGGTCCAGAATGAAGTCAGGGCCTGAAAGGAGGGTGTCTATTTATAAAGACTGCCTGACTTAAGGAGTCCGAACCCAAAGGGATGATAAGGTATCCAAGGAAGAGGCATATCAGAGCCTTTGAAAGATGAACAAGGTGTCCAAGTGGTATAGGGAGCAACTTCATATAGAAACTTCATATCAGATAGCAACTTAATATCAGAAGACAGACCTGGGTGGGAGAGGAGGGTGCCCGTGGGGAGGTATAGACCTACATAATAGGTATATGCCCTGTTATGGGCTATCAGAGTCCAAATAGAGTGAGGAACTTGCCCCCGTGGGTTGTCCCAGCATGAGAGTCAGAGGGTAAGAAGGGCTTCCGGGGGAAAGGATGGTGATAACAGATTGGTAACATCAGAGCAATCAAATGAGCAGGTTTATTAGGACTAATGAGAGTCAGGCTTCACAGTGTCAGAGAGAAAAGTAACAGTTATGGAAGGGATAAAACTTAAGTGAACGCTGTGGCATTAGACTAGAATTGGAGATATCTATCAGAACTCATGACTTTAGTACATAGGTAGGTAGGGTAGATAGATAGACAGACAGATAGATGTAAATGTCCACTGTCTCTGACCACTGAGGGCCTGGAACAGTGACACTTCAATAGCAATGACCACACCTAGCACTCACATTTTGGCTTCTAATTATCATTTCCCACTAGCAGAAACTAGGACTCCTTGGAGAAATGGCTGATTCCTGGGTTAGGGCACAGAAAGTACAAGAACAGCCTAGAATGTCTTTTTATGCCAGAAAACAAGTAGGTGCTCAAAAAATCATGGGGAAATGTTACATGGACACAGAAGCCAGCTTGAAGGGGCTTCTGTTGGCCAAATCTAGGCCCATTTAAACAGCAACATAAATAGTGATAGTGATCAATTATAACCCAGACTGAGTTAGGAGACCCTGACTCCATGGTAATATAAATTATAAATGAATATTTACATAGTTTTAAGTATTCTCTCCATAAGATATTTTCAATTTCAAAAGGGAACAGAGTAATTTTACAGTGAAGTCTGGCAGACATCACATTAATCAAATGATCAAAGCAATACCAGCAATGGGACAGACTGAAATCATGTGCCACTGATAGGATATCAGGCAGCCTTACATCTCTGTATTCTTGCTAAAGACGCACAACCAGAATCTAATCGTAAGAACCACACTTACGATTAGAAGTGTGGAAGACATTCCCCAAAATAACTGACCTGTAATCTTCAAAAGCGTCTAGGTTGTGAAGGCCAAGGACCTGTTCCAAATTGAAGGGGCTCACAAAGTATGATGCAAAGTGTGATGCTGAGCTGTCTCTTTGCCACTGGGGTTCGTCTGATCTACGCTAGGCTCTCTGGGCCTCACTCCAGGCTGGGGGTTGAGTCCAGGTCTGCACCATGAGTCTCCCATCCTCCTTGGATTGGCAGGTCTCTGAGACACATTGCTTTCATGGACATAAAGCAAGTCATGCACAATCATATTTCACATTTCTTCTCACTTCACATCTGGACTGTTTGAATGGCTAATGTAAGTCACAGGGCCCACAATCAAGGGTGGAAAAACACATTCTGCCGTCCCACCCCTCCTAGACCTCCTCAGGAGGAGTGCAGCTGAAGGACAGTAAAGAATGGAGACCAGTAGCCCCATCTCCCAGGGCTTCCCTGATGGCTCAATGGTAAAGAAGACACGAGTTCGATCCCTGGGTTGGGAAGATCCCCTGGAGAGGGAAATGGCAACCCATTCCGGTATTCTTGCCTAGGAAACCCCACGGACAGGGGAGCCTGGTGTGCTACAGTCCGTGAGGTCGCAAAGAGTCCGACATGACTTAGCAACTAAACAACACACAACAGCAGCAGCCCCATCTCCCACACTTGCTGTGTGCCTTAGCGCTCTACCAGGCACACTGCATGACTTGCAGATTCCCATGTTGGTGTGTGTTAGTCCCACCCACACTGCTCAGCCCCAGGAAGGTGCTTCCCCTTGACTGATCAGAGGCTGCTAAATGCTTTTGTATCCTTATTGGGGAGGATACCCTGTGAATTTACCCTGCAAATGTTCCTTGCCTATTCTGGTTCCAGGCAAAGGAGGCCTCTCCGCAGTGTAAAATGTGTCAACTTTTGGAGTCATCAGTTTCATATCTCTGTCCTAAAGAATAAGCACAGATGTAACTTTAAAAAGGGGGCATGAGAAAGGGTGATATTTGGGGGAGGGGGACTTCACTTTGAAGCATGCGGGATCTTAGTTCCCCAACCAGGGATTGAACCCATGCTCCCTGGAGTGGAAGTACCGAGTCTTAACCAGTGGACTGCCTGGGAAGTCTCCAAAAGGGTGCTTCTTATAGCATGATTTATAAGAGTGGCGAAGTAGAACCTCCTAAAGGTCCTTCAGCAGGGAAAGAGTTGAATAATGCTGGCATTTCCATAATAGTTAAGAAGAATGAAGTAGTCGTGTGTTCTCAGCAGTTTTGTTAGAGAAGTGGAACCACCAGGAAGTACCCTGTGTGTGTGTGTGTGCATGTGTATGAGAGAGAGAGAGGGAGATGGGAGATGAGATTTGACTTTATACAACTGGGAGAGATGGTTGAACAGTCTTTGTAAGGCTGCAGTCTCCTCATCTGATGCAGGAGCTTGAAGGCAGGCAGGCAGGCAGGTAGAGTCCAGGAGCAATGTAATCAGGCAGGCAGGTAGAGTCCAGGAGCAATGTAAATAAAGTGCGGAGGCTGATGGGGGTGGGGAGTGGCAGGGGTGGCAAGGACCAGCAGGATTTCACTGAAATCAGTCTCCCTACCTCCAGCTTCTCTTTCAGGAGAAGCTGATGCCCTTCATCCCAGAGCCAGACACGGAGAGGGCAGAGCAGCTGTAGGTCAATAGATCAATGGCAGTATGCATGACCCAAAACCCTGCTCTCACCTTTTGAGAGTTAAAAAGAATATGGCCACTATGTGACATCTGCCCTCCAAATCTGAGTGAAACTGTTCCCTGTCCTAGTCTAACCTGAAACACACTGGCAAGGGAGATCCCAGAGCTTGCCTTCAACCTTGCCAAATCTCTGCATTACAAAGCCACATGCTGCTGCTGGGCAAAGATTTCCAAGACAAATTGATGTGTGAAAAATGCAAGTTGCAGGGAGACATATGTTTTAAAAAATACTTCCACAAAAATTATTTCCATCTGTACACATATAGATAGGTATAAGCTTAGAGACAGATTTGGAAAGATCAGCACTGACCGTGGTCATCTCTAGAAGGGTATCATAAGCAGGGAAAGGGGTTCTCAGGGGGCTTTGAGTTACCTGGATTCAAGTGGAATTGAAAGCAAAACATTGAAAAGAAAAAAATCGCTTTCTGTGTTAGTCACTTCTCAAATCAAGGAAGCTTTACTTCTCTCTCAGGGCTCTAATGCTTCAGTTCAGTTCAGTCGCTCAGTTGTGTCCAACTCTTTGTGACCCCATGGACTGCAGCATGCCAGGCCTCCCTGTCCATTACCAACTCCCAGAGGTTACTCAAACTCATGTCCATTGAGTGGTGATGCCATCCAGCCATCTCATCCTCTGTGGTCCCCTTCTCCTCCTGCCTTCAATCTTTCCCAGCATCAGGGTCTTTTCCAGTGAGTCAGTTCTTTGCATCAGGTGGCCAAAGTATTGGAGTTTCAGCTTCAGCATCAGTCCTTTCAATGAATATTCAGGGATGATTTGGATTTGGTTGGAAGGACTGGTTGAACCTCCTTGCAGTCCAAGGGACTCTCAAGAGTTTTTTCCAACACCACAGTTCAAAAGCATCAATTCTTTGGCACTCAGATTTCTTTATAGTACAACTCTCACATCCATATTACTGGAAAAACCATACCTTTGACAAGACGGACCTTTGTTGGCAAAGTAATGTCTCTGCTTTTTAATATGCTGTCTAGGTTGGTCACAACTTTTCTTCCAAGGAGCAAGCGTCTTTTAATTTCATGGCTGCAGTCACAATCTGCAGTGATTTTGGAGCCCAGAAAAATAAAGTCAGCCACTGTTTCAATCTTTCCACATCTATTTGCCATGAAGTGATGGGACCAAATGCCATGATTTTCGTTGTCTGTATGTTAACTTTTAAGCCAACTTTTTCATTCTCCTCTTTCACTTTAATCAGGAGGCTCTTTAGTTCTTCAATGCTCTTTTCCATGAGGGTGGTGTCATCTGCATATCTGAGGTTATTGATATTTCTCCCGGCAATCTTGATTCCAGCCTGGGCTTCAATCCAGTTCAGCGTTTCTCATGATGTACTCTGCATGTAAGTTAAATAAACAGGGTGACAATATACAGCCTTGATGTACTCCTTTCCTGATTTGGAACCAGTGTGTTGTTCTATGTCCAGTTCTAACTGTTGCTTCTNCTTGATTCCAGCCTGGGCTTCAATCCAGTTCAGCGTTTCTCATGATGTACTCTGCATGTAAGTTAAATAAACAGGGTGACAATATACAGCCTTGATGTACTCCTTTCCTGATTTGGAACCAGTGTGTTGTTCTATGTCCAGTTCTAACTGTTGCTTCTTGACCTGCATACAGATTTCTCAGGAGGCAGGTCAGGTGGTCTGGTATTCCCATCTCTTTAAGAATTTTCCACAGTTTCTTGTGATCCACTCAGTCAAAGGCTTTGGTGTAGTCAATAAAGCAGAAGTAGATGTTTTTCTGGAACTCTCTTGCTTTTTCAATGATCCAACGGATGTTGGCAATTTGTTCTTTGGTTCCTCTGGCTTTTCTAAATCCAGTTTGAACTCAGTAGAAGTGCAGAATCTCAATTACTGGACTTCCAGGAAAGTCCCATGTGTCATATTTTAGATTCTACATATAAGTCATGTATAGTATTTGTCTGTTCTGATTTTGTATTACTTAATATGATAATCTCTGGGTCCATCCATGTTGCTGTAAATGTCATTATTTTATTCTTTTTATGGCTGAGTAGAATTCCTTCATGTATATGTACCACATCGTCATGATCCATTCCTCTGCCAGTGGACGTTGAGGTTGTTGCCATGTCTTGGCTATTGTAAATAGTGCTGCTGTGAACATAGGGGTGCATGTATCTTTTCTCTGGACATATGCCCAGGAGTGGGATTGCTGGATCATATAGTAATAGTATTTTTAATTTTTTAAGGAACCTCCATACTGTTTTCCATAGTGGTTGCACCAATTTGCATTCCCATCAATGTAGGAGGGTTCCCTTTCTCCACAACTTCTCCAGCATATATTTATTTTTTGACTTTTTGATGTCCATTCTGTCCAATGTGAGGTGATACCTCATTGTAGTTTTGATTACTAGCATTTCTCTAGTAATTAGTGATGTTGAGCATCTTTTCATGTGGCTGGAACAATTTTTGAAAAGATCTCTCTCACAAGAACTTTGCTAGTGTTACAGACCCTGCCCCCACCCCCAAACTATTGAAAGGCCTCTTTCTGAATATGATCTCTGAGGGGTTTATTCAGGACCAATAGTCTCAGCTACTTTTCCAAAAAGTAAAACTAATAGATAGCAAGTGTCAAGCATGCCTACTCCTCTAAAGGCAACCACATTCCCAGGCTCAGGGGATACCATCCCCTGTGGAGCTTCTCCATACAAGTATCTCCCGCTCCTGTCTTCTGGGAAAGCGCTAGAATTTCTCCCTTTGGGAAGGTCTCTCCCTTCTTTTATTTTCTGTTGAAATTCCATGCTTCAAATTTAGGGGGAGAAGTATCTCATCATTGAAAGTGGATTGGAGTTCTCTTTCATTCCTTAGGTCTCCCTTCAGGGCAGGACTTGCTCGCTGTCCGGCACTGGGGCTGTCAGCAGGCAGCTCCCAGCTCCTCACTCCCTCAGAATCTGCCTCTGCTGCTGGGAACTGTCCCACCCGAGGCCATGCCCTTCTCAGGGTTGCCCACATCTGGTGGCCCAGGGAAGTGAGGATCTAAAGGCCCGACCGCTCCAGCCTGACAAGGATGAATCTGGTACACCATTGACTCCAGAGCTTTCCGCCGAGTTGGCCGTGCACTGGACAAGCCTGCACTGCAGCTTGACTTCTTCTCCTCTGCTCGTTCTGCTTCTGTCTCCTTCCTTTTGTAGATGTTGACCACTAAGAAACATCTTGCACTCCAAACTCCACATCTGTGTCTGCTTTTGAAGAACCTCACCTGTGACTGTGTGTTCAGGGGATGGTCAACAGCAAAACAGGCGATAAGTTTATCAGTAACAGGCACTGAAGGGCAGGTGTGAAAGCTCAAGGGCTTCTCTCTTTTATACAAAGATGTTCTAATCTCCCACAGAGGGCAAAGACCCAAACCAGTTCAGTGGCTAAACTTCAAAGAAAGTGAAATGCCCAACCAACCGCTTCTATCATGCTAAAGTCGAGACCCTAGAACTCTGACAAGTGGGATACAGACATCCCATGTGGGTGCTCAGAAGCTTGTGAGTTCTTCAATTCTGCTGAACCTTCGGAGCCTGCAGAAGTGGCCCAGCCCTCCCTAGTAAGGGCTAGCATTGTACTGGGCAGCAGTGCAAGCATCTCTCTCCTGGCCATTAGGCCTGAAATTCCAGTTAAGTCGGAGCATAACCCAGTGAGGGGTACTATGGCTGGATATGGGAGGAAAGGGCCCATCCCACAGGGTTGCAGGATGGAACCGGCCAGGGGAGCCTGCATGGGCCTGGATCTGAGGGTGTCAATCAAAGGAACAGAATGTAACACCAAGCGGGAAAGAATTTGACTTTGGTGTGCTCTCCTGAGACACAGGACCCTAGGAGCTGGCACTGACTCATTTCTAGGATGCTTCCAGAGGCACAGAGAAAGTGACCACCCCTTGCTAAGCAAGGTTGACATTGCCAGAATTGCCATGGCAAATGATGGAGGAAGGGGTGAAAGGACTCCAGGGAGCAGGTATGCTGACATAGACTGACTCAGTACAGCCAGAACACCTGCCCCCTCATCTTCCACAGATGGGCTCAGAGGACACAGCAGTTGCCAAGGTGTGAAAGGACATGCTGATGAAAGGAGCCCCAGCATCGCTCAGAGTTCAGTGATGGCTTTCCTTTACAGGCCAGGATAAGGGTAGAGTGACTCTCTGAGACTTTGTATCTCTAATAACTACGGTAGTGATAGGATCTCCCAAATAATAGAGGTCAGGGACAGTGCTTTAAACTCCAGAAGCCAGGCGACCACAATGATCATGACAGCTGGGAAAACTGAAGTGGCAGCAAAGGGTGCCTGACAGAGAGTTGGGGAGGGGGTTGGTATATCACAATGTTTCTGGGGCAAATAGGTCAACAGTTGGTAAGGGTGCTGTCTAGCTTGTACCAGCCAAAGAAATCAAGGGGAGATAAATAGAGACTGGGGTCCAATAAAAAGACACAATCTTTTGCCCTGTTTCCAGACCTAAGCCAGTATTTAGGCCTGAAAGCCCCTGACTAAAGAGGTGACTTAGTCTCCAGAAAAATGAACCTGTAATACTATGACAAGTAGTGCCCCCATCCTTCCTTCAGAGGGGTCACTGCAGTGGGAAAACGGGAATACCTAGATATCTGAGGACTGTTAGAGACAGGGTCTGCACTAACGCTGGAAGTGTCCTGATAGCTTCCCTTTGAGGTAAGGTTATAGGGGTCTCTAGAGATCTCTTCAAGAAAGTTAGAGATACCAAGGGAACATTTCACGCAAAGATGGTCTCGATAAAGGACAGAAATGGTACGGACTTAACAGAAGCAGAAGATATTAAGAAGAGGTGACAGGAATACACAGAAGAACTGTACAAAAAAGATATTGTATCAAGATCAAGATAATCACGATGGTATGATCACTCACCTAGAGCCAAACATCCTGGAATGTGAAATCAACAGGGCCTTAGAAAGCATCACTATGAACAAAGCTAGTGGAGGTGATGGAATTCCAGTTGAGCTATTTCAAATCCTGAAAGATGATACGGTGAAAGTGCTGCACTCAATATGCCAGCAAATTTGGAAAACTCAGCAGTGGCCACAGGACTGGAAAAGGTCAGTTTTCATTCGAATCCCAAAGAAAGGCAATGCCAAAGAATGCTCAAACTACTGCATAATTGCACTCATCTCACACGCTAGTAATGTTCAAAATTCTCCAAGCCAGGCTTCAGCAATACGTGAACCGTGAACTTCCAGATGTTCAAGCTGGTTTTAGAAAAGGCAGAGGAACCAGAGATCAAATTGCCAACATCCGCTGGATCATGGAAAAAGCAAGAGAGTTCCAGAAAAACATCTATTTCTGCTTTATTGACTATGCCAAAGCCTTTGACTGTGTGGATCACAANACTCATTGGAAAAAACCCTGATGCTAGGAAAGATTGAGGGCAGGAGGAGAAGGGGACGACAGAGGATGAGATGGTTGGATGGCATCACTGACTCAATAGATATAAGTTTGGGTAAACTCCAGGAGCTGGTGATGAACAGGGAGGCCTGGCGTGCTGCAGTTCATGGAATCGCAAAGAGTACGACACAACTGGGTGACTGAACTGAAACTTGTTTTTAAAAAATTGAGGCTCAGAATGGCTATTATAAAAATAAGAAATCCACAAACAATAAATGCTGGAGAGGATGTGGAGAGAAGAGAAACCTTCTATACTGTTGGTGAGAGTGTAAACTGGTATAACTACCGTGGAGAACCGTAAAGATGTTCCTTCAAAAACTAAAAATAGAGCTACTGTATGACCCTGCAATTCCACTCCTGGGCATATATCTGGAGAAAAATATGATTTGAGAGGATTCATGCACCTCAGTGTTCATTGCAGCACTATTTACAGTAGCCAAGACATAAAAGCAACCTAAATGTCCATTGACAAAGGAATGGATAAAGATGTGGTGTATATACGCAATGGAATATTACTTGGCCATTAAAAAGAATGAAATAATGCCATTTGTGGCGACAGGAGTGGACCTAGAGATTGTCATACAGAGTGAAGTAAGTCAGAGAAGGAGAAATATCGTATGACCTCCCTTATATGTGGAGTCTAAAAAGAAAGTATACAAATGAACTTACAAAACAGAAACAGACTCTCAGACTGAGAAAGAGCTTCTGGTTGCCAGGGGGAAGGAGGGGGAGAAGGGACACTTAGGTAGTTTGGTATGGACATGCTATATTTAAAGTGTATAGCTGACGAGGACCTACTGTATAGCACATGGAGCTCTGCTCCATGTTATGTGGCAACCTGGATGGGAGGGGAGTTTGGGGGAGAATGGATGCATGTATATGTATAGCTGAGTCCCTTCACTGTTCACCTGAAACTATCACAATATTGTTTGTTAATTGTCTATACCCCAATACAAAATTAAAAGTTAAAGAAAAAAATTGAGGCTCAGTAAGATCACTTATGGAGAAGGCAATGGCACCCCACTCCAGTACTCTTGCCTGGAAAATTCCATGGACGGAGGAGCCTGGTAGGCTGCAGTCCATGGGGTCGGTAAGAGTTGGACACGACTAAGTGACTTCACTTTCACTTTTCACTGTCATGCATTGGAGAAGGAAATGGCAACCCACTCCAGTATTCTTGCCTAGAGAATCTCAGGGATGGGGGAGCCCGGTGGGCTGCCATCTATGGGGTTGCACAGAGTCGGACACAACTGAAGCGACTTAGCAGCAATAGCAGCAGCAAGATCACTTAACCTGTCTACAATGAAACAGTAAAGCCGGAATTCAGTGGGTTACAGAGACCACATTCTTAGCCACTGGGCAATGCGGCTTCCCTGAGATAACATTGATCTCGGCCTTGCAGGGGAAAGCTCACACAGGCCTGGGAGGAGGCAGGCATTCTTGGGATGTTTCTGGAGGATGTAGTAATAGTTGGGTTGGGTCTTGAGGTCTTATGTACAAGTTTACCTTCTTTACCAGGAAGCCTTCTGGGCTCCCATCTTTGACCCTCACTTCCTCTTAAGAGCTGGATCTCACTGAGTAAACAGAAGAGGGAATGTCCACAGAAAGAGGAGGAGGATGACACCAGGCATCTTCCTGGAATGTGGAAATCCATATTAGGTACTAATGTGGCCTCCGGGGAGGTGCTTAGCTAGAGCTGGGGATGGGCCGAAGACTCAGGCTCAGACCCACCGACATCCAGGGCTGAGTTTCCCACAGGCCGAACTTGTCCTCTGCCTCCCTACAGGCTGGCAAGAGGGAAAACTTCATGCCCCTTGTGAATTCTTGCGGGGACTCCTTGCAGAAGGACATTTGAATCAGGGTTGGGAAAGAAGGGGAACATAGTCTTTAAGAAACATTTCCAAACCCCTTCCAATCTGATTCTCACTGACTGGGTCTCTGCGGTGCCTAAGAGTCGGGTGGTTGGAGCAGCGGCCGGTGCAGGCACCGAAGGGGCGCATTGTCTGAAGCGGATGAAAAGTCAGGAAGGAAGCGNAGGGTTGGGAAAGAAGGGGAACATAGTCTTTAAGAAACATTTCCAAACCCCTTCCAATCTGATTCTCACTGACTGGGTCTCTGCGGTGCCTAAGAGTCGGGTGGTTGGAGCAGCGGCCGGTGCAGGCACCGAAGGGGCGCATTGTCTGAAGCGGATGAAAAGTCAGGAAGGAAGCGGAAGCAGAGCACTGCTCGCCGTTCACCAGCGGTTCTAGACAATGCCAGCGTTAAAACTGTTCCTTCCCAGGGGCAGCCTGCTCCTCTACCCTCGCCCGGTATGCTGCTGCCTGGTCACGTTGATTTACCGGCCCGTTACACAGACTCATTACAAATTGGCTTAAGCCAAAAAGGTCGTGTAGTGTAAAAGGAACTGAGCTGTCTCGTGGAGAAGGCTGGGGGGTGCCCCTCTCCTTCCTCAGGGACCCTGAGGCACACCTCTGGCCTCTCTTTGTCAGCCTCTCTGTTCCCTCTTCACATGCTGGCTTTCTCAGCTTTACTGAATTGACAAGTCCTCAATTACAGCAACCAGAAACTGACCTGCCTTTCTCAGTTATAATGCTGAATTCCTGGGAGGCAGAAATCCACTGGGACCAGGGTGGAGCCTAATCTAATGGCCAAAGGAGAAAGTCCTAAGTTTTTAGGACCCATGCAGGACTGCGTGCTGGCCAGAACCCCCAAAGCACGTCTGAGGATTCGTCTGGGTGTAGTTTGAGAGGAGTAGGACAGCTCTTGGTTTGGGATTCCTATGAGTCTGTTTTTAAATATACCCATTTACTTGTGATATAACATTTTTTTACTTAAGTTAACTGTTGTTGTTTAGTTGCTAAATTGTATCCTGCTCTGTGCGACCCCATGAACTATATATAGCCTGCCGGGATCACCTGTCCATGGGATTTCTCAGGCAGGAATACTGGTGTGGGTTGCCATTTCCTTCTCCAGGGTAAATTACCTGAAGTGGATTTTTATTTCTTGCAACAGAACACTCCTTAACCAAAATAAAACAGTATAAAACCCCACATAACGTGACTGGCAAAAGGGACCACATAAGAAATAACAAATATTCAGTCTGCAAATAATAAATACGGAAAATAGTGTGGAGAAAAGGGAATCCTCCTACACTGTTGGTGGGGATGTAAATTGGTGCAGCCACTGTGGAGAACAATATGGAGGCTCATTAAAAAAAACAAAAACTAAAAACACAGGTACTTTATAATCCAACAATCCTGCTCTGAGCATATATTTGGAAAAAACAAAAACTCTAATTCAAAAAGATACATGCAGCCCAATATTCATAACAGTACTACTTATAATAGCCAAGACATGTCAGTGTCCTAAGCGTCCATCAACAGAGGAACGGATAAAGAAGATGTGGTACATGTGTATACAATGGAATATTTTGTTGTTGTTCAATCGCTGAGTTATGTCCGACTTTTTGCAACCCCATGGACTACAGCATGCCAGGCTCCTCTGTCTTCCGCTGTCTCCTGGAATCTGCTCAGATTCATGTCCATTAAGTGATGCTCTCTAACCATCTTATCATGTCTGCCCCCTTCTCCTTTGGCCTTCAGTCTTTCCCAGCATCAGAGTCTTTTTCAGCGAGTCGGCTTTTGGCATCAGGTGACCAAATTATTGGAGTTTCAACTTGAACAACAGTTCTTCCAATGAATATTCAGGGTTGATTTCCTTTAGGATTGACTGGTTTCATTTCCTTGCTGTCCAAGGGACTCTGAAGAGTCTTCTCCAGCACCATAGTTCAAAAACATCAATTCTTCAGTGCTCAGCTTTCTTTATGGTTCAACTCTCACATCCCTATATGACTACTGGAAAAGCCATAGCTTTGACTATATGGACCTTTGTCAGCAAAGTAATGTCTTCTGCTTTTTAATATGATGTCTAGGTTTGTCATAACTTTCCTTCCAAGGAACAAACATCTTTGAATTTCATACATGAAGTCACCATGCACAATGATTTTGGAGCCCAAGAGAGTAAAATCTGTCACTGCTTCCACGTTCCCCCTTCTGTTCACCATGAAGAGATGGGACTGGATGCCATGATCTTAGTAATTTTTAATGTTGAGTATTGAGCCCGTTTTCTCACTCTCCTCTTTCCCTAGAGATTATCATACTCAGTGGAGTAAGTCAGACATTGAAAGGGAAATATCATATGATATCACTTATATGTGGAATCTNGGGACTGGATGCCATGATCTTAGTAATTTTTAATGTTGAGTATTGAGCCCGTTTTCTCACTCTCCTCTTTCCCTAGAGATTATCATACTCAGTGGAGTAAGTCAGACATTGAAAGGGAAATATCATATGATATCACTTATATGTGGAATCTTACAAAATAATGCAAATGAACTTATTTAGAAAACAAAAACAGCCTCACAGACATAGAAAAACCTATGGTTACCAAAGGAGAAAGGGAAGGGGAGGAGGGATAAATCAGGAGTTTGAGATTAACAATTGCATAACCACAATATATAAAATAGATATTTTACAACATTGTAAATCATCTTCAATTAAAAACAATGACAACAAGTAATTAATACTTTTGAAAAAAATGAAAAGTGTCAACCAGGTGACGATTCTGAACAGTTTTACCAAATCACTCTTTCTTTAATTTTCAGTCTATGTTGATCTAAGGAGTTAATGATAACTTTGCTGACTCCTTGAAGAGTTACCTCATATTTCAGATTTGATTGTGGATGTAAAAGCAGAAAACAATACATAAATAAATATATGGAACAAAAAGGCAGACACCCTTGGTTGTGATTGGATCATGCTGGGAGTGGGGGCAGCTCGCCTGTGAATGAGGCACACATCTGTGTGTGTGGCAATCTGTCCTTTTCCTTAGAGTCCTAGGGCTATTACACAACTGCTTAGAGAAGACCAAAGGCTCCCTGAAGGCAGGGCCGTCTGTCCCTCCTCTCTCTTATCCTATTTTTTCTTACGGATTTTTCCATTTTTCCAACCCACTGATAGCCATCAGTAAGAAATTCCTCGGGGTGGATTTTTCTAATGGTCAGCAAGCTTTCTCCAGCTGCCCCCC
>SJYV01016348.1:339254-431513 GCA_006410875.1 Neotragus pygmaeus | reverse complement strand
CTCCCCTCCACCCCAACCTGGCTGAGAAATTGACTGGCAGGTCAGAGTGCAGGCCTGGAGAGTCTTGGCCCCCTAAGGAGATGCGGTAGGAGGAACCAGCATCACTTGTAAAATATTCTTACTCAAGATGTTTAGCTGGAATCTAATCCAGCCTCCACTTCAGTTTACAGAAATAAAAGGAATACAGAAACATGTTAAATAACACCATGAGGAAACAATCAGACAAATCAAGAGTACAGAGTATTCCATAAGGCAGCCGGCCTGGACTCATCACGAAGCTGATACAATTAGAAAAAAATAGTTGGGAGGACCATTCTAGATTAAAAGGGTCTTAAAATACATTAAACCAAAACAAAAGAAAACAAACAAAAATACATGACAACTGCATGCAGTGTATGCCCTTTAATTGGCTCCTGAGTCAAATAAGATAAAAGATGTTTTAGGGAATACCAGAAAAGTTTGACTACCAACTGGTTTGTTTGTTATTAGAAAATTGGTGTTAATATTCTTTGGTGTGACAGTAGTAGAGTGAGTAGGAAGAGAATGTCAATGTTTTTGAAGATGTGTGAAGAAATATTTGCAAATTATTTTATATCTCTCCTAAGTAAAAGTCTACATATTTATATGTATAGATAAAGCAAATATGGCAAAGTACTTACAGTTGTTGAATTTGGGCAGTTTATATAAGGATGTTCACTGTTTTATTCTTTCTTTTTTTCTATATATTTAAAAATGTTCATAATGAAAAGTGGAGAAATAAAAATAAAGGTATAAGATGCAATTTGAATCCATTTAATAAGTGTCAGTCTCGAGCCAATTACATAACCCTTTTGAAACTCAGTTTTCTTCTCTGTAAAATGGGGCTTATAGCAGCACCCCCTCCTGAGGCTGTTGTAAAGACTGAGTAAGACCATTTATGCAATGTCCTTAATACCATGCTTGGTAAGTGTTCAGTGCGTTGACTTTATTCCCAAACAGTGATACACAAAAGACCACGAAGAGGCCTCTTCCCTTTCTAGCTTCATCCTTGGTCAGAGGCTGGTTTCTCAGTCATGCTGAGGGCTGGGCTGGATGACTTCTGCTTGCCCTCTGGAGCCAGAGTCTCCCTTCTCTACTTGCTGTGTGACCCAGGTGGGGGATGTGTGTGTGTGGACTGGGCTAGACTGCACCTTGAGCTCAGGTCCCTCTGGTTTCTAATTCTTGAGTGGGTTCAGCCAAGGAGAAGCACCAGCTGGAGGCTAGGAGGGAGAAGGATGAACTGGATTGCACTGGTGGACACTCTCCCCTCCTCCGGCCCCTTGGGCTCACCCTCTGTGGCTCACCCCAGAGCACTACACTGTCCCTTGTTTCTTTCCTTCAGGTTTGTAAATTGAACTTTATGAAACTTCTCATTCATCCAGTTGGAGTGGACCCCTTATTTCCTACCAGAACTCTGACAGATACAAGGTCTTCTATTTGTCATCCATTTTGCCAGGCAGGCCCTGAGGGATGTCACACTTAGTAAACAAAGAGTCCTGTTCCTCCTGTCACTTATGTCTTCATTTCAGGCTTGTCCCCTTAGGGTTTTCTAAGCTGACACCAAATTCCCTATTTCAATGGACTAGTGTACACAAAAGGACAACCCAGCACCCCTAGCTCGCCTCCACCCCAACACACTGAGAAATCCCATGTGGATCCTGGGATCCCTTTGTT
Organism: Neotragus pygmaeus; assembly: GCA_006410875.1. Lineage (NCBI taxonomy): Eukaryota > Metazoa > Chordata > Mammalia > Artiodactyla > Bovidae > Neotragus > Neotragus pygmaeus. The sequence continues at coordinate 429,821 of SJYV01016348.1, read as the reverse complement.
GTTCTTGTTCAGTTGCTCAGTTACGTCTGACTCTCTGCGACGTCTGGCTTCACTGTCCTTTATCTTCCAGCGTTATTTCCCTTGGCTCACCCCAAATCTTCAGATCAAGAAGGACTTGTTGGTTGTGCACACTTCCTCTTGTACTTGTATGTCTAGAAGCCGAGGAGCTCATTGGAACCTACTTAAGTGTCTGAGACCCACTGATAACAGACAAGCAAATGTGGTAACACTCAGCAGAAGGCTGTGTGCAGTGTGAGGCTACATTAAATCAGGTTTATAGTGATAAGGACTCAGAAAGCACATTTGTCTAAGACAAAAGGGTTATATCACACTTTCCTCAGATGTTTCCTCGAATCTTTCAGTATCTGTGTAAATTGCCCCCAAATGAAGAAGTTGGGGTTTATGAGCTCAGGGCTTTGTTTTATTTTTGATATTTATTTATTTGGCTGCATCGGGTCTTAGTTGCAGCATGCAGGATCTTTATTGCAGCATGCAGGCTTCTCTCTGATTGTGGCACAGGGGCTCAGTAGTTGTAGCACTGGGCTTAGTTATCCTGAGGCATGTGGCATCTTAGTTCCGCGACCAAATCCAACCCACAGACCCTGCATTGCAAGGCAGATTCTGAATCACTGGACCATCAGGGAAGTTCCAGGATTTTGTTTTATATCTTCTTGGAGAATGGTCTGGCCTTCCCAGGTGGCTCAGTGGTAAAGAACCCACCTGCCAATACAGGAAATGCTGGAGACACAGGTTTGATTACTGGATCAGGAAGATCCCCTGGAGAAGGAAATGGCAACCCACTCCAGTATTCTTGCCTGGAAAACTCCGTGGACAGAGGAGACTGGCAGGCTACAGTCCATGGAGTTGCAAGAGTTGGACATGACTGAGCACGCATGCACAGACAGGAGAATGGTTTTCCCTCTCCAATTGCAAATATGAAGAGGTGGATATCATTTGTGGGCAAGATTTATTTGTGACAATATGGTCACTGGTCCCCACCCTGGTCCTGCCCCTGTTGTGTTCAGTGAATGATTTCGAACCTCCTTGTGTTCACCCACTTGGGGAGGAAGGTCCTCGGGAGGATGGGACCTGCGTTTTTGTCCCAACATGGAAGGAAGTAGCTGGTGAGACTAAGTCATCTTCTGGTTTGGTAGCTCCGAAAGGGTCCTCTCAGAGGCTGCTCATTTCTCTCCAACAGCCCAATAGCATAATTAAAAACCTTCCTGGGTGTGCTTCTCAAGGACCTCAGAAATCTGAACCATATGGCGAGTTTGTTTGCACTTGGATTCTATCTCCTGGCTCCATGCATTGGCTGCAAGGTAGCGATTATAGCTCCTCAGTGTAAGCCTCACCCAGAGGCTCCTTGGTGTTTGCGGTGAGCATATGGACAAATGGAAAATAAACAGCCCAGTAAATATCTGGGGGGGGGGAGCTGGCTCACGATAACATGTTGCGGAAAAGGGAGCAGTCAGGGCAAGTGGACCTTTAGCAAGGACATAGGAAACCAGAGTAAAGAGTCCTTCCCCAGCAAGCAAGGGTCCCTTGAGATCACCTGATGTTAAACCGATCATTTATTTATTACATGCCCCACACTGGGCCGAGCCTTTGATATGTGTCTTCTCATTAGAGCCTCACAACAACCTCTGTGATAACTAAATGTTATTTTTAACAATAATGCTTATCTTCATACTAAAACTCTACTTTCCAAATGAGGAAATTGAGACGTTAGAAGGCTAAGGAAAATTCTCTTAAGGTTATACAGTTTGCACATGGGTAGCAACAGACCTTGAACTCAGGTCTAGTTTGCTTCAAAAACCCTACCCTTAACCACTGTGCCACACTGCCACATCCTGGCCAGATTGCCGAGGAAGTATTTTCTTGTCACATAGATCTGGCACACAGGAGAGAGCAGAAGACGAGGACATAAGCGTCATAAGGGCGGGAATCTTTGTTTCACTGTGTGTCCCCAATACCCGGCACATATTCGTTAAAAACAGTGATGACTGCAATGCAAGGAACTGATTTTCATCAGCAGTCTCTACCCTACGTGGCTGTGGCCCTGGGATTATGGTCTGAGGTCTACAGACTAGAGAGAGGTTTGGATTTTAGCTCTGTGGTTGAGGCTGCAGGTCTTTGAGAAGGAGTGTTGCAGAGAGCTTACCAGGCAAGCAGGGGCTGGCAGCAGGTGACAGGCACCAGGGCTGGGCCTGTAGATGGTAGGCACTTTGGGCAGTGGGGTGGGGAGAGGAGGAAAAAGAGGTGGTGTGGGAAAACCTAGGGGAGGGGGGAGGGAGCCGACGACAGGCGTGAGGTTGGAATGCCCCGGCTATTGCTGCTCTGGCAGGTCAGACGGACTCCCAAGGCACCTCCTTCCTCCTCCTCCTTCTCCCATTGTTGGGCGGGCTGAGTGAGAACAATGGGAATGGAATCCTTCTTCCCCTCCTGCCTGGCAGGGCTGGGCCCGCTTCCTCCTCACCCCACCAAAAGGAATGCTTTCTTGTCCTGGCTGTGTGGTACCCGCAGGCAAGAATGGCACTGGGGGCTCCCCAGGGAGGGAAGGCTCTGTGGCTTGAGCGGATGACAATTGGGGTTGCAGTAGGGAGCGAGTGGGTGTGGAGGATCTTTTCAGAATTCCTCTTGGGTTTCTTGCGAGTGTTTCTGCTCTTTCTCCTGACTCGTTATGGGATCTCTTCCCTGGAGCAGACCACTCCGGCAGATCCATGAACAGAGATGGAGCCAAACAGACCCAGCCCTTTGAGACGGGTTAGCTATGCCTGGGCGCTTCATACCTAGGGCTTCCATTCAAGGCTGTACTCTTGATCCGCAGCCTCCACATAGTCTAGGAGCTGCTGTGTTCTGTGTGTGGAAACAGTTTTGTTGCCTCCTGTCTCAGAAGGCTTTTAGACAGACATGATTTACTGTTTATCTTGGCCAGTTTAGGCAGCAGTGGGGTGGCATGAGCACGGAGACAGGTTAGGAAGATGCAGAAGCTGCTGCTTCTCCTCTTTCCCTGCACGTGATGGTCGCTAAGCACTTATTTAACCCCTCCCTCACTTGCAGGGGTAGGGGGGAAGGACACCCCTTCACCCACAGTGTGTGAGTTTGACCAGGAAGCTCTCAAGCATTGGCCCTGGAGGACCAGATTCTGCCTCTGTTCTCATCTCTCATTCCAGGGCCCAGGACCCTTGGGGACTCTGCAGATCTCCAGGCTTTCAGAAAATCCTGAGGAGACCACTGTGGACAGAGATCCATGGGTGTGGGGCTGTGAGGGCTGATCTTACTAAGGACAGGGAAGGGTGGCCAGGCCCTTAACGTGTCTGACAGGATGCCAGCTAAGTCTTTTCACCAGTATATTGGAGTTGGGAACAGTGGGGTGGGGCTGTGGGGTCAGAGGGGAGTATCTATCTGAGTTGGGGGAACCAGCAGAAAAATGTGAAAGAACGTGGATTTAGAAAACTTGGGTGGGTGCTGGGTTCCAGTCCCACCATTGCACTGTGGGACCAAGGGGAGAGACACAGTGACATTACAGAGAGACTCACTGATGACACAGTGATGGAGACTGGCACATACTGAGTTATTCAAGGTACTGATCACCACTCTTAGCTCCCCTGGCTGCCAACCTTGTGCCTTACCTATGCAGGAACCCATGGGAGCAGAGGGCTGGCATTCATTCACATTTAATCCCACTGTTGTTGACTGAGCTGCTGCCCTCCGGAAAGAGACCCTCTGTGAATCAATCTTGAGAGAGTAAACCTCCCTGGTCCACCAGCCTGGGGAAGAGTCAAACCTGGGACTGCACGGAATGGGGACAGAAGGAGTCTGGCTTCAACTTACACAGTCTTTGCTCCCACTTCTATGGATACTTGGTGTTCTCAACCCTGAGTCCCTTGCGGGGATCTGTGTGCAAATCATGTGGCCTCTCAGCTTGCCCTGCTCTGGCTTAGGAGCCAGCTTTGTGGTCCCGCCAAATGGAAGACCACCCATCCATCTGCTTTCCAGCTTTCTTTTTCTTGTTGCTGGGTTTTTGTTTGCTTTGTTTTGCTTTTTCTGCTGCTGTCTCTTCTATTCATGTTGTCCTTCTGGGTTTATATCTTTCTTTAAAAAAAAAAAAGTTTCTTCCTCTTATGTTAGTGAGCTTTGGGATGTTAATTAAGTGCATGTGTTCAATCTTCCATTTTTAAGTGGATGGAATTTATCCAATCAGCAGATTTATTCCTTTATCAAACATTGAAAGCTTTCAGAATTTGGGGTAACAGAAAACACTGTAAGTCGCAACCCTTAAACACATTTCAGTTTGCAAATTAATTTTGCAGATAAGTCAGTGTGTATTCTCTCTTCTCTCAGGTCCTAAGACTTCCACCTGCCAATCTATGCCTTCACTTTGGAGCTCAGAGCCTAGCACAGTATCAGCCCCTCTTGGAGCTTGGCGCCTGTGTTGGGTGACTGACTGAATGGCTTATGACCTAATTAGTCCCTGTCCTGTGGGATCTTTCAGCGTACCAAAAAGGTTCATGTCCATAAGCCTGTACTTTCTTTGTTAGTTCATTTTTACGGAAAATCAAAGATATAAAAAAGTCCATAAAAGGGACATGTAATAAGTAATACCATTGTACCTAGTATCCAGCTTGAACCCCATAACCTTACAAGCCCTTAGTCTCTCTTCCCTCTCAGAAATAATCATAATCACCATTTTGTGTTAGTCACTTGGTATTTTTTATAGCTTTACTACCTGAACATGAAAACCTAAACAATACATTATTTCCTTCACCTGTTTTTGAAGTTTATATAAATGGAAGCATATATTTGTAGTTTTCTCTGACTGCTTTCACTCAACAATTTTTGGAGGGTCTTTCAAATTGGCCCATATAGCTACAGTTCATTCATTTGGAGGTCATGTTCCCTTGTGAGCTAATACCAGAATTTACTCATGCATTCTACTGTTGATGGACATTAGGATGGGTTCCCTTTTTTTGCTCTTCTGAACAACAGAGGTGGGGCTACTGTGAGGCAAGAGAGGCCCTGTATGAGCTTCTGTGGCTGCTGTAACAAGTGACCGCACAAGGAATGGTTTCACACAACCAAAATTTATTCTGTCCCAGTTCTGGAGGCCAGGAGTCTGTAATCATGATGTCGGCAGGACCACACTCTATTTAACAGATGGAGGAGAGTCCTTGCTTCTTCTAGTTTCTGGTGGCTCAAAGTGCTGCCTGATTTAAGGCCTGTGGCAGCATAATTCCAGTCACTGTTTCTGTCTTCACACGACTGTCCCTCTTCTCCCTGTGTCTCTCCTCTGTGTCTTTCTTATAAGGACATTTGTCTCTGAGTAAGGGCCCACTCAGATTATCCAAGAAGATCTTCCTTCTAGATCCTTAACTTAATCACATCTTCAAAGACCCTTTTTTCCAAATATGGCCACATTCAGAGGTTTCAGGCCCCCTTTTGAGGGGGCTACCATTCAACCCACTGCAGATACCAAGAGTGTGGTTATCAGAGGCACTGACCTGCAATAGCCTTTGGAGTAAATGCCATCTTAGCTTTTGTGCCCCAGGAGTCTCTCTTCCTCCCTTGGGTCTTGTCTCTGCTAAACAGCCTTGCAGTGAACATCTGTTGTGCATGTTGCTTGGAACTCTTGGGTAGGAGTTTATGTAGGGTGCGCAGCACAGGAGTGGAATTGCTGCATGATAGAAAGTGAGCATACTCGTCTTTATTAGGTAAGGGCAAGCTTTTTTCAAAGTGGTTATACCAATTTATGTTACCACCAGTAACACTTCCTGTTGCTTCACATCTTCTCCAAGCCCTGGGTTGACAGACTTTCTTTCTTTTTTTTAAGAAAAAATATTTATTTGTTTGTTTGGCTGTACTGAGTCTTTGCAACGTGCTATGTCTTTGATCTTCATTGTGGCCTGTGGATCTTCAGCTGTGGTATGCAAAGTTGGTGGTGGCATGTGGAATCTGCTTCCCTGACTCAGGATCAAACCTGGGTCTCCTTATTGAGAGTGCAGAGTCTTAGCCACTGAACCACCAGAGAAGCCCCTTGGCTGATTTTCTAGTTATGATCCATCTGAAAGGTGAGAGGAATAGGTATGGAAGCCTAGATGTGAAAGGGTAGCTCATCACAGTTTCAATGTGCATTTCTCTGAGGACTAATGAGATTGAGTATCTTTTCACATGATGGGCCATTTGTGTTTCTTCTTCTGTGAAATGCTTTCTTAAGACTTTTGCTTATGTTTGTAATTTATTTTATCATTTTATTTTTTATAAAAGTACTTTATATAGTCTCTGTATTAATTCTTTGTTAGTGAAATATGTCCCAATCTTTTTTCACAAAGTAGTCTTTCTGTATTTTCTTTTAAAAATGTCATTGAATTTGTCAATTGTTTCCTTTATCATTTAGGCTTTTTCTTCTTGATTATATCCTTGAGGATATAAAAATATTTTTAGTGACCTTATAAAGATTTTATACTTGTATATTTCATATTTAATGGATGGACCTTTTGGTTTTTCAATGTAAGATGTGAGACAGGTATGCATTTTCACCTATTTCTGTTTAATTTACCAATATTTCAACACCATTTCTTAAACAGTTCAGGCTTTAATCACTATCTGAAATGTCCACTTGATCATAAGTCAGACTTCCACATATACATGAATATATTTGAGGTTCTCTATTATATTCCATTGGTCCATCTTCTGTCCTTGTTCCAATAAACACTGTCTTTATTAATCCAGCTTTAGCAGTAAGTTACGGTATTTGGTTGGGTGCCCCTGCCGAACTCGTTCAGAAGTCTTAACTTTCTTGGACAGCTTAAATAGTTGTTCTACCATACACATTTTTGAAACAGCTTTCAAGTCCCTGGAAAATACTTGTGGGATTTTTTTTACAGGCATTACATTAAAGCTAAAGNAGTCATGGCTCACCTCTTAAATCAGAACAAAGAATGGCTAATAATTTTTAACTTTTTCCTTTCACTCCCAGCTTTATCCTCCTCAGCTAGAACACTATCTGAAATATAGTAAGTGCTCAGTGAATCTGGGCTGAATGAATGTACAAATTAATTTCTCCCCGGGAAGAAATACTCTCATTCAGTAAGTGAGTCCTACTGAATTCAGGTCAAATAGGAAAGTCTTGGAGTTTGGGGATAATCATCATTTCCCACATTCCCTCCTTCATTTGTTGATCTGTTGATCTGTCACCTACTATGTTCTGTTTTCTCACAAAACACCCTATTGATGGGTCCATCTCCTCGCATCTTAAACTGTTGCTCTAGAATAGCTTGTTTGAACTTATTCTAGCCTCTTCTGTCCCAACTCACTATATAATTATGCTCTTACAACTTCCTGAAATGCCCCAGCCAAGTTTGCAAACGATCTCTTACACACTTGTCCCTGGGTATTTCCAGGGTATTCATTCCAGGACCCCAGCAGATACCAAAATCCACGGATTCTCAAGTGCCCTATATAATGGCACATTATTTGCATATAAATATGCACATCCTGCCATATACTTTAACTCATTTATAACTTATAATACATAATACAATGTAAATGCTAAGTAAATGTACTATAAATTATAAATGCTAAATAAACGGGGCTTCTCAGGTGGCACTAGTGATAAAGAACCAGCCCACCAATGCAGGCAACATAAGAAATGTGGGTTCAACCCCTGGCTGGGAAGATCCCTTTGAGGAGACCATGGCAACCCACTCCAATATGCTTCCCTGGAGAACCCCATCCAGACGACCCTGGCGGGCTACAGTCCATATGGTCCCAAAGAGTCAGACATGACTGAAGCAACTTAGCAGGCATGCACACTAAGAAAATAGTTGCAAACACACAGCAAATTCAAGTTTTGCTTTTTGAAACTTTCTGAATTTTTTTTAAAAAAAAACATTTCCTCTCTGTGGTTGGTTGAATCCAAGGAGCCATGTCTCTACTCAATGGACCAGGGATGCTTAACCAGACTGATTCAGGATGCTGGCGATGGGGTCTACAGATCCACAGCTTGCAGAAGCTCCTCCGAAGCTGTCCGAGTACATACTTTTTGTTAAGCCCTGTTGCAAAGGCTCCACATCACTTCTTTCTTTTCCCTTGTGCTCTCTCATTAGCCTTTCACCTGGTCTGCCCCTACCATGTCCTTGGATAGTTTCTCACCATGCCCTTATCAACCCAGTATCCCAACTGTCCACTGGACGTCTTCATTTGCATGAATGACAGGCAGTTGGAATGAAATGTGGTCACACTTGCATCCATTGTCTTTCTTTCCCTCCAAGACAATGTGCTCCCCCTTTCTGCTCCCCTGTCTTTCCCAAAGGCACCACCGCGCATCCAATGGGGCAAGGTCAGACTTTGCCACTGTCTCTTCTCTGAAGTGCCTCTGACCTTCTTCCCATTGAAATGCTGACATGGTTGCTACTGCACTTAACATCAGCTCTGAGCTCCTGAACCATCTCCAAGACACTCTCCACCTTCTGGGCTTGCCACTTCCTCCCCACCTCCTCATCCCTTATCACAGATCACAGAAAACTTCTGCTTCCCCAGACCCTCTGTGCCCCACTTCAGCCTAAAGAAACTGTGATATATTTCATTTGTGTTAATTTAAGCTGCTAAATTTGTAGCAATTTGTTATACAGCAATAGAAAACTAACACAATAACTGTAAGCCCAGCTATTCTAGCAGAGTGTGAATTTTCTGAGCTATTTACTTTAATAAATATATTTTAATATCCAATTAATATCATTTAGTTATCATTCCATAGAGAGCTTATTTATGAATTATTTCATTTTATTTATTTAATAATTTAGTACATTTATTTAATCTTACAACTCAACATTCAGAAAACTAAGATCACAGCATCCGGTCCCATCACTTCATGGCAAATAGATAGGGAAACAATAGAAACAGTGGCTTTATTTTTTGGACTCCAAAATCACTGCAGATGGTGTCTGCAGCCATGAAATTAAAAATGCTTGCTCCTTGGAAGAAGTTATGACCAACCTAGACAGCGTATTAAAAAACAGAGACATTACATTGCTGACAAAGGTCTGCCTAGTCAAGGCTATGGTTTTTCCAGTAGTCATGTATGGATGTGAGAGTTGGATTATANTCTCAGAAGGCTTTTAGACAGACATGATTTACTGTTTATCTTGGCCAGTTTAGGCAGCAGTGGGGTGGCATGAGCACGGAGACAGGTTAGGAAGATGCAGAAGCTGCTGCTTCTCCTCTTTCCCTGCACGTGATGGTCGCTAAGCACTTATTTAACCCCTCCCTCACTTGCAGGGGTAGGGGGGAAGGACACCCCTTCACCCACAGTGTGTGAGTTTGACCAGGAAGCTCTCAAGCATTGGCCCTGGAGGACCAGATTCTGCCTCTGTTCTCATCTCTCATTCCAGGGCCCAGGACCCTTGGGGACTCTGCAGATCTCCAGGCTTTCAGAAAATCCTGAGGAGACCACTGTGGACAGAGATCCATGGGTGTGGGGCTGTGAGGGCTGATCTTACTAAGGACAGGGAAGGGTGGCCAGGCCCTTAACGTGTCTGACAGGATGCCAGCTAAGTCTTTTCACCAGTATATTGGAGTTGGGAACAGTGGGGTGGGGCTGTGGGGTCAGAGGGGAGTATCTATCTGAGTTGGGGGAACCAGCAGAAAAATGTGAAAGAACGTGGATTTAGAAAACTTGGGTGGGTGCTGGGTTCCAGTCCCACCATTGCACTGTGGGACCAAGGGGAGAGACACAGTGACATTACAGAGAGACTCACTGATGACACAGTGATGGAGACTGGCACATACTGAGTTATTCAAGGTACTGATCACCACTCTTAGCTCCCCTGGCTGCCAACCTTGTGCCTTACCTATGCAGGAACCCATGGGAGCAGAGGGCTGGCATTCATTCACATTTAATCCCACTGTTGTTGACTGAGCTGCTGCCCTCCGGAAAGAGACCCTCTGTGAATCAATCTTGAGAGAGTAAACCTCCCTGGTCCACCAGCCTGGGGAAGAGTCAAACCTGGGACTGCACGGAATGGGGACAGAAGGAGTCTGGCTTCAACTTACACAGTCTTTGCTCCCACTTCTATGGATACTTGGTGTTCTCAACCCTGAGTCCCTTGCGGGGATCTGTGTGCAAATCATGTGGCCTCTCAGCTTGCCCTGCTCTGGCTTAGGAGCCAGCTTTGTGGTCCCGCCAAATGGAAGACCACCCATCCATCTGCTTTCCAGCTTTCTTTTTCTTGTTGCTGGGTTTTTGTTTGCTTTGTTTTGCTTTTTCTGCTGCTGTCTCTTCTATTCATGTTGTCCTTCTGGGTTTATATCTTTCTTTAAAAAAAAAAAAGTTTCTTCCTCTTATGTTAGTGAGCTTTGGGATGTTAATTAAGTGCATGTGTTCAATCTTCCATTTTTAAGTGGATGGAATTTATCCAATCAGCAGATTTATTCCTTTATCAAACATTGAAAGCTTTCAGAATTTGGGGTAACAGAAAACACTGTAAGTCGCAACCCTTAAACACATTTCAGTTTGCAAATTAATTTTGCAGATAAGTCAGTGTGTATTCTCTCTTCTCTCAGGTCCTAAGACTTCCACCTGCCAATCTATGCCTTCACTTTGGAGCTCAGAGCCTAGCACAGTATCAGCCCCTCTTGGAGCTTGGCGCCTGTGTTGGGTGACTGACTGAATGGCTTATGACCTAATTAGTCCCTGTCCTGTGGGATCTTTCAGCGTACCAAAAAGGTTCATGTCCATAAGCCTGTACTTTCTTTGTTAGTTCATTTTTACGGAAAATCAAAGATATAAAAAAGTCCATAAAAGGGACATGTAATAAGTAATACCATTGTACCTAGTATCCAGCTTGAACCCCATAACCTTACAAGCCCTTAGTCTCTCTTCCCTCTCAGAAATAATCATAATCACCATTTTGTGTTAGTCACTTGGTATTTTTTATAGCTTTACTACCTGAACATGAAAACCTAAACAATACATTATTTCCTTCACCTGTTTTTGAAGTTTATATAAATGGAAGCATATATTTGTAGTTTTCTCTGACTGCTTTCACTCAACAATTTTTGGAGGGTCTTTCAAATTGGCCCATATAGCTACAGTTCATTCATTTGGAGGTCATGTTCCCTTGTGAGCTAATACCAGAATTTACTCATGCATTCTACTGTTGATGGACATTAGGATGGGTTCCCTTTTTTTGCTCTTCTGAACAACAGAGGTGGGGCTACTGTGAGGCAAGAGAGGCCCTGTATGAGCTTCTGTGGCTGCTGTAACAAGTGACCGCACAAGGAATGGTTTCACACAACCAAAATTTATTCTGTCCCAGTTCTGGAGGCCAGGAGTCTGTAATCATGATGTCGGCAGGACCACACTCTATTTAACAGATGGAGGAGAGTCCTTGCTTCTTCTAGTTTCTGGTGGCTCAAAGTGCTGCCTGATTTAAGGCCTGTGGCAGCATAATTCCAGTCACTGTTTCTGTCTTCACACGACTGTCCCTCTTCTCCCTGTGTCTCTCCTCTGTGTCTTTCTTATAAGGACATTTGTCTCTGAGTAAGGGCCCACTCAGATTATCCAAGAAGATCTTCCTTCTAGATCCTTAACTTAATCACATCTTCAAAGACCCTTTTTTCCAAATATGGCCACATTCAGAGGTTTCAGGCCCCCTTTTGAGGGGGCTACCATTCAACCCACTGCAGATACCAAGAGTGTGGTTATCAGAGGCACTGACCTGCAATAGTCTTTGGAGTAAATGCCATCTTAGCTTTTGTGCCCCAGGAGTCTCTCTTCCTCCCTTGGGTCTTGTCTCTGCTAAACAGCCTTGCAGTGAACATCTGTTGTGCATGTTGCTTGGAACTCTTGGGTAGGAGTTTATGTAGGGTGCGCAGCACAGGAGTGGAATTGCTGCATGATAGAAAGTGAGCATACTCGTCTTTATTAGGTAAGGGCAAGCTTTTTTCAAAGTGGTTATACCAATTTATGTTACCACCAGTAACACTTCCTGTTGCTTCACATCTTCTCCAAGCCCTGGGTTGACAGACTTTCTTTCTTTTTTTTAAGAAAAAATATTTATTTGTTTGTTTGGCTGTACTGAGTCTTTGCAACGTGCTATGTCTTTGATCTTCATTGTGGCCTGTGGATCTTCAGCTGTGGTATGCAAAGTTGGTGGTGGCATGTGGAATCTGCTTCCCTGACTCAGGATCAAACCTGGGTCTCCTTATTGAGAGTGCAGAGTCTTAGCCACTGAACCACCAGAGAAGCCCCTTGGCTGATTTTCTAGTTATGATCCATCTGAAAGGTGAGAGGAATAGGTATGGAAGCCTAGATGTGAAAGGGTAGCTCATCACAGTTTCAATGTGCATTTCTCTGAGGACTAATGAGATTGAGTATCTTTTCACATGATGGGCCATTTGTGTTTCTTCTTCTGTGAAATGCTTTCTTAAGACTTTTGCTTATGTTTGTAATTTATTTTATCATTTTATTTTTTATAAAAGTACTTTATATAGTCTCTGTATTAATTCTTTGTTAGTGAAATATGTCCCAATCTTTTTTCACAAAGTAGTCTTTCTGTATTTTCTTTTAAAAATGTCATTGAATTTGTCAATTGTTTCCTTTATCATTTAGGCTTTTTCTTCTTGATTATATCCTTGAGGATATAAAAATATTTTTAGTGACCTTATAAAGATTTTATACTTGTATATTTCATATTTAATGGATGGACCTTTTGGTTTTTCAATGTAAGATGTGAGACAGGTATGCATTTTCACCTATTTCTGTTTAATTTACCAATATTTCAACACCATTTCTTAAACAGTTCAGGCTTTAATCACTATCTGAAATGTCCACTTGATCATAAGTCAGACTTCCACATATACATGAACATATTTGAGGTTCTCTATTATATTCCATTGGTCCATCTTCTGTCCTTGTTCCAATAAACACTGTCTTTATTAATCCAGCTTTAGCAGTAAGTTACGGTATTTGGTTGGGTGCCCCTGCCGAACTCGTTCAGAAGTCTTAACTTTCTTGGACAGCTTAAATAGTTGTTCTACCATACACATTTTTGAAACAGCTTTCAAGTCCCTGGAAAATACCTGTGGGATTTTTTTTACAGGCATTACATTAAAGCTAAAGATGAGTTTGGCTAGAATTAATAGGACTATGATTTGAAATTTTTTTAATCTGAAAACATCATATTTCTCTCCATCTCTGTAGGTCTTTTAAAATAACATTTAAAGTTTGATCATTTTCTGCAAAGTATTTATGTATCTTTTCTAGATTTATTCCTAGATACTATATCCACATATGGTCTTTTCTCTGTACATGCCAAGAGAGAGAGCAAGCTCTGATATCCCTTCCTCTTCTAATAAGGATTCTAATTCTGTCAGAGTAGGGCCCCACCCTACTCATTTAACCTTTATTACCTCCTGATAGGCCCTATCTCCAAATACCTTGGGGGTTTTAGACTTTGAGGGAGCACAATTCAGTCCATATTACCATTTTCCAGATGAAGAAACTGAGGCTCCACTAAGGTAGATGATTTCTCTACCTTAGGGATACTTCAGGTAGGGATACTTCAGAAATTAAGACCTGCGGTTAGATCAGAAACTGCAGTTCTGGGTATGAGCACAGTGCTCTGGTGACCTGGTGGTCCAGTAAGGTCCAGAGCTTAGCAGGGACCTCCTGGCCCCTGCTCAGAACCCAGCACTCCACCTGGCCCCTGAGATGGGTGGGAAGGCACAGAAGCACCTAGGAGAAGCGCTGCAGACATGGACATCCACGTGGCTTTGGGGCATTTTCCCCAAGGGGCTCTGTGAGACGAAAGGGAAGAGCAGCGCAGACCCCACATGGTGACCGCAGCCCATGCACATGGGCTGGGGGAACACGCACAGGAACGGGGGTCATAGAATGTCTGCTGTTGCAAGGCAGGGGAGTCTTCAGGTAGCAGACCTTTGGGTTGGCTGCTGCAGATCACATTTGTCAAGTTCTTGCCATGTGCTAGCTGTGCTGAGTGCTTTAGAAAGCTACATCATGGGACCCCACGGCCACCTAGTGAGACAAGAGCTCAGGTAAGCACCCCGTATGATACAGTGAGGAAGTGGTGGAGCCCAGACCCACAGACTGGTTGGTTCTACCGCCTGGGTCCTTCCAGTCCCTCCCTTTAAACTCCCGCCTTCTCTGAAGTGAGAGACCAGTCTCTTGGTGATACTGCTGAGCTTGCCAGGCCTCTTCCCACAGCCAGGTCAGACCTGGATGATTCTCATCTCCAGGAGGGAAAATAGGGAAGAGAAATGTATCTTGCTCTCCAAGCCCCATCTAGGAGCCAAACAGATCAAACAGGGTGGGGGTGGGGGCCTGGAATGTCCCAGGCTGTCTTTTCCCAAGTTGAGGAGCGGAAGCCATGACAGCTAAGGGGATTTGTGGAAATTCCTCTGCGCATTGTTACCAAGCAAAGGAAGTGTTTCAGAGCTGAGCTCTCAGTTTCTGCCCTAGGGAGCCAGGGCCAGCTTCCGCTTCTGAAGCTTGTTTGTGGGAAACTGAAGGGACTGTTTGAGGTTTTCCGTATGGGGGGCTCCAAATAGTCCCCCATCCTTCCCTCCTAGAGGTGAAGGAGGCAGAGGGTCCAGCGAGCCAGACAAAACAGCCCCAGAATCTGTTCCTCTGCTTTTTCCTCCACTTTGGGGTGGATGGCTCAGAGCCGAGGCAAATGAACAGCAAGATTTTTTCCAGGCCTGCTGGTGTTTGTTTCTGGCACAATCAGTACAAGCAGATTAGAGAAACAGTTGCATTCTTCAGACTGTGTTTGCCCTCTGGACTGGACCTGATCATGCTTCATACGTGTGTGGCCCTGCACGGCCAGCAGTCCTCTCTGGAGGGCCAGCCAGGCCTGACATCCCTGGAGTGGCTGTCTACACTCTGCCAGCTGGTGAGTTGACTCCCAGACTCTTGGGAAGGTCATCACTGACTCACTAGGAAAGCTGTCCGTGCATCTGTACATGTATCTACATATGGAGACACCACTTACGGATGGACATACACCTAAGTGTGCCATATATACACCTAAGTGTGTCCCGTGGCTTCCTGCGTCCTGTCCGTTGCTGTCCTAGGCTTCCTCTGGCTCCGCTGTCTGGTGGAGGAGCGCTCTGTGGGAGTTCTCCATGGACCCCAGAGGAAGGGGAGGCTTGCATTCCCCTCCCACCCCCAGAAAGGCTTGTGGGAGCCAGACAACGAGGGCAGTACCAGGCTGTTCTATCCAAGCCCTGCCAGGAAAACCCTTTCCCAGAAAATTATCTTTGAGGTGTGACAGAAACCTGGCGGAGGAAGGAGGGGTATGTAGGCGCATAAGGTTATTCTCAACCCTCACATTCTCTTTGGTTGGAAAGTAAGGGTCTGTCAGCTAGGCTGAACAAACCTGAGAGGGAGTCCCCAGGCCGTGGGAAAACTTTTACAAGAGGAACTAAGCGGGAGGTGCTCCCTTGCCTGCCTTTCTTCTCTCCCCCACTGACTCCTTTCCTCCCCTCCCTCTCTACCTCTCTCCCTTCCTTTCCCTCTTCCCTCCTCCCTTACCTCTTTCCTTCCTTTCTCCTTTTCCAACCTTTCTTTCTCTTTATTCCACCTTGGAAACAGCACCAAGCACCTCTGCTGTTTAATCTTTTAGTGTATCCGGCCCAGTTGTAAGCACTGAGTTTGGAGGGTGGAACAGGTCACAGCCCGGGTACCCAAGGGTTACAAAATGTCTCGCCTGTTTAAAACTCCATGCTGGGGGCTTCCCTGGTGGCTCAGTAATTAAGAATCTGCCTGCCAGTGGAGGAGATGCAAGTTCAATGCCCAATCCCAGAAGATAGCACATGCTGCAGAGCAACTAAGCCCATGAACCACAATAGTAAGCCTATGTTCTAGAGCCCACAAGTCTCAACTGCTGAGCCCAAGTGCCACAACTATGGAAGTCTGCCCACATAGAGCCCATGCTCTACAACAAGAGAAGCCACTGCAATGAGAAGCCTGCACACCAACTAGAGAGTAGCCTCTGCTCACCACAACTAGAGAAAACCCATGCAGCAGCAAAAACCCAGCACAGCCAACAATAAATAAATAAAAAACAAAATGGAAAAAAAAAAACCCAAAAACCTCCGCACTGGGTGAGCCTTCAGGAAGGCCAGAACTGAACCTGTCATAACTGCACCTCCAGCTCCTTCATTCTCCAGCACTGAGGAAAAGGGCGTTTGTGGAGCCCTAGCTGCAGACTGAGCATGCAAATGCCTAGGAGAAATGGCATTTGGGGAAAAGGAGTACGTCAAGGTTGTATATNAAAAAAAAAAACCCAAAAACCTCCGCACTGGGTGAGCCTTCAGGAAGGCCAGAATTGAACCTGTCATAACTGCACCTCCAGCTCCTTCATTCTCCAGCACTGAGGAAAAGGGCGTTTGTGGAGCCCTAGCTGCAGACTGAGCATGCAAATGCCTAGGAGAAATGGCATTTGGGGAAAAGGAGTACGTCAAGGTTGTATATTGTCACCCTGTTTATTTAACTTATATGCAGAGTACATCATGAGAAATGCTGGGCTGGAAGAAGCACAAGCTGGAATCAAGATTGCCAGGAGAAATATTAGTAACCTCAGATATGCAGATGACACTACTCTTATGGCAGAAAGTGAAGATGAACTAAAAAGCCTCTTGATGAAAGTGAAAGAGGAGAGTGAAAAAGTTGGCTTAAAGTTCAACATTCAGAAAACTAAGAACATGGCATCTGGTTCCATTACTTCATGGGAAATAGATGGGAAACAGTGAAAAGAGGGGCTGACTTTATTTTATTGGGCTCCAAAATAACTGGAGATGGTGACTACAGCCATGAAATTTAAAGAAGCTTGTTCCTCGGAAGAAAAATTAGGACCAACCTAGACAGGCTTGATATTAAAAAGGAGAGACATTTCTTTGCTGACAAAGGTCCGTCTAGTCAAAGATATTGTTTTTCCAGTAGTCATGTATGGATGTGAGAGTGGGACTTTAAAGAAAGCTAAGTGCCAAAGAATTGATGTTTTTGAACTGTGGTGTTGGAGAAGACTCTTGAGAGTCCGTTGGACTGCGAGGAGATCCAACCAGTCAATCCTAGAGGAGATCAGTCCTGGGTGTTCATTGGAAGGACTGATGCTGAAGCTGAAACTCCAATACTTTGGCCACCTCATGGGAAGAGTTGACTCATTTGAAAAGACTCTGATGCTGAGAGGGATTGGGGGCAGGAGGAGAAGCGGACGGCAGAGGATGAGATGGATGGATGGCATCACCTACTCGAGGGACATGAGTTTGGGTGAACTCCGGGAGTTGGTGATAGACAGGGAGGTCTGGCGTGCTGCAATTCATGGGGTTGCAAACAGTCAGACACAACTGAGTGACTGAACTGAACGGAACTGAACAATAGCCCTCCCTACTCTTTATTTCAAATATACCTTGGCTACACTATGGATTAAATATTGGAAAATATAACTATTATTTATAACATTATTTCTGAGGGAAAATGCATTTGAAATTCCAAGTAATTCACTTTTACAAATGAATTCTTAGAACCTAATCCATTCACAGTGGCCTGCACCCACTCCTTTTGTAACTAGTCACAGTTCTAGATAAATATTAACTGCTCAGTTATCCTTGTTGAATGATATTGAGTTACACAGAAGTTGGATTCTCCTTTAAAACAAGGTGACATTTCTGCCATTTTAGGGGAAGTTTCTTTATCCATTTTGCTATTTCAGTTTCTAAGCAGTCGCAAATCAAATTCTGACTTCTATTAAAAAGTACCCAACAGTTAATTCAAAGTTTTCTTCCTGTTTTGAAAGATCACAGAAAAGGAAATAGATCGGAAGTTAATATAGTGTGTGCAGAGAAAGGTTAGTAGGTCTGAGGAGTAATTCATTCAGGGAGAGCTGGGTGTTTCTTTGCTGTGAATAAAAACCAGAACTGGCAGAAGATGGGACTGGATTGCAGCGAGGGAAAAATAATGGAGTTAAGGGCATTATACGGCTTCCGAGGTGGTGCAGTAGTAAAGAATCCACCTATCAATACAGGAGATGCAAGAGATGTGAGTTCAATCTATGGGTTGGGAGATCTCCTAGAGCAGGGCATGGCAAGCTACTCCAGTATTCTTGCCTGAAAAATCCCATGGATAGGAGAGCCTGGCGGGCTACATTTCATGGGGTAGCAAAGAGTAAGACATGACTGAATGAGCACGTGTGTGCACAGGCAGACACACACAGGCATTATAAGCTCATCTTATCTTAATCAGGACAATGACATCTTTTCTTCTCTTTTTCACTTTCTTGTTACTGAATTTCCTACTTCTATTTCTTTTTCTCCAGTCCCTTCCCACTTCTTTCTTTTTCTTGCCTCCCTGCTAACTGCTTCTCCTTTTTTCCTCCTTTTTCTTTCTCCTCTTTTTCCTTTGGTCCCTTGCCTCTCATCTATTATTTTTTCCATTTCTTATCTTTTATATCCTCCACCCCTGTCCCTCACAGACCCTTCTCTCCTGTCTTGTACTCAATCTGAAATGTTTAATGTGCATAAAATGCTGCCAGTTATGGATAAAGACAAGCAAAGCAGAACATTAGAACTGCTGATGTAAAAATGTTGCTATATATTTGGAGGCCAAAGAGATCAAAAGGAAAATCTTGACATAAAGACACTACTATATTTAAAATATATAGATAACTAACAGAGACCTACTCTATAGAACAGGGATCTCTGCTCAATGTTCTGTAATAACCTAAATGGGAAAATAATTTCAAAAAGAATAGATATTTGTATATGTTTAACTGAATCATTTAGCTGTACACCTGAAACTAACATAATGTTGAAAGTCAATGACAGTCCAAAATAAAATAATTAAAAAAAATAAATGAGTAAACAAAGCAAAACAAAATCTTTACTCAAATCACCAAAATTGTATCTTTGCTTTACCCTGATTTTCAAAATTTGAGCTTCAAGAACATTTTGTATTTATATATGCCTTTCCTATTCCTCCCTTTTATTGCCTCAGAACCCTCTATTATTTAACATAGTTTAAAACTTGAGCTCTCCAACATATGCTTAGCCTCAAAACCCCTCTGAAGTCCAGTTTTAACCTGTCTTATTTGGTTTTCCTTTCAGTGACATACAAGGTCATAAATATCAGCGTCTCTCATGTAATCACCTAAGACCAAAGGATTATTTTTTAAGATCTACTTAAAATAACATCAACTCTTCAATTCATGTCAAACTAGCAACTCTGTAATTAGTGTATGAAGCATTTTAATTTTAATCATTTACCTTAAAATTGTATAATGATTGCTTTTACTCAGAAATCTTTCCAAAATCGTAACAGCCAAAGTTCCTACTACTATTACCATGATTTAGTAAAATACAGGTTACATGTCAGAAAAAAAAAATAATGCCTGGAATATCTTAAAAATAATGAAACAGTTGATTCACAAAGTTTTTCAGTGATGACCTTTTATTTTTTTTTTTGCATTGTGATTTATTTTTCCCAAATGGCATTTGTTAGACAGTGGGGTTGGTCAGATTTTATGTGGCATATACTAGGAGCTCTTTTTTTTTTTTTGAATATTCAGGAGATAAGCAAACGAAATCAAAGTTTTGTAACTTTGTAAGAGGTAGATGCTCTGTTTCAATAAACACAANTTTATTTTTCCCAAATGGCATTTGTTAGACAGTGGGGTTGGTCAGATTTTATGTGGCATATACTAGGAGCTCTTTTTTTTTTTAATATTCAAGAGATAAGCAAACGAAATCAAAGTTTTGTAACTTTGTAAGAGGTAGATGCTCTGTTTCAATAAACACAAATGCTTCCTGGGCTTGCCAGGTGGTGCCAGTGGTAAAGAACCAGCCTGCCAATACTGGAGACCTAAGAGATGCAGGTTCGCTCTCTGGGTGGGGAAGATCCCCTGGAGAAGGGAATGGCAACCCGCTCCAGTATTCTTGCCTGGAGAATCCCATGAACAGAGGAACCTGGCAGAATATAGTTCATAGTGTCACAAAGAGTCAGACATAACTGAAGCAACTCAGCAAAGCACCACACATAAATAAATGCTTCCCATGTGGTGCTAGTGGTAAAGAATCCACTTGCCAATGCGGAAAATGCAAGGGACACAGGCGATCCCTGGGTTGGGAAGATCCCTTAGAGTAGGAAATAGCAACTCATTCCGCTATTCTTGCCTGAAACACTTCATGGGCAGAAGAGCCTGGCAGGCTACAGTCCATGAAGTTGCTAAGTGTCAGACACAAGTGAGCACATCTACACACCATAAATGCTCCATTTACGATGTGTGTACCGTGTACATGCCAAGGCAACCGCTACTGTAGAAATAAGAAAAAAGGACACAGATTTCCACTAGTTGACAATGCTATCATGTTTTATTCTTCAGAAAAGCAGAGAACAGTTCAAAAAGTTATCCTGGTTCTATGTGTTGGAGAGGTTTGCAAACTTCATGGAGGCAACTTTGGAGAAAGAGCATCTTCAGAAATTGTCTAGACAAGAGCTACTCAAAGTGAGGTTCACAGCAATTAGCATCCTCATCGGCCAGGAATCTGCTAGAAATGTTAAGTTCGTGGGCACACCAAGACCCACTGAATCACAAACGTTGGAGCTGTGGACAGAAGTACACATTTTAATTCTGAAACTCTGAAGCTCATTCAATTTTGAGTACTGTATACTCCTTTACCTTCCTTCCTGCTTTGGCTGAGAAGATCCCTATGAATTTCACATGATCATTCAGGGTAACCAATTTAAATTTACAATCCTAAATCAGACTGATTCTTTTGTCATTGTACAGAGAGTATGGGTACTATGTCTCTGAACAAAAATAACCTTACACCAATATATAATACAGCTGATACTTGCTAAAAGATGGTTTGACAGTAAACACGTTCCTTTAATTTTTAGTAACAGTAACAGAAGTGATTTGGTGATTTTTAAAAAAATGGTTAAAAATAAACCTCTTTGATAAAAAAAGCTACTTAAATTTCTCCAGGGATTCTGGTTAAAAACGCTGAAGAAACTATTTTAATATAAATATCTAAGAATCACACAAAAACTTTGACAGCTTGAATAAATAACAAAATATTTTGGTAAGAAATAACTTAGAAACATTGAAACATACAGTTTTATTCTTAGATTCCTAGGCCTGGGAAAATTTCCTTTTATATAACGTGGCAAAAATAACAGAACAAAAATATATCAAGATGGCAAATACATAAAAAGTTGACTAGTCACGAAACACTGATACTCTGGTGAACTGCAATATTATAGATCTAGACTGGGGTTTTAAAAATAAATTCAGGGGAATTAAGAAAACTCTTGGTTCATATTGAGGTTTGACAGAAAACAACAAATTCTGTAAAGCAATTTTCCTTCAATTAAAAAATAAATAAATTTTTTTAAAAAAGAAAATTATTGGGAAATAAAATTTTGCTAACTCCAAGTGTGTGTGTGTGTGTGTGTGTGTGTGTGTGTGTGCTTAGTCGTTCAGTTGTGACCCACTCTTTACAGCCCCATGCACTGTAGCCCTCCAGGCTCCTCTGTCCATGGAATTCTCCAGGCAAGAATACTGGAGTGGGGTGCCATTTCCTCTTCTAGGGGCTCTTCCTGAGCCACCGAGCAAATCTGCATCTCCTGCATTGGTAGCTGGATTATTTACCACTATCAACCTGGGAAGTCTAAAATTATAATATATATATATATTCCTCCACTCTCATCTAATCAGAGCCACTTCAGTCACAGGTTCCCATTTGAACTCCTTTAATTTTGACCCCATCATTGTTTCCGTGAAGGCAAAAGCTGCCTCAACTTTCCTCCTATACCCTCTCCTATTCAATGTGACAGATTTTAGGAATGCGTGGAAGTTCTTAGCGGGCTTAACTAGATAAAAGTGGGTCTTGGAAATTGATTAGTTGTATTGGAGATGAAGAAGCAAAAGCCTGACTTAGCTGAAAAGAGGCTTCGGAAGAGAAGAAATGAGAAATGAGGAAAGAGAATTACAGAGTCACAGAAAGGGTTCTAAAAGGAGGTATTTCTATTTCAAGCTTCATAAATTACTATTTCCCTTCTTCCGGCTGTCCACCTATCCATCCCTCATTGTTAATAAATGTTTATTGAGTGTCTATTACATCCCAGACACAGTCTGTTCTCTCATAGGTCCTACATTCCAGAAGGAGAAGAAAATCAACTTTTGATGTTGGGAGCACATGACTCAGAGAGGCATCTGATTTGGACTAGAAGAAAAGAAACATAACCTAAAGAAAGTGCCATTAAGATCTGAATGGTGGTAGGAGGGCTTACTCAAGCAAAGGCAGTACATGTATGTGTGTTTGTATGTGTGTATATTAGGAGTATCTAACAGGCTGAAGTACCAGCATGTGCAGAGGGCTAGAGGCAAGAGGTGAGATATGGAGGGTCGTAGTAAAGAGTTTTGACTTCATCCTAAGGGCAACTGGAGGCAACTATGACTTTTCCAGTTGATAGTGTGGAGAGATGGAGTGACACAATTGGTTTGTTTGGATTTCTTTTCTGTTTCTTTCTTTCTTTTTTTTAAAATAACACTGGGTGCGGTTTCAAAATGCAATTAGCAGAACAAGTACGGCAGCTCAGAGACTGGGTTGGGGACTGATATCATCATGCAGGCACAAAGCGACAAGCTACTGAGAACAAAGATCCAGAGGAAAAGACCTGGTGAAAGACCACTCTTTAGAACAACTCACCTCTCCTGTCCCCCATCTGTATCACCTCTCAGCGAGAACATGTTCTGTGATGTTTGAAGAGCATGGAAATGGTATGTCCAGCACCTTTTTTTTTTTTACTTTTAGAAATCCAGGAAAAAGGGTTGAAATGTTTTTACACAAACATTTTGTATGGACAGGGATGGGATGGACATTCACACTTAGTGGTTGAGACAATAAACATGTCAAGCTGTTTTTCCACCAGACATTGTGCAGGTTTGAACCTCAGGACTGTCATTTAGACAGTGAGTGACTATGGGCATTCAGCCTCCCTGGACCTTTGTTTCTTAATCTAAAATTCGTGATAATAATATGCAGCAACATGGATAGACCTGGAGATTATCATACTAAGTGAAGTTGGAGAAAGACAAACGCCTTATGATATCACTTATATGTGGAATCTAAAAAAAAAAAAAGTACAAATGAACTTATTTACAAAACAGAAAAAGACTCACAGCCTTAGAGANATGCAGCAACATGGATAGACCTGGAGATTATCATACTAAGTGAAGTTGGAGAAAGACAAACGCCTTATGATATCACTTATATGTGGAATCTAAAAAAAAAAAAAGTACAAATGAACTTATTTACAAAACAGAAAAAGACTCACAGCCTTAGAGAATGAAAAGTATGGGAGGGAGGCATAGACTGGGAGTTTGGGATGGACATGTACTTTCTGCCATATCTAAAATAGATAACCAACAAGGTCCTATTGTATAGCGCAGGGAACTGTGCTCAATACTATGTAATGGTCTAAATGGGAAAATAATTTGAAAAAGAATAGAAACTTGAATACATATAACTGAATCACTTTACTGTACACCTGAAGTACAGCACTGTTAAGCAACTATGCCTCAACATAAAATAAAATTTTAAATAATAAAGGAAAATAAAAAAATAAAACAGATGATGATAACAGTATCTATCTCGTAAGTGTATTGTCAAGACTACTGAGTTCATTCACAAAGTATTTGGAGTAGCGTCTGATATATGGTAAGCACTTAATTTTAGCTATTTTTATTACTTTTACAGAAATTAAGAACACTAGTACTCAAGGTTGAGTTAGATACTGTAAGTTTGAAACTGAGTAGGTGACAANCCATCAAGATAATCGCTCCAGCATCACAGAGGTTTCCCTCATGGTACCACTCTCACCCACCTTCATCCCTAACCCCAGGCAACCAGCAACCTCTTCTCTATCTCCCTAATTTTCTCACCCAAGAATGTTGCATAAATTGAACAGTGTATATTTGAGGCTGGTTTCTGGGGACTATTCCATATAAACTGTTGTGAATATTCGTGTACAGGTTTGTGTGTGGGCATACACCTTCATTTCTCTAGGATAAATGTCCCTTTGCTGGGTCATAGGCTCAGTGCTTGCTTACATGCGTGCTCAGTCGTGTCCAGCTCTTTGTGACCCCATGGAGCCTGCCAGGCTCTTCTGTCCATGGGATTCTCCAGGCAAGAATTCTAGAATGGGTTGCCATTTCCTTCTCCAGGGGATCGTCCCAAACTAGGGATTGAACCCGCGGTCCTTACATCTCCTGCATTGGCAGGCGGATTCTTTACCATTGAACCCACCTGGGAAGCTTAAGTGCTTAGTTTTTTGAGAAATTGCCAAACCATTTTCAGAGCTTCTGTACTATTTTGTATTCCCATCAACAAAGGATGAGAAACCCAAGTTTTCCATGTCCTTCCCATGCTGTGGGTCTAAGCGCATCACAAGAGTGGGCCAACCAGAAACCCTCCCAAATGTCAGTTGGTGATGTTGAGAGAAGCAAGTCCTTTGTGGGGCAGCTAGCCGTCAGCTGTACTCGTTAGAGTTTTTTTTTTCCCTTAACTTTTCATATTGCTGATGTTTTGACATCTGGGGCCTTGCTGACCCTGACATTACTGCCTCTCCCAGGGCTAGCCAGTTCCAAGAGATGGTAAACCAGTGTGCCTTTCATATGCAGATTAACCAGAGCCCACCCCACCCCCACCTCCTTCACTGGCTCTTACACTCCGGGGCCTTGTTGTCCCTCTTCTAATCATCCCAAGGATAGGTGTCAGACATCCAGGGGCAGCCCCTCTGAAGTTATTCAAACTAGTCAGTCCTTGCTTAGCCTGCTCACCCTGGTTATACATTCCTTCCCACAAACACCAGAATACAGGCTCTTGTCCTCATGTTTGCTTTCCAGCTACAAACAGGGAAGACACTGCAAAGGTGTCTTCCTGACCCACCATGATTCTTCTGCACGTGGCCCGGTAAGCTCCTCTTGGGAGCTTTGAGAAACAAAGTATCTTTTCAGCAGTGATCTTGTTGGGATCTGTTGCCTCTCCACATCTAATAATAAATCCTACATATTTTATTTTTCTTATTGGAGTGTAACTGCTCTACAATGTTATGTTAGCTTCTGCTGTACAATGAAGTGAATCAGCTCTGTGTACACACATACCCCTTCCCTTCCACGCACACTGCCCTCTCTGGCCCTCTAGATCACAGCAGAGCATCGAGCTGAACTTCCTGGACTTTATGACAGGTTCCCACTTGCTATCTTATACACAAGAGTATATATGTTCAGTCCTAATATCCCAATCCATCCCACCCTCCCCCACATCCATGGGTCTATTGTCTAAAGCTGCATTTCTGTTCCTGCAAATACTTCCATCTGCACCATTCTTCTAGATTCCACATATATGTGTTATTAGACATGAATGGACCTAGAGTCTGTCATACAGAGTGAAGTAAGTCAGAAAGCAAAAAGCAAAGCCTACCTTTTAAGCGCAAGGACAATGTGAGCTTACAGATGCAGGTGGTCCCGCACACCTCCCACACAGAGACCCCACCTGAGGAGGAAGCCCCCTGCAGAAACACAGAGGAGAGACGGCGGCCTGACGGGATCTCTTCACACCTGGACCCACCTGTGCCTGAAAAGCACCTCAGACTCCTTGGCACAGGAGCAATCGTCTCTTTTTCTTTTTTCCCTTAACCTATTTTGAGTTGGATTGTCCATCCCAAGTCTTCCCAGCTGGCACTGGTGGTAAAGAACCCGCCTGCCAACGCAGGAGATCTAAGAGATTCTTGGATTTGAAGACTGGATCAGGAAGACCCCCTGGAGGGTGAAATGGCAACCCACTCCAGTATTCGTGCCTGGAGAATCCCACCGTCAGGGTGTCCATCATAAGCACCATGACTGATTCACAGCAGGCCTCGGTGACCCTGCCCAGGTGCTGTGTTTCAGCAAGACTCAGTCCCCCAGAGCACTTGGGGGCGAACCTAGCAGTTCAGCTGAAGGAGCTGGTGGTGGGCGTGAGGCTGGAGCATCCATACAGGGGCCTTAGGGAGAGAAGCCATCTGGCTGATTGCTCACTTGTAAAAGAGACGGTTGGGCTCGGAGTCTCTGTGGCCGCTCTGTTCACGTTCCCTAATTCTCTAAGTTTTCATTCCAAAGGAAAACTAACACTAGCTAGCTCTCACAGGGCCCTCAGCACAGGTCAGGCGCTGCTCAGTGATTCACACACATGAATTCATTTCATCCTTGTAACAGCTCTCCGAGGGGTATGACCATCCCCACTCTACAGATGAAGAAACTGAGGCACAGGTGCTCGAAGGCCAAGCTTGTAAGTTCAAGAGCTGGGATGACACCTGGGTTTCCCTGATGGCTCAAGAGGTAAAGAATCTGCCTGCAATGCAAGAGACTCAGGAAACACGGGTTCAATACCTGGAAGATGTTCTGGAGGAGGAAATGGCAACCCACTTCAGCATCCTTGCCTGGGAAATCCCATGGACAGAGGAGCTTTAAAAAAAAACACTAAAATAGTAGCAAAATGTACATAAATTTTAGGGACTTGCCTGGTGGTCCAGGGCGTCCAGGTGGCACTAGTGTTAGAGAACCCACCTGCCAACGCTGGAGACATAAGAGATGCAGGTTCTATCCCCCATGGGGAAAGTCCCCTGGAGGCGGGCACAGCAACTCACTCTGGTATTCTTGACTGTAGCTTGGTGGGGGCTGCAGTCCATAGGGTTGCAGAGTCAGACAGGATGGAAGTGACTTAGCACGCACGCACTGGTGATCCAGTGGTTAAAAGACTTCACCTTGAAAAAATGGTCCACATCAAAATACATATTAAAAAAAAAAAAAAAAAAAGCTGGGATGAGATCCAAGCAGCCTGGCTGCAGAGCTCTTGCTGCTGACCACTGCTGAGCGCCCTGACCCCCTCCTCTGATGCTTCGATTCACAGGAAATTCTCCTGTGTCTGACTTGATCTCTCAGTCTCTTTCTTCACTTCTTCCTAGTCTTTTCCTCCCCAGACTTAACTGTCTGACTTTTTTTAGATTTCCATCAACTATATGAGCTGCCATTACTTTAAAATCTTTTCTCTCTAAATTGCCTCCCACGAGGCCCCCTGTGTAAATCCCATACAGCTGAGGGCCTTTGTTCTGGAACCAGGTCAGGTGGAGGCCTGCGGCAATGGGGCATCCCAGAGTGTTTCCAAGACCAATAGCCCTGCAGGGGAGGGGGCTGTTAGGGGGCAGAATCCGAAATCCTGTGGGAGACACCACCCCTGCAGACTCGGACACCTGGATTGCCCCCGTCTCCTGTTTGCAAAATCCCACCACGGGTGTTCATTTCATCTTCTCAACGTTCCATTAGACAGTTTTCATTCCCACCCCCCATCACCACCGCCATTATTTATAGATGAGGAAACTTTCTCTGATATTCTAGCTGACAAACAGTGAGATTTACAATCACATCTGACTTCAAAGCTCACACTCTTTCGACTAGGTTACTAAATAAACATTTTCTAATACCACCCAGTGCTGGACACTGCACGATTGATGACTAGTTTCGAGGGTGGGAACCAGCCCCAAACAAGGCAGCTTCTTTGTCTGGGCAGAATCTGAAGCCAACACGTGGTGAGTGAGAACCATACCAGGTGGTCTGAGTGGAGACTCCCCAAGCATTAGGGCAGCAGCATGGGACGGGACCCCTGTGCCCTGGAGCTGGCAATCATATCAGGGGGCCGGCTCTTCCGTAGCAACAGCCTTGACTGTCCCTTCCTCCTACCACGGGGGGACNAGGTGGTCTGAGTGGAGACTCCCCAAGCATTAGGGCAGCAGCATGGGACGGGACCCCTGTGCCCTGGAGCTGGCAATCATATCAGGGGGCCGGCTCTTCCGTAGCAACAGCCTTGACTGTCCCTTCCTCCTACCACGGGGGGACACCAGTCTCAAGGGCAAGTGGGTGTTGTTGTTTAGTCGCCCAGTTGTGTCCAGCTCTTTGCAAGCCCAGGGACTGCAGCATGCCAGCCTTCCCTGTCCCTCACCATTTCCCAAAGTTTGCCCAAGTTCATGTCCATTGCATCTGTGGTGCCATCCAGCCATCTCACCCTCTGACACCCTCTTCTCCTTCTGCCCTCAATCTTTTTCAACAAGTGGACTCAACAGCTCTTTGAAAGGGGTGTGAGGACTCCTGTAACAGTGCTCCCACGGCCACACCCAAGGCAGGAGCTGGGGAGGGTTTGAGCTCTAACTACAGAGGCAGCTCTGAAACAGGTCCAGCACCCCGCTCCGACTGTCCCAGGAGTACCCCCAGCCGCACCCTAGAAGGCATCCAATGAGCTCATCCCTCCTGGGGCGTTAGATGCCCTCTCTGGTGAAGCAGGGCTCTGGGTCTGCGAGGCAGTTTCTGGAAGGCAAGTCTTGTCTCAGCATCGGGAAGAATTTCTAGGTTCAAAGGGGGGCAAAATTGGGACCCAGCCTTGTTCCACTTCCAGGGCTGGAGCTTCTGGCAGCGTTAGCAGCTCTGGGACGGCTGTGGAGCTTCAACCTGCTGCTTACTACCCCCTCCAGTTCCACCTCTGCAGGGACATGGCCTCTGCCACATGGTTCACACCCCACAAGTAAGGGGCACAGTCCTCCGTTCAGCCCTGAGCTGGCTGTCCGTAGCTGCTCCCTCTCAATGGGCCATCAGTCAGCACGGTGACTCAGGGACCGTCCCCTCCAGCTTCATGTCAGCCTGCCCTTTGCCCGCACCGGGAGACTCTCACACTCGGGGCCAAACTGGTTACTTCCATCAACATCCCTTCTAGGGCCAACCTCCAAGGAACCTTGTCAAGGTGGCGGCCTTGTCCGCCTTTTCCACCAAGGGATCACCTTAAGAGAAAAATTAGGGGTGGCTCATTTCCAAGCCATTTCTCCTCTAGGTCCTTCAGCAATTTTTCTAGCCCCCAGCGGCGCATCCAGAAAACACATTCTCCTGGTCTCACCCCTACTCGTTGCCACTTACCATGAATTGGCTGCTATTTCAGAAAAAATAATTGATGATAACCTGGTGAGCCACTTTCTCTCACAAGTGTTGAAGTTTCAGGAAACTGAGACCCAGAGAGACTGAAGATTCTGAGCCTCACTTTCCCCATCTGTAAAGCAGTGATGATATTCCCTCGGAAAATGCTTGTCAGGATGAAAGGAGTAACTGCAGGTAAGGAGCTCAGAACTTTCTGCCTGGCACATAGCAAGTGCTGACTCGGTGTCATTAGCCATTACTATCATTACCGTTGCTGTTATGTTCGTGCCCCTGGGGCCTGGCCCTAGAATTTCCTCTTTGGCTCCCGGGGCTTGGGGAGGCGGGTGGGGGGGTCCCTAACCTTTCAGTAACGGGAGCGTTTTTGTGGGTGCCGATGAGTACCAACTTTCCCTCCAATGTCCGAGAGTCCAGCAAGCCATCACCCCGGGGGATGGTGGGGGGTGGGCTCCATTCGGGAAGGGACCGCGGAAGGGGAGCGGCTCCNTGTGTGAATCACTGAGCAGCGCCTGACCTGTGCTGAGGGCCCTGTGAGAGCTAGCTAGTGTTAGTTTTCCTTTGGAATGAAAACTTAGAGAATTAGGGAACGTGAACAGAGCGGCCACAGAGACTCCGAGCCCAACCGTCTCTTTTACAAGTGAGCAATCAGCCAGATGGCTTCTCTCCCTAAGGCCCCTGTATGGATGCTCCAGCCTCACGCCCACCACCAGCTCCTTCAGCTGAACTGCTAGGTTCGCCCCCAAGTGCTCTGGGGGACTGAGTCTTGCTGAAACACAGCACCTGGGCAGGGTCACCGAGGCCTGCTGTGAATCAGTCATGGTGCTTATGATGGACACCCTGACGGTGGGATTCTCCAGGCACGAATACTGGAGTGGGTTGCCATTTCACCCTCCAGGGGGTCTTCCTGATCCAGTCTTCAAATCCAAGAATCTCTTAGATCTCCTGCGTTGGTAGGCAGGTTCTTTACCACCAGTGCCAGCTGGGAAGACTTGGGATGGACAATCCAACTCAAAATAGGTTAAGGGAAAAAAGAAAAAGAGACGATTGCTCCTGTGCCAAGGAGTCTGAGGTGCTTTTCAGGCACAGGTGGGTCCAGGTGTGAAGAGATCCCGTCAGGCCGCCGTCTCTCCTCTGTGTTTCTGCAGGGGGCTTCCTCCTCAGGTGGGGTCTCTGTGTGGGAGGTGTGCGGGACCACCTGCATCTGTAAGCTCACATTGTCCTTGCGCTTAAAAGGTAGGCTTTGCTTTTTGCTTTCTGACTTACTTCACTCTGTATGACAGACTCTAGGTCCATTCATGTCTAATAACACATATATGTGGAATCTAGAAGAATGGTGCAGATGGAAGTATTTGCAGGAACAGAAATGCAGCTTTAGACAATAGACCCATGGATGTGGGGGAGGGTGGGATGGATTGGGATATTAGGACTGAACATATATACTCTTGTGTATAAGATAGCAAGTGGGAACCTGTCATAAAGTCCAGGAAGTTCAGCTCGATGCTCTGCTGTGATCTAGAGGGCCAGAGAGGGCAGTGTGCGTGGAAGGGAAGGGGTATGTGTGTACACAGAGCTGATTCACTTCATTGTACAGCAGAAGCTAACATAACATTGTAGAGCAGTTACACTCCAATAAGAAAAATAAAATATGTAGGATTTATTATTAGATGTGGAGAGGCAACAGATCCCAACAAGATCACTGCTGAAAAGATACTTTGTTTCTCAAAGCTCCCAAGAGGAGCTTACCGGGCCACGTGCAGAAGAATCATGGTGGGTCAGGAAGACACCTTTGCAGTGTCTTCCCTGTTTGTAGCTGGAAAGCAAACATGAGGACAAGAGCCTGTATTCTGGTGTTTGTGGGAAGGAATGTATAACCGGGGTGAGCAGGCTAAGCAAGGACTGACTAGTTTGAATAACTTCAGAGGGGCTGCCCCTGGATGTCTGACACCTATCCTTGGGATGATTAGAAGAGGGACAACAAGGCCCCGGAGTGTAAGAGCCAGTGAAGGAGGTGGGGGTGGGGTGGGCTCTGGTTAATTTGCATATGAAAGGCACACTGGTTTACCATCTCTTGGAACTGGCTAGCCCTGGGAGAGGCAGTAATGTCAGGGTCAGCAAGGCCCCAGATGTCAAAACATCAGCAATATGAAAAGTTAAGGGAAAAAAAAAACTCTAATGAGTACAGCTGACGGCTAGCTGCCCCACAAAGGACTTGCTTCTCTCAACATCACCAACTGACATTTGGGAGGGTTTCTGGTTGGCCCACTCTTGTGATGCGCTTAGACCCACAGCATGGGAAGGACATGGAAAACTTGGGTTTCTCATCCTTTGTTGATGGGAATACAAAATAGTACAGAAGCTCTGAAAATGGTTTGGCAATTTCTCAAAAAACTAAGCACTTAAGCTTCCCAGGTGGGTTCAATGGTAAAGAATCCGCCTGCCAATGCAGGAGATGTAAGGACCGCGGGTTCAATCCCTAGTTTGGGACGATCCCCTGGAGAAGGAAATGGCAACCCATTCTAGAATTCTTGCCTGGAGAATCCCATGGACAGAAGAGCCTGGCAGGCTCCATGGGGTCACAAAGAGCTGGACACGACTGAGCACGCATGTAAGCAAGCACTGAGCCTATGACCCAGCAAAGGGACATTTATCCTAGAGAAATGAAGGTGTATGCCCACACACAAACCTGTACACGAATATTCACAACAGTTTATATGGAATAGTCCCCAGAAACCAGCCTCAAATATACACTGTTCAATTTATGCAACATTCTTGGGTGAGAAAATTAGGGAGATAGAGAAGAGGTTGCTGGTTGCCTGGGGTTAGGGATGAAGGTGGGTGAGAGTGGTACCATGAGGGAAACCTCTGTGATGCTGGAGCGATTATCTTGATGGAGTGGTGGTTATGGGAACCCGTTCACATGGTGAATGGAATTGCACTACACACATGTCTCAGTGTCAATTTCCTGGCATTGATGTGTTTGATCTCCTGTGGCTATGTATTTGATCTACTATAGGAGAAGGCGGTGGCACCCCACTCCAGTACTCTTGCCTGGAAAATCCTATGGATGGAGGAGCCTGGAATGCTACAGTCCACGGGGTTGCGAAAAGTCAGACACGACTGAATGATTTCACTTTCACTTTTCACTTTCATGCATTGGAGAAGTAAATGGCAACCCACTCCAATGTTCTTGCCTGGAGAATCCCAGGGACGGGGGAGCATGGTGGGCTGCCGTCTATGAGGTCACACAGAGTTGGACACGACTGAAGTGACTTAGCAACAACTGTAGCAAGGAATGACAGAGGATGAGATGATTGGATGGCATCACTGACTCAATGGACATGAATTTGAGCAAGCTCTGGGAGTTGGTGATGGACAGGGAAGCCTGGCGTGCTGCAGTCCTTGGGGTCACAAAGAGTTGGATACGACCGAGCGACTGAACTGAAGTGAACTGACTGATAGCTAGGTATGGATATGCATAGGGCTTCCCAGGTGGCGCTCGTGGTAAAGAACCCACCTGCCAATGCAGGAGACATAAGAGATTCAGGTTCGATCCCTGGGTTGGGGAGATCCACTGGAGAAGAAAATGGCAACCCACTCCAGTAGTCTTGCCTGGAGAATCCCATGGACAGTGGAGCCTGGTGGGCTATGGTCCATATGGTAGCAAAGAGTCAGAAAGGACTGAAGTGACTTAGCACATAGTTACGTAAGACATCACCACTGGGGGGACCTGGGTGAAGTGTACCTGGGACTGCTCTGTCTTATTTTTCCAGCTTCCTGTGAGTCTGTAATTATTTCAAAATAAAGAGTAAGAAGATCTTAAAGAGCTCTTAGCTTTGAGAGGACAAAAACAGTCTTTGTGAGGCCTCTGGTGTTAAGTCAATGAACGGTCAACGTTGCCTTGAGGGGGAGGCATGGGTCCTGGCTGTGTTTTCCTGCCTATGTCCTGGGAGAAGAAAATCTCCGTTTTGCTCTCCCATCAACATCACATGCTGTCGCTTTGGTAGTTTCTGACTCTTTGCGACCGCATGGACTATAGCCGCCAGACTCCTCTGTCCATGGGATTCTGCAGGCAAGAATATTGGAGAGGGTTGCCATGCCCTCCTCCAGGGGATCCTCCTGACTCAGGGATTGAACCTATGTCTTTTATGTCTCTTGCATTGGCAGATGGGTTCTTCACCACTGGCTCTATTAGTAGAAGCCATAATTACGCTGGGTGATGAACTTCAGAGCTAATCAACCTGGTGAACTTTAGAAATAGAGAAATAGACACTGTGGGTCTTTAGAAGCAAGAATGGTGATGGAATTTTCTTTTTTTTTTTAATAAAAATAATTTTTTTTTGCCATACCACTAGGTGTGTGGGCTCTTAGTTCCCCAACAAGGGATCAAACCCAAGCCCCTTCCAGTGGAAGCCTGAGTCTTAACCACTGAACTGCCAGGGAATTCCCAAGGTGATGGAATTTTGCGTGTCCAACCCAAATGAATCCTACCCGGCAACCTGGAAAACATTGATGATGGACAGTGAGACAATTAGGAGACACATTTCTGTGTCTTGTGGTTGTGTCTTTTATGTAAATCATAAAAGCATGTGGATAACAGCAGGAAGAAGACAGGCACAAATGAATGAAAGCATCTGTGCTTTGACAGCAGTAGAATTAAGGGCAGATGCCCTTCATCTGCTTTTTAAACTCTGAAGGTGTTTGTGGTGGTATTCATTTTAAATTTCATTTTATTTTTTAAACATACAATTTGAGACATATTCCTTGCACCTTGCCCCCAGGTAGCCACTTTCGTTTGCTTTTAGTGTCTGTTTCGGAGAAGGCAATGGCACCCCACTCCAGTACTCTTGCCTGGAAAATCCCATGGACGGGGGAGCCTGGTGGGCTGCAGTCCATGGGGCCGTGAAGAGTCGGACACGACTGAAGTGACTTAGCAGCAGCAGTGTGTATTTGCATGTTTTCCTGGGGTCAACCCAAGCAAGCCTGAGGAAGATTCTTATTTTTCTATGCTCTACTGTAGAAATGGAGCTAAATGAGTTGTTTCTGCTCTGTGTTTTTTTGTTTGTTTGTTTGTTTTCACATAGCAATCTTTCTGAATCCCTGCATGATACCTTTTTTCAAAGCAAACAAGGGGAACAACCAGACAAGCATAGAAGGGCCGGTGCTGTGCCTGCCGACGCGACCAGCAGACTCGGATCGGGCCCTTCGGGGCTGCCTGATGGGCAGAGTCCAGGCCACCTGCCTCCACGCCTCATCTTTCTCCCCGTCCTTTCCTAGGGAAACGAAGGACTCCCATTCTCTGCCATTTACCTGGAGGTGTTGGGCCCCAGTCCACGGAGCTGGGCAGGTATCTGTGGCCGTGTTGGTTCCTGAGGTTTGGGGAGCTGTGATTGGGCTTCTGCCAGCTGCCGGGGGCTCTCTCTGCTGTGCCCTTGTCTTTACTGTCTTGCCCCCATCCCCCAAATTTTGAACCACAAGAGTGGCCTTAATTACAACTAGCGCCCTCTCCCTCCGCCGCCCCCCGCCCCGCCTCTCCTCTCCTACCAAGGCAGCCTGCCCCCTCCTGCCGGTGCCCATGGTAAACAAACGATCCCAATCCATCGGGCTCCTGGGACAGGAAAGGGCTTCCAAGCCGTTTGGTGGGGAAGCTGAGAGGCACCCCTGGCTGCCCCGTTCCCGTCAGGGTGCCGACTCTACCGGTGCAGGCCTTGTCTGAATCTAGGTTCTGAGCGCTGGGGGAGTCTGGCGTGGCTGGCCCCACACCCCGGGAGGCAGGCGTGGGCTCCAGGACGCCGACGGCAGGATGCCATCAGGGATGGAGGGAGGGCAGCCGTATACCAGGAATGACGTTAGTCGCTCAGTCGTGTCCGACTCTTTGCGACCCCACGGATTGTGGCCCTCCAGGCTCCTCTGTCTATGGGGATTCTCCAGGCAAGAACACTGCTGCCCCAAAGCCGCAGAAATGCCAGCAGGGACAGCCTCTCTGTTGTTTCCTGACCTCAGCACCGCTGTGTCTTTCTCTTTCCTGTGCCAGGATCTGGCTCTGGGGAGGAGCCCTTGGGAGGCTGATTGTACAGAATTTGCCCCTAGAGGTACACTATCTGTCCTCAGGACAGGAGGCATCTGCAGCCCGGGGCTGACAGACCCGGATAACATGGCCTCGGAATGCTGGCGAGCTGGAAAGAAGCCCCTCAGGGGCTGGGCTCTGCAGCAGCTCCTTGTGTTCAGTGGATGGTTCCTCNTGGGGTCGCAAAGAGTCGGACACGACTGAGTGACTGAACTGCACTGGGAGATATATGAAAGATTACTTAAAATGTCTAAAGTGAAACCAATTACTCACTAAGTATACTTACTCAATTACAATTATGTACTATGTGGTTCTCATAAAAGGAGCCTTTTTGCCATGACTAATATGCAATTTTCATCAAGATTAAGCATGGATCCCACCCACAATTTCCTTACCTATCTAAAGAAACTGACAAGGAGAATCTGCATTTTCTCTGTTCTTAAATTGCGTGGCTTTTGCCTTTTTGACTATGAGTGATAGTGATGACTGATATAATTTTGTGGTCCATGTATTCTAATGTATTGTTGCTGGACAAAGACAAAGTCAAAAAAGGTATCATTAGACATATGATAATTAGAAAATGAGGGTGCATTTGCAAAATTTTCAGTCTATGAGGATGGGATCATGTCAAAAAGACCAAGAGCAGAATTACAAGGAAAAAAGACATGCTATGCTATAATTTATTCTTTCACATTCTATTAGTAGTGTTCAGACTTCAGTTTTATATGTTTTATATGTTTTACATGTTGTTGAACTAGAAGGTTCCTGGTGTTGGAAACAATCTTGAAATAGCTACCCTGAAGGTGTAAGTTCTACAAGATGGGATATATGCAGATTGATCCATTGAGTGAATTTTTTAAAGCTATAAAATTCTGGGTTCCCTTTTGTTTGATAATAACACAGGAAGAAAGTTGCGTTCCCTTCCTCATATTAAGATGGGCTGTAAAGCCCAGGAAAAACAGAATGGTGGAGGCTGTAGAAAATTCCTTTTATGACAAGGTTAAAGGAAGTGATTTGGAAATCTGAACTTAATGAGCCTATATGAGTATCCTTTTCCCTGACAAAGAAGGAAGGACATCAGGACTGACTAACAGAGAAAGATGATTCATAAATTTATAACCATGGGAACTGTAAATTTTAAGAGAGGAAAAAATACTGCATTATTGCTTGGTTCTTATTGGCAGTATCNTCTGAACTTAATGAGCCTATATGAGTATCCTTTTCCCTGACAAAGAAGGAAGGACATCAGGACTGACTAACAGAGAAAGATGATTCATAAATTTATAACCATGGGAACTGTAAATTTTAAGAGAGGAAAAAATACTGCATTATTGCTTGGTTCTTATTGGCAGTATCTCATCCAAGCCATTTAAACAGCTAGAATTCATCATAAGAGAAAGTTCTTTTAATTAACTATCAGTACTCCTAGAAAAAAGCATGCTCTAGCCCAACTTCTATGGTATTATGGTTTGGGGTAATCTGCTATAAATATTTAACATGAATTGTTCATATTTATTTTAAAAAGAGTTTAAACATTAATTGGGAGAGAAAATGCATAGGGAGGAGATACTTGGGACTATTACTTAAAATAAAGAATTACTACTTTAATTGAAAATTAGAAGATAATTATAAATTAATATGCAGTTGTGTGGAATAGGAAGTGGCAACCCACTCCAGTAGTCTTGCCTGGAAAATTCTATGGACAGAGAAGCTGGGTGGGCTACACTCCATGGAGATCACAAACACTTAGACAAGACTGAGCAATTGAGCATGTACGCATGAAGTTGTAAGAGATAATACAAAGTGATTCTATGTGCCTACTTCTATCATAACAACACTCAACAAAGTAAAAATAAAAGAAAAGCTCCCACATCTGATAAAACCATCTCAGATACCAGCTGAATTTCAGTTCAGTTCATTTGCTCNAAAAGACTCTGATGCTGGGAGGGATTGGGGGCAGGAGGAGAAGGGGGCGACAGAAGATGAGATGGCTGGACGGCATCACGGACTCCATGGATGTGAGTCTGAGTGAACTCTGGGAGTTGGTGATGGACAGGGAAGCCTGGTGTGCTGCAGTTCATGGGGTCGTGAAGAGTTGGACATGACTGAGCAACTGAACTGAACTGATACCACCAGAGAATTCTAGTAATGATGGTTTTTAAAAGAGATTTCCTCTCCATGTACTTCATGTACTTTTTCTGCTTCCTCCAAAATACTTTTCTTAGGTTTACTTTGGTCTCTACCTTTCATTTGGCTTTCCTCAATTGTATAGTGATCCTTGTTTGTTCGTATTTAAGAATGACGTATTTTTTGGAAGCTGTGAATGATTGTGATCTTTGCCGTAGGCTGACCTGACTGGCTCCTTCATTGGGAAATTCCTGGTTTTCGTATTTTAAGTCTTTCTTCTTGGGCTAGTCACATTCCCAGAGAAAGGCTTTCTTTTCTCTTGTTAGGAGCGTACAAGACTGACTGCCAGCTTTCTGGGAATCAGAGTAGTAAGGAGGGCTTGGGACTCAGCATTCAGTATGTCATTCTCACCCAGACCCTCTGTTTTCCCATGATATTAATACCTTCAATCTCAGTTATAGGTTTTTTTTCTAACCCAGATTCCTCCTGTTCCACTTTCTCCTGAGAATAAAGTTTAGGCTAGTGCCCAAGTGGAAAAGAGGGAGTTACACGTCTGACTAGAGTGGGTGATGGGATCTGGGATCCACCAGCTTCTTAAACTATCATTTAAACCAAAAGTCCCCTGTTTTTAGCTCCACCCCATCCCTACTTTAGGAGATAGCTAGTGCTCCCCATCCTGACCCCTTGGGGAAAGTCTCAGCTGTAATCTGACTATTCCTTGGCTTTCCCCACAGCTAATTTAGGATTCAGATGTCTTAGGTCTGCAAAGTCCATTCATATTCATTTCAGCTTCCAAAATTTTTTTGGTGTGAGCTCAGTGTCTGTTTTATTTACCTTGTAGGTTTATCAATTTTTTCATTCATTACTTTGTTCATTTATTCAGCAAATATTTATGAGCCCTGTACTATGTGCCAGACATTGCTTGACTTTTAAAAAAATCAATTAATACTTTTAATGGAGTTTTAGATGGGAGTAAGCACAAAAATTTGTGTGTATTTAGTTCTTCATTTTTACCTGAAAGTCAATATATATTTTTTTAAATCAGTGAACGAAGGTGGTAATATTTACTCCTGGGATTGGGAAAGGATTAATTGAGATAATGTATATAAAGTACCTAGTATAGTGCTCAGCACATAATAAGTGCCCAATAAATTATAATCACTGTGGTTAGCATTTTAGTTTTTACTGGTCTAAGGGAGACCTAGTCTGGGTGGTTAGGAATTATATGGACATTTCATTTTGTTAAGGGCAGTGTGTTCAAGTAGATTACGCACATTGTGGATTATATTGCAAATGTTAAATTTTTGGCAGACCTCTCCAATCAGGCCATTAGAAATGTGCCCAGAGGATACTGTTTCAGCTTAAGGAAAGGTTACATGGAATTTGGATGGTGACTCTGCAATTTGGATGGAGAGGAAGTCCTATATAAAGATCCCAAGTCAGATAGACATAAGTTAGAAATTTTTACTACTGGTTCCCTCCATTAATATGATACTTGAAGTTCTGTTCAGTAAATGACACTCTACAAACATGGCCACATTTATTTTCATGTCAGCTATGACTGGTGGGCAGAGCTGGTGGTGCTGTTGTATTTCATAACTCAGGAAAATGAGTTTCCAAAAAGCAATATGCCTTGTTTACTGATGTGTAGCCAACAAACAACTAAGCTGAGATTAGAGCACAGAATTGTTGCTTTTTTCTCTTAATTCTATTAAATGGAAAGAACCTAGAAGTCCTGAACTTCTATTGTATAGTCATAATAAGATCCAGGAAATAAACTGTTTCTGTTCAGAATTCAGGAAATTCTTGACTGGGCAGTATACACTTGGGGTTTCTTATGCCACTGTAGTCACATGTCAGCTAGAGCTGCAGCTGTCTGAAGGCTGGAGGATCCAACATGGCTGACTCACATGCCTGGCACGTTGGTGCTGGCTGAAGGCTTAAGGCTGGCATGTGGCTCTTAACTACCTAATGCTGCATAAGAAATTACCCCTAAATAAAAAGACTTAAAAATCATAATTTTTAAAAAAATAAAAAATAGAATGAGCATAAGGTGGGCTTATTGCAAGATAAAATCTGTCTAGGAAATAGGATGTCTCTGAGGAAACTGACAAGATTGAACACTGACAAAGATGTGGAGCAACAGGAACTTTCATTCATTGCTGGAGGGGTGCAAAAATTTACAGTGATTTTGAAAGGCAGTTTCTTGTAAAACTAAATATATTCTTACCATATGACCCAGCAGTTGTGCTCCTTGGTATCTATCCAAGTGAGTTAAAAACATGTCTACACAAAAACCTGCATGTGGATGTTGGTAGCAGTTTTATTCATAATTGTCAAAAGACGTAAGCAACCAAGATGTCCTTCCCTCGGTGAACAAACTGTGGTACATCCAGACAATGGAATATTATTCACTAAGTTAAAAAGAGGCTCTCATGCCAAGAAAATACATGGAGGAGACTTAAATGCATATCACTAGGTAAAAGAAGCTGATCTGAGAAGGCTACTTGCTATATAATTCCAACTATATGACATTCTGTAAAAGGTAAGACTACAGAGGCAGTACAGGATTAGTCAGTGGGTGCCAGAGTTCTAGCAAGGGAGAGGGATGATTAATTGGTGGAGCACAGAAGTTTTTAGGGCAGTGAAACTATCCTGTATATACTGTAGTGGTAGATTCCTGATATTAATGCATTTGTCAAAACCCATTATATGTACAACATAAAGAGTGAATCTTAATATAAGCTTTGGACATCAGTTAGTAATAATGTATCAGCACTGGTACATCAGTTGTAACCAATGCACCACACTAATGCAAGATGTTAATAATAGGGACATGAGGTAGGAGACAGAGAATAGTGCATATAGATTTTTTCTGTATTTTCTATTCAGTTCTTCTATTAACCTAAAACTGCTCTAAAAAAAAAATAATGTCTATTTAGGGGGAAAAAAAAAGGATGGGAATATGTGGTGGGTTGATTACAAGAGAAAACCTTTCTAGAAAACATAGCCCAGATGCCCCTGAGTGCTTTGTGTTAAATGTTCTCTGAACAAATCAATTGTGAGGTAAAGATGCTTTAAGGATAATGATGTATTTGGGATAGATAAGAAGCAACAGTTAGAACCAGACATGGAACAATGGACCAGTCCAAAATTGAGAAAGGAGTATGTCAAGGCTGTATATTGTCACCCTGCTTATTTAACTTCTATACAGAGTACATCATGCAAAATGCTGGGCTGGATGACTCATAAGCTGGAATCAGGATTGCCAGGAAAAATATCAACAACCTCAGATACACAGATGATACCACTTTAATGGCAGAAAGTGAAGAGGAACTAAAGAGCCTCTTGATGAAGGTGAAAGAAAAGTGAAAAAGCTGGCTTAAAACTCAACATTCAAAAAACTTAAGATCATGACATAAGGTCCCATTACTTCATGGCAAATAGATGGGCAAACNGATGATACCACTTTAATGGCAGAAAGTGAAGAGGAACTAAAGAGCCTCTTGATGAAGGTGAAAGAAAAGTGAAAAAGCTGGCTTAAAACTCAACATTCAAAAAACTTAAGATCATGACATAAGGTCCCATTACTTCATGGCAAATAGATGGGCAAACAATGGAAACAGTGACAGACTTTATTTTCTTGGGCTTCAAAATCACTGC
Organism: Neotragus pygmaeus; assembly: GCA_006410875.1. Lineage (NCBI taxonomy): Eukaryota > Metazoa > Chordata > Mammalia > Artiodactyla > Bovidae > Neotragus > Neotragus pygmaeus. The sequence continues at coordinate 388,934 of SJYV01016348.1, read as the reverse complement.
AGGTGGTGACTGCAGCCATGAAATTAAAAGACCCTTGCTCCTTGGAAGGAAAGCTATGACAAACCTAGACAGAGTATTAAAAAGCAGAGACAGCACTTTGCCAACAAAGGTCTGTCTAGTCAAAGCTATGATTTTTCCAGTAGTCATGTATGGATGTGAGAGCTGGACCATAAAGAAGGCTGAGTGGCGAAGAATTGATGCTTTCAAACTGCGGTGTTGAAGAAAACTCTTGAGAGTCCCTTGGACTACAAGAAGATCAAACCAGTCAATCCTAAAGGAAATCAGCCCTGAATATTCATTGGAAGGACTGATGCTTCAAGCTGAAGTGCCAATACTTTGGCCACCTGATGCTAAGAGCCGACTCACTGGAAAAGACCCTAATGCCAGGAGTGATTGAGGGCAAGAGGAGAAAGCGACAACAGAGGATGAGATGGTTGAATGGCATCACTGACTCATGACATGAGTTTGAGCAAACTCTGAGAGACAAGGAAGAACAGGGAATCCCGGTGTGCTGCAGTCTATAGGGTCTCAAAGAGTCAGATATGACTTAGCAACTGAACAACAATCCTGAAATGAGAGCCTTGTTTGAGTGACTTTGGGATTGTTTGGAGATCTCTATTTTTAGTGCATTTGAACTGGAGGGAAAAAGAGGAGCTACTGATGTTCATAAGTTTCCTCTCCTGTACATCCCCACCCTACCCCTGCTCTCTCCCTCTCTCTCTATCATCATTACCATGTTTTCCCTTAAAACCTGTGCTATGAAGCTCCAGAGACCCAAAGGAAACTGGAAGCCTGTTCTAAAAAGACAGAATGAGTCACGCTCAGTGAGTAGGAATTTTCAGAGAGGGGCATTGTTCCAAACCAGCACTGATACCCCAGCCCCCACACCCACCTTGGTGACTCACACCATCACCTTTAGATTAAAAGTGCATCTGAGGACACTGAGCCCTGAGAGATTCCTGGCAGACAGATGACACTTCAAATAACCCAACTGGGCACTGACAGTGGTACTGCTCTAGGGAGGAACGGCACCACCCAGCGGCCATAGATCCTGATTGGTCTGAATCAATCAGTGTATCCCATCCCATGACCACGGTCATTGTTTGGAGAGGGGCATGTGTCCTTAGTCCAAGCCAGAAGCGTAGAAAGAATCTCAACCTGTGTAGGAACCACTAGGAAAACCCTCTTCCTTCTCCTAGAATGGGAGGTATAAAGACATATGGTTTGAAACTGTGTTGGCCATTTGGCTACTATGGGAGGGTGAAGGTGACACTGTGAAGGCAGAGCAGAGACAGACAGATGTGAGGTCCTTCACGATGTCACTTGAAATGCTGGATCAAACCTCACCTGAAGGCAAGTACTCCGTGACATTTTTAGCTACGCTTACTCCTTGGAAGAAAAGTTATGACCAACCTAGATAGTATATTCAAAAGCAGAAACATTACTTTGCCAACAAAGGTCCATCTAGTCAAGGCTATGATTTTTCCAGTAGTCATGTATGGATGTGAGAGTTGGACTGTGAAGAAGGCTGAGCGCTGAAGAATTGATGCTTTTGAACTGTGGTGTTGGAGAAGACACTTGAGAGTCCCTTGGACTGCAAGGAGATCCAACCAGTCCATTCTGAAGGAGATCAGCCCTGGGATTTCTTTGGAGGGAATGATGCTAAAGCTGAAACTCCAGTACTTTGGCCACCTCATGTGAAGAGCTGACTCATTGGAAAAGACTCTGACGCTGGGAGGGATTGGGGGCAGGAGGAGAAGGGGACGACAGAGGATGAGATGCCTGGATGGCATCACTGACTCGATGGATGTGAGTCTGAGTGAACTCCAGGAGCTGGTGATGGACAGGGAGGCCTGGCGTGCTGCAGTTCATGGGGTCGCAAAGAGTCGGACATGACTGAGTGACTGAACTGAATTGAACTGAACTGAGCCTATATATCCTTCTTACTGTTTGAGTTGTGTTTTCCCATAATTTGTAATTAAATGTGTCTTAATTTATGGTGAGGAAAGAAATATATGAATCATGATAAGAAAAGTGATGAGTGATAGTCCATATGTCTGCAAGAAGCACAGAGAAGTTATCTTTAGTCTAGTAATTGGGGGAAATCAGTGTGTCAAAGTGATAGAGCTCCCTGCGGCTACTGAGCATCCGAATCCCCTCTTGTGGAATCCTCCATTGTAAGCATCCTGATGGTAGGATCTGCCTCCTACTCCAGAAGCCCACTGCACCCCCTGGAGGTGAGGGTAGGGCCAAGTGAGTGAGGCTCTGCCAATCCATGTTCCCACTGGGGCTTGGGATCCAGAAAAGGCAATACAGAGAATCTGGAAAAGAGGACTCATCCCAGGTAGTGGCAACTGCATCCAGTTTTCAACAGCAGCAGACTGTCCCCTGACGCAGTGAGAGCATTGGTGTCCTCACCTGGTGGACGACTGCTCTGCCTGGATTCCTGCTTTGCTTTCCAAGCTTGATTCTTCACTTTTCTGGCAATTTCGTGAGCTACCTCATAACGTCTCAATAAATCCCTTTCCTGCCAAAACAATCAGAGTTGATTTCTGGTGTTTACAAATGAGAACTGACTCGCCAAGGTAGAGGTCAGTACTGCTAGGAAAAGAGGGACTAGTCAGGAGAGGAGGCTGTGAACGTCTCCCGGCAAGAAATAGCCTCCATGTCAATTGCCAGGGATGTGGGGACAGACACACCCAGACTGAGTCCCAACCCTGTCATTTACTCCATGGGTAACTGTGGACAAGTGACCTTGATCTGTCTGAGCCCTGGTGTCTCATCTGTGAGAGGCGTGTGGCAGCAGGGCCTACCTTACAGCTCTGTGGGAAGATTAAATGAGATGATACACACGGCAGTCTTACTCCAGATTCTGGCACAGACGTGGTCTTTAAGGAATGGTAGCTATTGCCATTACCTTGCTCACATGGGGTTCCATTGAACCCTTTTACAAGTCTACTCAGGTGTAATATTTAGTCTTCACTTTACTCTTTACTCTTTATTTACAGGCAGAAGGGAGAAAATACTCCTGATGTTCAGTGGAAGACATTTCAGTTGGATCCAGGCACGCGTGTGCTTTTAAATGTTTAACAACCAGCTCCCTGTGGAATAGAAACACTGATTTGTAGCATTTTCTAGTTTCCACGGTGTAAATACTTCCAAGCAGCCAACATGATGTTGCTAAACATGGAAGTGGGAAAAAATGTTCTCTAGCAGCTGAGTTGTGTTAAGAGCCAGCACTGGTAACATCGCTGGACCCAGGGAAAGATCTCTTTAAAATGCTGGAGAAAATATGTGGTTCCTGAACTCTAGTGCAGATTGTCTAAAGAAACTCCCTATGTACTGTAGAAAAGATGGGGGATGGAGCCATATTACGCCTTCAAATGGCAGAGTTCTCTTTCAACAATATATTTTGACATCCAACACTTACAGCTAGTCAGCTTCCAGGCCCTGACTAATCCTTCTTTAAAATCTCTCCTACATTCACCCACCCCTTCCTCTTTATGTCCACCATGGCCACCCCTGCTCATAGACTCAGTTTGTCAACTCTGCAACATTCTCTCTCCCTTCTGTACCATTGATAGACTGGACCAAGTCTACCACCCCTAAATCAGCTTTCAGTGTATCATCCCCACTCAAGGTTTAAGGTCACATCCACTGTAAATGCTGCTGCCTGGCCATCCCAGCCTTCCTCCAGTCTCATTCAGTCTGAAAGTGGTCTCAAGGCCTATGCTTGTGAGCTCTTGTGCAGATTACAGAACACTCTCCTAGCCTTAACTTCCTTCCCTCTCAGATCGTCAGCACGTATGTGGGAAGAGATGTTCTCTAAAATGATGAGACTAAAAGAACTTTCTTAGGGTTGTTTTGAAGATTAAACAAAATAATTCTATAAAAGGTTTGGTATAATACCTGGTCCGTTGGAAATGTTGCACTGATACCAGCTCTGTGATGATGATGATGATTGCTGCTCCTTCTAGTGGAAAATGGTAGCTGGTAGAAGGATGACCTTCCTCCCACCTGGAATTCTACCCTACTCTCTTTTGCTATTCTAATTTCGCTTTCCCCTCAGGTTTGGTTCTTTCTTTTTCTGATCTGGTTTTTCTCTGCTCTCATTATCTCCTTTTTTTTTGCCTCCGAGCTTCTGAGGCAGTTACACCCCACCATGGGACATTTAATTCAGTACTGTCCCTTATTGTTGCCTGTTGATGCCAATCATGTCATCCTGGCTGCTCTGTAACTGTCTTGCAGGGAGTGGCCTGTTTCCTTCATTTTCCCCCCTGAAGGGTCTTGAGATCCAGCGCAGAGCAGCGGCCACAGTGGCTGATGCTGTTAACCGCCCTGAACTGTGCTGGATAGCTTTCACTGGCATCATCTCATTTTTTTTTTTTTCCATTCAGCCAAGATTTATTTGAGCATTAGCTATGTGCTAGGCACTGGGGCCACAGTGAATAAGGGCCTCTGTCTCCTGAGAGTCTGCAGCCTACTGGAAGGAGCTGGCCTTCAGCAATGAGATCACCCAAATTGGTGTCTGATGATGGATGGGGCCAAATGCTGTGAAAGGAAAGAAGAGCTGTTGCAGGGGGTTAAATCAGGAGCCTGATTTAGAAAGGGCTGGTGTTAAGTTAAAACTGGAAAGAGCTAGCCAAAGAGAAGATTTTCCGGGAAGCTGGTACAATGGGTGCTGAGTGGAATGGCTTAGAGTGCTGAGGACCTAGATAACATCAGTGAGCCCGAGGTCCAAGCTAGAAGGACAGAGCAGGCTGCCATAGCAGGCTGGCAGATAACCTAGAGCCTGCTGGGCTTCCTAGGCCAGAAGGTATGTTGATCTCTGAAAGCAGGAAGCATTTGTCCTCTCAGAAGTCTCATGAGGTAGTTGCTATGATCAGTCCCATTTTCCAGCAAAGGAAACGAGGCCCAGAGTGATCAAGTTACTTGCCCAGGGTCACACAGCTATTTGGCAGCACAGCCAGAATGTCATTCCTGCTCAAGGTGGTCTAGACCCCTACCTGCTGAGTGACTAATGGCAACACTGACCACTCAAGACCCACCAGCCTCATCCTTCCCACAGGCTATTTGGCAAAGGCCCTCTAGTTGGGACTCTTGAGAACCAGCCTGACACCCATCGGGCACAGAAAACCTGTTTGGCGGGAATAAAATGTCAGCAATTTTGATGTCATAGTCAGGTGTGTATAGTGCCTGCCTTGGACATGCTGAGGGCTTCCCTGGTGGCTCAGATGGTAAAGAATCCGCCTGCAAGGCAGGAGACCTGGATTTGATCCCTGGGTTGGGAAAATCCCCGGGAGGAGGGCATGGCAACCCACTGCAGTATCCTTGCCTGGAGAATCCCATGGACAGAGGAGCCTGACGGGCTACAGTCCATGGGGTGGCAAAGAGTCGGACACGACTGAGCAGCTAAGCACAGCCCTGGACACACTGCGTCCCACGGCCACGTCCCTTCCCAGGCTCTGCATAGCTCAAGAGAAACTGCATTTGGTTTATTTTATTTGTCAGAAGTCTAGGGCTGTGGACCCAAGTCAGGGAGGTGGTGGTTTACCATGAGCGGATTTTCAGGAGTTTTACTGGGATGTCTTGGCTGAGAAGCCCAGGCACAAAGAGCCTAAGGAAGTCTCGTGGAGACAGGATGTGCTCAGGAATCTGAAATAGGCAGCGTTTGTCCTCGCAACTTCTTGGAGTCCCCTTCAGCCTAAGACATCCTTCCTTTCTCACCACCCCCCAGGGAGATTCAGTCTGGAGCCCCTTCCTTGGGCCTCCCTTACAGCCTCGCCCCCAGCCTGACCTCCACGGACCCTCCCAGAACATTAAAACTTACTTAAGATGCTAATAGGTGATAATGACACCTCCCAGGGCCTGGGACCCCCCGGCAGTAGTTAAGGGTGGGAATTTCAGGCCCCAAATGGAGCCAGCCTTTTGGCCCCCCTCAAGTCACCCCATCACCTCTGGGAGGTAACTCCTTTTATTTCCAGAGTCGTCCATAGTTGGGAGATGTCCCCTTATCTATCGGGAGCCCCCCACCCCCACCCCTGGTTCTGTGGTGAGGAAGGAGCCGCAGCTCAGTGAGCCGAGGGGCCACTGGCCCAGCGAGAGGCTGGAGAGAATGAGGCAATTGATTGAGCCTCTGGTCGGCTTCCTACCAAGGAAGGTCCCTTTGTTCACCCTGAGCCTGGCCCTTCGGCCACAACGTGACCAGAGGCCCTTGGCTCAGGAGGCTCGCCCCCTTTATGGCCTTCTAATGGACCTTCCTTCCGGCCACTTGACCAAATGCCCCTGCCTGTGGAGGGGGAGTGGCCCCATAGCTCTGCCATTGGTCTCCCCAAGGACCTCTCCCCACAGCCTCACCCTGTGAAAAAAACTAGCACCTCCCAGGCTGGAAAAGAAAGATGCGGCCTGTTTTCCCACGGGCTCTTTCCTCTGAAGAAGCTGGAAGTTTCCCTGTCTCCCCGGCCGTGAGGAGATGCCCCCCACCCCCATGCCTTTCTCTATGTTGTTGAGTTAACTATCCGTTCATGGCTTCCCTGTACTGTGTGTCTGAAACTCCAGCACCATTTTGTCAGGAGGGTTGGCCTGCAGTTTGCATAATGCAGAAATGGTGTCAGCAGGTTCCAGGAGCCACTGGGTACCCCCAAACACCACCCNTGCCTAAAAACTGCAGAAGAACAAGAGAATCGGAGGGGAGGTAAAAGTATTCTCATTACAAGACCCAGATCCCCGAGAAGTGAGTGCAGCAGTTGAAGATCGTGCCCTGCTTGGGTCTAATTTCTCCTCCAGCACTTACTTCTCAGGTCTGTAACAAGACAAATAACCCCTCCCCCATGTACCAGTTTCCTCATCTGGAAAGTGGGTTTAATTCAGGGCCAGGAGCAAGGTGAGGGAGCTGAGGCACTTGCGTTGAGAACAGAATTTAAGTGATGGCTCATATCCCCCACCCCACCCCTGCCAAAAGCTCGGAGATTAAGACAAATAATAATTTCATGCGATAATTTTTGAGAGTCAAAATCAGTGTCAAAAATCCACGATGAGCACATTGTCAAAAATTTAAATAAGGAAGGGTCATGCAGAGCCATATTGGAACCTAAAGCAAAAGGAAAAGTCAGTAATACTGATCCTGTTTTTAGTTAAGGTAAGGGCACTCAGCTTACCCTTGCCCTGGCCCTGATAACAGCACTAGGCTTTGGGTGGCTGCAAGGACTCAGTGAGATAGACATGGTGACTGGCATGGCAACTGACCAGGGAGCACCTTGGAGAGTCTAGGAGTCCGAGGCTGGTGGTTGGGGTGAGATGGAACTGTTTGAGCACCTGCTCCACAACTCTGCCCCTGTGAGATTCTGGTGGCAGCCTATTCCTTCATCTGTAAATGGGGAGAGACCTTGCTCATCGGGCTGTAGGGTAGCCTGAGATGAAAGATGCTCAACGCTTCCCCCAGGCCCTGCCCGTGGAGACCAAGAGTCCCCTGTGATACTCAGCAAGTGGACCTACACACCACCAGGCTTTCTGGATGTTCTTGGCAAATTTCTGTTTGTTGGCTTAAAAAAAAAAACAAACAAAACCCCTGGTTTTCATTTAATTAGATGTTGAGGTGAGGGATTTAGCTTTATCCCATGGTCCTAACCACTAAACCAATGCCTCACTCATATTCCTCTATGGGATTTGCTTTTGTGTGCTTACTCCTGACCAGGTTGTGACGGGTTCCATGCTTTGGACTCACAGAGTCCTGATGCTCTGACTATAGCCTGGTCCACATCTGCTGCATCTCTGTAGGCCGGAAGGGGTTCTGGATTATCTGGTAGGATTATCCCTTGAATGCTAGGGGGCCTTTGCCTGGCCCTTCTCTGGCGCTTTAGACCAAACCATTGTCATTCAGTGAATGTCATTAAAGTGACCCCTTTAAAATTCATCCTTGCCAGGGTCAACAGTCAGACTTAACTGTGAAATCAGCAGAGCCATTTCCCACTGTGTGGCCCTCAAGGCCATCTCAGAGATGAGGTCTGACTCTCCTATACAGAAGGGTAACATGGTTCTTGCCTTACATGATACCAGTTTCCCAGGGTAGGTCAGTCTGGGCTCAAACCTGGACTCTGCTTTTTACTGGCTGTGGAACCCCAAGCAAATCTTTGCATGTCTCTACCTCAGTTTCCCCATTTGCAAAATGGTGCTGGTCTCTGTGGCTTTCCATGAGGATCAGATGGAAAATCAGTGGCCGCTTTCATGTCAGGTGTTTATCTTGATTCATTTAGAACATGAATTTAGTGAATTCACTCATTGGGCATATACCATGTGAATAGTTGTAGATTGTACAAGGAGATACAAAGATAATATATAATCCTTGCACTTAGTCAGCAGTCACATGGAGAGGAAAAGAAACAAGAGCAAAAGATTGTACTGCAAGATAGAACTGTGAAGTGTCATGATAGGCACACAATAAGTATTTGTTGAATGAATCAAAGAAAGAAAACTAGAAAGACATTAACCTTCAAGAGAGATTTCCATGGGGGCAAGCAGGCCGACTTTGTGGAAGAGACTGAATTTAAGCTGTCAATATGTCATAGTTATTAAAAGATCTTTTTAGCAGGCACCAGAGATAGAACAATATATATGACAGATAATACCCATACCTTTAAGGAGTTGACCCTTTAATGGGGAAGACGAATCATAGCAAATGCTTATGCATAACTCAATCACAAGTGTAGAAAGTGTTAGGCAGAGATGCTGGGGACCATCAACACTTGAAAGACAGAAACTGTGTTAATGTGTTTTGTTTTCTTTTTCTCTGTGCTTATGTAAGCTAGACCCGAAGGACAAAAGTTATTTAAATTTATAGATAAAATTTTAAATTTATGTCTTCTTTGGATAGGTGTTACTTATCCAAATGGTAAGTTGTACAAAAATTGTAAATGCCAGAATGTATAATGCAAAGTCTCTCTGCATCTCCCTGGCAACAGTAAGGATGCCACCTGGCCTTGGATATCACCTCAGATGTCCAGCCATAATCCAGCCATGAGGAGTCACAAAAGTGGGGTCATGCCATCCTCAATGGTTAAGGCTTACCTTTCTCTTAGAGATTGTTCTAAAGCAGCACATAATGTTTATGACTGATTTGTTCTGTTACAATTGTTGGACACTTGGTATGTTGTTTTCTTTTTTTTTTACTTAAAAGACTTTATTATTATTATTATTTTTAATATTTATTTATTTAACTGTGCTGAGTCTTAGATGCAGCATGTGGAATCTAATTTCCCAACCAGGAACTGAACTCAGGCTCCCTGCTTTGGGAGCTCAGAGTCTTAGTCCCTGGACTACCAGGAAATCCCAAGACTTCATTTTTTTAAAAGAAGTTTTAGGTATACAGATAAATAAGCAGAAACTTCAGAGTTCACAAGTTACCCCTTCCTCCACCCCACAATTTTTCCTATTATTAACATTTTATATTAGTGTGGTGCATTTGTTACAATTGATGAGCCAATATTGATACATTATTATTAGCTAAAGTCCATAGTTTACATTAGGGTTCACTCTGTTATACATTCTGTGGGTTTGGACAAATATATAATGCATATGGGGCTTCCCCAAGTGGCACTTGGGGTGAAGAACCTGCCTGCCAATGCAGGAGACTTAAGAGACATAGGTTCAATCCCTGGTTTGGGAAGATCCTCTGGAAGAGGGCTTGACAACCCCCTCCAGTATTGTTGCCTGGAGACTCTCATGAACAGAGTAACCTGGCAGGCTATGGTCCATCGGGTCGAGCAGAGTTAGACACAACCAAAGTGACTTAGCACATACGCATAATGACATATAGCCACAGTCACAGTATCATACAGGATAGTGTCACTTCTGTAAGGGGCCCTGTGTGTTGTCACGCTTCATCCTTCCCTTCCTCCCTGAAAACACCTGGTGAAATGTAGTTTTTTCCAATCAGAGGTATTTGTAGCTCAGCTTCAGAGCTTTTGTAACCTACGTGAGCCCTTCTTTCCAGCCTTACCTCTTGCCCATGTGCTCTGGCTGCCCCAGCTGCCCCACGTTATTCCTGCTCTCTGAAACATACCAGGCACTAAGACATATAAGCGTCCCCTGGCCCACATTCCTGGGGGCTGCTCTTTCCCGGGGTACTCTCATATGCCACCTTCTCTCAGAAACTTTCCCTGGTCCAGTCTCACCTTCCGGCCCCCACAACATAGTCAAGGTCCCTCCTCTGTGTGGTTCTTGTGTTAATTTATTCATCCATGCAACAGATATTCACGGGAGTGCCTTCCACAAGGGTGCTAGCGCTAAGGATCTGGCAGGGATTTGGGCATAAAGCCCAGCTCACAGATGGCCAAAAGTTCCTTGAAGAAAATAAAACCAACTAACATGATGAAAGATGAAAGATGCCAGTATGGTCAGGGAAAGACTCTTGGAGGCGGTGACATTTAAGGACCAGAGGGGAGACTATTCAAGGTAGATGAAATAGCATTTGATGCAAACCGGGTGGAACACTTACCATCACTCACATAGCTGCCTCTCCTACTCTTTGAAGGAAGGGAACAGTCCCTGGGCAAGAGGTGACCTGTGTGTGCTCAGTGACCAGGCCGGGGTCAGGGATGCAGGGGAGAACAGGAGGACGGGCTGGGCTTATAGGGGCTCCCAGCGCACACTCCTCACCTCCCTCTCCCAGCTGGGTGCTAGCAGCTTTGTTGAAGCAATTTGAGCCCTTGCTACCAAAACCCCAATTACCTGTGAGAAGGCTATTGCCGATTTAAAGAGTTCAAAAGCCCCAGACTTTTCTTTCTTTTTTATAAATAGCTCGTATCCTTTCACCAACCCTTAAGACGAGGATTTATGGCCCACTTCCCCAGAAGCAGACAGACCAACAGACAGGTTACTTCCCTTGGAGTCCGGGTTCCTACAATTGTGGGATGCTCCCACTTCCTCTTTGCATTTTATGACCTCCTGGCTGGCTAATCCTGCAGTGGGTTACACGGGAAGTAGGTGAACTGTGTGATGCTGCAGCTGCCTGGGAAGCCAGAGGGCCACGCAGACTCAGGAAAGGGCTGGCAGGGGTGGGGAGCCAGGCAGCTCAGCCCCTTGGCCACCCTGGCTCCTCTGGTTCCCAGGACCTTTCTCCAGCAAGACGCCCTGGGCGGAGACCTCAGCATGATGGGTGCAGGGTGGAGTCTGCCTCAGAGGACAAACAGATAACCTCGGTTCATAATCTCAAGATCTAGTGGGGTGATGACTGGAGATGGAAATGGCAACCCACTCCAGTGTTCTTGCCTGGAGAATCCCAGGGATGACGGAGCCCAATGGGCTGCTGTCTGTGGGGTCGCACAGAGTTGGACACGACTGAAGCGACTTAGCAGCAGCAGCAGCAGCAGCAGTGGGGTGATGTGGCACAGTTAATGAAGAGTCTCGTCACAAAGAAATATCCCCCTTTCACCTTTAGAACATGGGCATATTCCTTGTTGCCTTTCATTTAGTTCTTACAGGACTCCAGTGAAGTAGGTCTATGATATCCTCATGACAGACAAGAAAACTGAAGCAGAAACTAGACCTGGTTGCCCAAAATGTGACAGGTCCAGCTTCTGACCTTGGCTTCCAGTGTGAGGTCAGGTGCGGGGTGGGGGGCGTCAGAGGCAGCGAGAGCAGTGGGAGATCGGGAGAAGGAGTGGACATTGAGACAAATGGGTCAGCTTTCAAGAGACCATGAGGAGGGGCTGGATTGTCTAGGAGGGGACTTAGCATGTGGAAAGGTGAAGCCACTGTCAGGGACAGAGACATTGCCCTGGAGCAGGCTCGAGGAGGCACAGGCTTCTGGACCTATCTCTGCAGGCCTCTTCACTGACCTCTGGCCTCTCCTTTTCCACAGCTTTTTCTCTAGGTTCTGACATCTCACACAGAAGGGCGAGGCAGTGATCAGCAGTTGGGCTCTGAGTCTGAATCCCTTGCACCAGCCGTGGGGCTTCGGTTGTACCTCTCTGAGGTTGGTCTGCAGCACAACCTGATGACAGTAGGGCTGGAGTGAGCCCAGGGCTCAGCTGTGAGAGCTGACACTATATTCTTTCTGGGGTTGTTGCCCCTACCGCCTCCCCCAGACAGTGCTTCTCTGTCAAATACAACTCCTAACTTGTCATTTGCCCTGCTCAAAAACCAAGACCGGATGTGCTGTTTTGGCCTTCAAGGCCCCTTGACCTTTGATCCTAAATTCCGCCACAGTGAGACCATCTGCAGGTGGTCTGAAATCCTCAGGGGATGGGGACATACTATGTGACACAGAGGAAGGAACAGTAGCCAGGGGGTCAGGAAAAAGCAGTGTCCAAATCCAGGCTCCTCCAGCACTCCCCGTATGAGAGGCACCTGGCCTCTCAGAATCCAGCAGTCTTGCCTACATGAAGGGGCCTTCTTTTCTGCCAGCTGCTCTTAGAGCCCAGGACTACAAGGTGCTTCATCTTCTGAAGCATCGTGGGTGCTTCAGTGTGTTACCTTTTCTTCATTTCAACAACAGTCTGCTCATTCCACATCATCTCTGCTTTTACCTGTAATCAAGAGATTCACCAATAGAACTGGCACCACACCCCCTCCACCTAGGTGGCTGGGCTTCCCAAGGGTGAACCTCAAGCCTGTCTTGCTCATCCCAGATCTTGGCCTGACAAGCAGTCAGTGCTCAGTAAGTATTTGTTGGATGAATTAATTACTGAAGAGAAGCCCTGAGCGCTGTGCTCACTGTCCAGGAGGCATGTTTGAAACACGTGCTATGAATCTCAAAGGCCTCTGAAAGTACGCACGTGCTCATAGAAGCAGACTCGGCAGGTGCCTTGCAGCCATGGAGCCTGAACCCGTGTGCTTGCAACAGGAACGGGGATCCCTTGTGTGGATGGCGGTCCTCAGTTCGGCCCTGGTCCTCCTGGCTGGGGGTCCCTCTCCCTCTGGGGAAATGAACTAACATATGACAGTGCCCCTACTTTATCCTCTGTCCTTGGCATTTTACAGTCGTCCCTCTTAATGCCAACAACAACTGTGTAAGGTGAAAATTATTATCCCCACTTTACAGATGAGAAAATCAAGACAAAGGAAGGATAAGAAATTCGTTCCGATTTCCCAGTCAGTGGGTGGTAGAGCTGTGCCAACCCCTGAGCCCATATTGTTTGGACCAACTACCCCCTCCTTCCTGCCTCCGCCCAGTGAGCCCGCTGAGGCTTTCAAACTGTGTATCTTTCGTCCTTTTCTTGGCACCCGTTTCCCAAGCTAGCAGGACCACTTTTGAAAGACCAGACCAACCCATCAGAGTTTCTTTCCAGCCTCGGACAAGCCCAAACTGCTCTGTGTGCTGGGTGCTGGCAGCGCTTAGCTGCGCGCTTCCGACAGTCCCCGAAGGGGGTTGAAACGCAGGGCAAGTGGAAACTTCCCCCAACATGGTGTTCAGAGATGGAATTTTTTCTCTTCCCCAATTTTGAAACCATTAGGGATTGGGGCTGCTCTCTGGATGGGACTCCTCTAGGCTATATGATTTATTCATCAGGTGGCTTTGGTGTACACATTCTTCCGCAGGAATTTGTTGTAGAGGGAAGTAGCGATACGAGGAGTCCCGAGGGCCTTGTGTCCCTATCGGCCCCTCAACCCTCACCCAGAGGTGAACAGTGAGAGTCTTCTGGCTCTGCACCCCCACCCAAGCCCGGTGCTTGGCTGCCAAAGTGATAGCATCTGGGCAGCAGGAAACGATTAGCTGCCGTTATATTATTTAGGCTGGAGCCAGAGTGAGGTTGGGGACTGGGTGGGAGATCTGCAAGTTTATTAGCTCTCTCCTCCTCTTTTACAGACAAATGTACACTAATCCCCTGGAGCCCGGGGTTGGCTAAGACAATAGTATGGTCAAGTTTGGTTTGCTTCCTTTCTTCTACTTTGAATGCTGGCTTTATCACTTGAATGTCAATTTGCTGAATGCCTCAGTTTCCTAATCTGTAAAATGGCAACATTTATAGTGCCTTGTGAGTTTGTTATGAGGTCAAATGAATGAATGAATCCATTTTGAGTGTTTGGCACCTGGCCTGGTGCATAAAAGGGACAAACTAAATGTAAGTTTTCACTGTTACTGCTGTTGACTTAGGAAACAGTAATCATTAGCCTCCTATGTGCCATGCATTGTGCTGGGTGTCGGAGAGGCTTCATGCCTTCCAGTAATGTCCAACTAGTAGGAGGGGATGTGGCATATTAAATAACCAATTACAACCCAGAATGGTAAGCAGACAGACAGATGAAACATGATATTAGGACTTATATGCCAGACAGTTTTTGGAGGTCATTACTTATTTCATCTAATCTTCGCAACAATCTCATGGGGCTGGAACTTCCCCCCCACCCCCCACTGCACTTTTTGGATGCAGGAACTGAAGTGCAGAGGAGTGAAGTCACCTACCCAAGGCCACCCAACTGTTGGAAGTAAGACTGTTGAATAGCAAGCCAGGCAGACTCTCCTGGGTGCCAGAGGGTCGCCTGGCCCACCTGGGCAGGAGAGGCTACGTGGAGAAAAAAATGTCTCAGTTGATCTGGAAGGTCCAGTAGGCCAGCAACACCAAGCAAGAGTGAGCATCGGCAGGGGGAGCAGCATCTGGGGCCCCTTCTGCTTGGGGCTCACCCTGCTGTGGAACGTTCAGTGCTCGGCCAAGTTACCTCTGGCTTTAAAATGGGAGCTCCACTTAGTAATACAGTGGTTTGATGACCAAACAAAAGGATGTGCAGTATGCAAAGTGCTTGTCACAGTGTTAGGGTGCTTGAGTGCTCAATCAGTTCATGTATTCATTCATTCATCCATCCATCCAGCATGTAAAATTTTAATCAAGTTCCTACCAGGCACTTTCCTGGGCGTTTGGAATATAGTGATGAAAAGGACACCCTCCTCATCCTCATAGAGCTTACAGTCTAGTGGGCAAGAGAGATGACAAGTAAACAATGTATGCATGTGTAATATAAGAGCAGGTAGTGGTGGAATACAAAATAGGCTGAGGGGAGGCAGGAGATTGAAGGGGGGACTATTTTGGGCAGGGAGGTCTGCTAAGGCCTTTCTGAGGCGGTGATAATTAGGCCAGGACCTGAATAATGTGCGGGAATGAGCTATACAGTTGTCTAGGCAAAAGGCTTTTTGGACAAGGGACCGGCAAGTGCAAAGGCCCTGAGGCAGAGCATGCTTACTGTGAAGGAAGGCCATGTGGCAGGAAGGAAGTGAGGAACGGAGGGGTGTTGGAGCAGATACAGTCAGGGACAGATCATGTGAAGCCTTCAGGGTCAGAGTGAGGCTTTTAGATACTGTTTTAATGAACAAGAAGCCACCAGGGAGGATCTGAGCAGAGGACTGACTTCTGGCTTTGTGCTGGGTAGTAGGTATGTTCCATGACTTCCCATAATACCCAGTCTAGCGGGAAGAGATGACTCTTAGAAAGCTAGTTACCGTGCAGCATGATGAGGGAGATGATAGATCGATTCCTAAGCCTTCCTGTGTGCCAGACACTCTTATTTCGTTCACTCTTCACAGCAGTCTCATGAGGCGGGTCCGATTATTTTCTGTCTCGTTTAGAGGCAGACCGAAGTGCAGAGCAGTGGAATCACCTGTCCGAGGCCACCCAGCTGGTGAGTCTCCTCAGTCAGTTCCCTCTGGCCACAGTACAGAGGGTCAGTGGACTAGAGAGGCCACAGGAGTGGCCAGGAAGCCGGTACAGCAATTCGGAGGAAAGAGATGATAGGTGGCTTGGGTGGTGGTGACAATAGACCAGATTCTGGATATATTTGAATATAAACCAATATGATTTGCTGCTGGAGGATCAGATATGGGGTGGGAAATCAAGAGAGATGCCAAGACCGAGCCTAAGATTTTTGGCCAGAGCTATTGGGTAAAGCTACAGGAAGAGCAGGTAGGGAGAGAAAGTCAAGGCTTTGGCTTGCTTCAGATGTGTAAAAATACATGTTTACTGAATGGAGGACACTGTCTGCTGGACGTCCTATATCCGCCCTTCCCACACTCTGTTACCTTTGAGGAGCATCTGTCGTTGAAATGATTGGAAAGTGCTCTTCAGTCAAGTCCTTTTCACACCATCCACCACCCCAGGGTTCCAGAGAGAGAGACCCATCCCCTGTGACCTTCTCACTTTGCTTTTACACCTTTCAGTTTGTTTTGGCAGCTTTGACCTGAAGAGAGCAATTTCAACTCAACTTGTGCTCAGGGAGGCATCTTGCCTTGAACTCTTTCCCTGGCTTCCCCTGGGCCCCCACCCCTAAGCATTTTTTTTTTGGGGGGTCTGTAGATTATAGTCCTGTTGGCCTTGGGGTAAGGTGGAGGTGGGTTGGGGGCCTGTGGGGCTAGAAAGTGTGAGTGCCTCCCGCCACCCCTGCAGCTGTCAAGAGGAAGCCTGGGTGATTCAGTGAGCGAAGGAGCTAGCATTAGGAAGGAAAATAGCAGGCAGTGGAGAAATTTCTATCTGGGCCATTTGTCTGTGGCCCCCTCCCCACCACAGAGGGTGACCCTGAGGGCTGGCAGCCCCTCCTGCCTGGGAGGCGGGTGGTGACTGAATTGTGAAGAACTGGCTGTCTCGTTCATCTCTGGCGTGTTTTATTTGGGCAGTTCTTGCAGATTTCTCTTTGACTTTTCTTTGTGGTGTGTGTGTGGATTAGGTTCTGCAGGTATCCCTTTGACTTCCCTTTGTGGGGAACGTGTGTGCGTGTGTGTGTGTGCATGCGTGCGTGAGCTTGCAAGTCAGGCCCAGGTCCTGGGAGGGCCTGTGAGTGAAGACCATTTCTTTATCTTGAGGCTCAGGTCTTAGATTTCCCACTGGGTTTCAGCTCAAACATGCCTTCCTCAGTGAGGCCTTCCCTGACTACTCTCTGGGTCATTCTCTACCAGGAGAATGCACTTTTTACTCTTTGAAGTGATGTCGAGCGTCTCTCTCGGACAGTGCCTTCATCTGTCCTGCACTCTGCGCTTGGCAGAACCATGAGTGTTGCGGGTGGCTAGCCCTGGGGCCCAGGCCTGTGCCTGCGCGTGTGGCCCTTGGTCACCGCAGGGGACGGCAGAGTCCTGGGGCAGGGCCACTTGCCAGGCACTGCCCCCTCCTCTGTTGGCACTCCGCTTGCTGTGTGAGGGGACCCTGTTAGGACTGTGGCACACCCATTACCCTTAAGGCAGTGATTTATGGACCCTCCACTAGGAGAGGAAGCCCCTCTGCTCCCCCTCTCCCCTCAGGACTCCTGGACTCCAGCTCCCTGTGTTTCTCTCTGGTTCTGGGCTCTGCCTGTCTCTCCCCAAAGCCCCGTGTCTGCGATTCCCTCTGTTTCTCTCTTTCTTCTTCCCCCATCCCTCTTTCTCTCCCTCCCCTCCTTTCCCTCTTTGTTCTGCCTTCTTTCATTTACTGAATTCTTCCCTCATGGTAAGTGCTCGTCACGCAGACTGTCACTGACCCCTTACAAGAGTCCATGTAAGACAGATTTTTATCATGCCCATTTTTCAGATGGGGAAATGCAGGCTCAGGGAGACTTGGTGACTTGTCTGTTCCCACAGGCAGTGTGTGGTCCAGCCGGGATTGGAATCCAGGTCCTCTGGTGTTTATACTCTGTGCTGGGTCATGGTTCTGACAGATAAACCAGTGCTACCCTGAGAACATGGGGACCTCAGGCCCACTGCTCCAACAGGCTTCTAACCACAGAAAGAGGAAGAGTGAGGGAGATGAGGCTGGGCAGGTTGAGGGGGGTCTAAGGGGGTAGGCTGTGAGGTTATACCCTGCAGTCACCCTCCAGGCACACTGTGCGTCTGAGCGCTGCCCGAGGAAAGAAGTGAGGAGCCCCTTGGGTCCTGGGCCAGGTGCTGCCTGCCAGCCAGTGTGGGTTATTTATAATCCCAAGGCCAGAGCAACTGGGGGAAGTTAAAGCTGGAAGGGGAGAGGCAGCTAAACACAGCCTCCACCAGTTCAGCTGTGACAGATGTGAGAGGCTAACTCCAGCAGATTCATTTTTGGAGGGAAGTGAGTGGTGAGGGCACGAATAAAATTCTCTTCTTAGTCAACCTACCAGGAATATGAGCTCTCCAAACTTCAGCAGGAGGATAGAATGGCCAGGATGGGTCAAGCACAACCATGATCTCCCAGACTGCATTTTCAAGAGGAGCCTGGGACAACCTTGGAAATAGCTACTCCCCAGCTCTCCTGGCAAGTAGAAATTATTGTTAGAGAGGGAGGGAAAAAAAATGCACCTAATGCATTACGCTCCTGGCCTGTCCCACTCAGGAGACTGGTGATGGTTATTTACAAGGCTGGCTTATTCATGGCCACTGAAGCTAGGAGAGGCAGGATGGAGACAGAATCTAACAAACGAGTTATTTATATCTACACCCCCCAACCTCAGAAGGAAAATTCCCATACTTAGGCATTCCTAGATGGCCTGCGACACAGGATATTTAAAGTAACAATGGGCCAAATTCCTGCTCACATTTTTGGCAGTGCGCCAGTCTGAAAGTCCGCATGAGAGAGACTTGTCCCGGCTGTGTAGCTTTAGCAGGGTGGGGGGAAAAAAGACTGTTTCTATTTCGGGACTTATTTAAGATCTGACTTCCCCCCTCCTTCCTGGAATTACGAGGAAAACATGAATTAGAGACAACAATCCATGTAATCTATTTTGGAAGATTTTAGGAGCTCTGTGGGTACTCCCATCTTGGGATAAAGCCAGGATGTTAAACAAATGAATAGGACGCACTTTGAAAACCCTTGAACCCCTCCTACATTTCTTCACCTGGGGTTGGAAATAGCTACTACCTGTGGGCAATCTAATAGCCAAACTCTGAATGCTGCAACAATTTTATGGAGCTGGATGGACATGGCTATAAAACAGTCACTGGCCCACTTAAGTTCCAAGGAAACCCAGAAAGAGCTGAAAATGGTGACTTCTTGTACTTACGCAGTTGGAAGTTACAGTTGACTTCTTATAGCCCTTCCAAAGCCTATGATATGTCTAAGCACCAGCCTTGTAAAGAAGTAGAAAATCTACAAGCTCTAATAGCAAGGATGCCTTTGACAGCAAATCACAAAAATTACCAACTCAGACTGGCTTCAATTATATGAAAGTGGGACTTCCTTGGTGATTCAGTGGTTAAAACTCTGAGCTTCCCATGTTGTGTGGCAGCCTGGATTGGAGGAGAGCTTGGGGGAGAATGAATACATGTGTATGTATGGTGAGTCTCTTTGCTGTTCACCTGAAACTATTACAACATTGTTTGTTAATCGGCTATACCCCAATACAAAATAAAAAGTTTAAAAAACAAAAGCAAACAAAAAATACCCCTCCAAGCTTCCAATGCAGGGGATGTGGGTTTGATCCCTGGTCAGGAAACTAAGATCCCGCATGCTGCATGGCCACAATATATGTGTATATACTTCATAATCATATGAGTATGAAAAATTTATTTACTTAGATAAAAGAAATCTTCAGGTAGAATGACTTCAGGACTGGCTAATTAGGCAGCTCAGTGATGTTAAAAAGCACCCAGGTTTCTTCCCTGTTTTCTTTCTGCCATCCAATTTCTGGCCTTTATCCTCAGGCCACCTCTGTTTATGGTACTAAGAAGGCTGCTGTTTCAGTGTCATAAGACACTACCGTATTTTCCTTTCTTCTTGGTTTGTCATTTTAACAATGAAGAAACTTCCTAGATTTCTCCTCCCATCCTATTGGTCATTTCTGTATTACTTGTCCATGCATGAACCAGTCACTAGCTGGGAGACTGGGGTAACATAATTTGATTACACTCCTTAAGGCTTATCTGTGCAGCTGTAATAGTTACTTTTGCCCGAACCCTGGAAGAAATCCAAACAAGAACAGGGAAGTGTCTGCCTCATTAGCTATGAGAGCAAAACTTTGGAAGTAATTTAAATGTCCATCAATAGAAGATGGATTCCTTTGTAAAAAGGAAAAAATGATAACCAGTATGCCAATAACTGTTTAGACCTGTAGATACAGCAATGAATAAAACTACTCTTGACGGGGGGAAGACAGATAGCAATAAGTACATGAACACATATGTGTATAATTGCAAATTAAAATAAGCGCAGTGAAGGAGAAGACCAGGACAAGAGACAGCCCAGAAAGTCCTCTCTGAGGAGGTGACAGTTCAGCTGAGAGAAGAGACAGGTGAGCCATGGAAGAATATTTTAGCAGGAACAAGAGGCAGTGCAGGGGTTCAGAAGCAGAAGCGGCTTCTTGGGGTTGAAAGTCAACAAGATAAGGGTGGGAGGGCTGGATTAGGCAGAGTTTGTGGGCTTTGGTAAAGAGTTTGATTTTCATTCTAAATTTAGTGGGAAGAAACTGAAGATTTAAAAGTACATATTCCTTTTAAAAACTTTATTTAAAAAAATAATTTTATTGAATTAAGTTGATTTACAATGTTAATTTCTGCTCTACAGCAAAGTGATTCAGTTATACATACATACATACATACATATATATACTTTTTCATATTCTTTTCCATTATGGTTTATCACAGGATGTTATAGTTCCCTGTGCTATTCAGTAGGACCTTGTTATTTATCCATTCTATATATAATAGTATGCATCCGCTAATCCCAACTCCCAGTCCATCCCCTCCTTCCCCCTTGACTGTTACAAGTCTGTTTTTCATGTCTGTGAGTCTGTTTCTGTTTTGCAGATAAGTTCACTTGCGTCATATTTAAGACTGCACATTTAAGTGGTATCGCACAGTATTTGTCTGTTTTCTGACTTACCTCACTCAGGATGATGATCTGTAGGCTCACCTGTGTTGTTGCAGGTGGTATTATTTCATCTCTTTCATGGCTGAGTACTCAGTCCACTGTATATGTGCACCACATCTTCTTTATTCATTCATCCGTTGATTGGACATTTAGGTTGTTTCCATGTCTTGGCTACTGTGAATAATGCTGCTACAAATATAGGGATGCACATATCTTTTTGAATTATATTTTTTGGGGGATATATGCCCAGGAGTGGGATTGATGGGTATATGACAATTCTATTTTTAGAAAAAACTTTGTATTTTGAAATAGTTTTAGATTTACAAAAGAGTTACAAAGATAGTACAGAGAATTCCTGTATTCTTCACCCAGCTTCCTCTAATGTTAACATCTTACATAAACCATGGTAATTTATCAAAACTAGGAAATTAACATTGGTACAATACTCAATATTTATTCAGATTTCATCTGTTTTTCCTAGTATGTGACAATTTTTCACTCTTTCCTTTTTTTTATGGCCTTGACATTTTGAAGAGTACCTATCAGGTATCTCATAGAATCTCTCTCAATTTGAGTTTTTCTGCTGTTTTCTCATGATTTGATAGAATCTATGAATTTGGGGATGAATAGGAGAGGTGACAGGCCTTCTCTTCATGTGATTTCAGAGAGTATATGACATCAATGTGACTTTAACTGGTGATGTTTAACCTTGATGACTTGGTCAAGTGGCATCTGCTAGGTCTCTCACTGCAGAGCTACTATTTTTCCCTTTCCATGCTCTATTCTTTGGAAGCCAGTCGCTAAGTCCAGCTTACACTCAAGTAGAAGGAGGAGCTGGAGGGTTTTAAGGGCAGTGACAAGAAAAGATTGGATAAATGGCTGTCATTGTGGAATACATGTCTCTAGTACAGACCTGGAGCTGTCAGTGAAAGCTGTGTATCTTAAAGACGATTGCCTTTCACCTTACCCTTCAGTTTATTTTCATGGCCATCTGTAAGGTGAATGCTGTGTATCTAGGCTTCTGCACTCTGAGAGGTGCTCCACTTGGCAGTTCTTCTGCAGAGAGAGGACTTTGCTGGGTCTCCCAGTGGGCCCTGTGCACAGCCCTGCCACCAAGTTTGCCCATCACACACACACACTCATGGGCCCAGTGAGGCTCTTGTTTTTAACCAATGGCCTCCTCAGGCAGGATGAGCAGAGGGTGTGTCGAGGGTGGTTTAGTTAAGGTTGGGTGGTTGGTGTGGAGAGCAGTGCACAGGGAAGGTGGGAAGAGGTGGTGAGGCAGAAAATAAAATGACATATAATATCAGCTATTAAAAATCAGACAGTGGAGTGGTGGAGGTATGATAGAGAGTCCAGGTGTGTTGCTGAGTGAAGAAAGCATTTTGCAGGAACAGCTTTATGCAGTATGATCCCATGTATGACTTTAAAGATTGGAAGGATAGTCGCTAGCACATAGTAAACACTCACTATTTGTTGAATGAATGAATGGTATATAGCAAAATGTTAAACTGAGGCTGGGAATGGCGGGGGTGAGTTTTTCCCCTTTATTTTCTTTTTTTTTTTTTGCAACATTCATGTTATTAAAAAAAAAATTAAGAACCACCTTAATTTCCCCCTTGAAGCTGATGAGTAATTGTTCTCAGCTGGCCTGGTTTGAGTGGTAGATATTTAATACTGACCCTTAATAAATGTTTTTGGTAACCATACCTCTTCTAGAAGGGCCGGGAGAACCCAATAGCTTAAGTTCCTAAACTGACTTCCTTTTTCCCTCCTTGGGGATGTTCTGTCACAAGCAAGTGATGAAAGGAGCAGAGGACTGGGAATCTGCCAGATTCAGTTTTGCAAACTACTGGCCCCAAAGACCTTCGCATTCCACGAATGATCCTACAGCATGTAGCCAGGGCTCAGGCCTCTTCCCACACATCAAACATCCCCCAAATCCACTGACCAGACACCCTCTTCCCAGTGTCCAGGGATGGGAGCACAGGTAGGAAAGCAGGGGCTCTGAAGTCAAGCCTGTGCAACCTTGGGCATATGACTTTACCTTCTAGAGCCTCAGTTTCTTCAACTGTAAAATGGGTGTAATAGAAGTATAGGCACAGAGTGAGGGTGAAAAAATGGGTCAAAAGCACTTGGTTGGCATCAGGCCTTAAATACTCAAGTGTCAGCCACCGGAGGTAAAAGCTGGTCCTGTCATTCACATCATCCTGGTTATGTGGTGGAAATCCTCCATCCTCTCACAAGGCTGCCTTTGGGACAGAAGTAAAGCCTGAGGCCACTTGTCCCTTCCCCTTTGATTCTCCTTTTGGTATATCATTAATTAATTAACACATTTAACAAATATTTATTGACTGCTACTCACATGCCAGATGCTGTGCTGGAAGCTTCCCAAGGGGTGTGGTGTGTATGGGAATGCTGATCCCCAAGCTTGGGGCAGTGGGTGTGGCTGGGGGCGGACAGAGGCCTGGACTCTGGAGTGCTGCCATTCACCAGCAAGTGACCTGCTGCTTTACCACAGGAGACAGCTTCTAAGTACGCCATGACAAAGGCCAGGTGGTCCTGAAGTCAAGAACAAGAAGCCTCAGAACAAGAGCTCATCTGCCGGGGGGAACAGACAGGCTGTGAACAGACAGGTGTGAATAGGTCATCACAACACTGCATGTTGCAGGAGTGTCAGTAAGGAGCCCAGTAAAGATCAGAGGAGCAGGATGAGACGGAGTGGGGAGGTGTGGTGCTGATAGCATCATTACTGTTGCTATCACTTTGGGGAAGTTTTTGGTAGAAAACACTATAGACTGGTACATAAGTGCTTGGAAACCACAATTTCCTAGGGAGACAGAAAGCCTGGCTCCTCTTCTTGGCTTTGCAGCTAACCTGTGGTGTGACTTGGACAAGCTGCACTCAGGATCTCACCCATATGATGGAAGTGGGTCGATTGGACCAGCGATTCTGAACACTGTATTGGGTCATGTACCCCTCTGAGAAGCTGGAAAATGTCTCTTAGACAAAAAGCAAAAATACACAGAAATTTATCTACAGTGTCAAAGGGCTCCTTTTATCCCCTCCTCCACCTTCAAATCCTAGGCGAAAAATCTCCAGTCTCCATGACCTCAGATATCCTTTCTGGCATTATGACTCTGACACCTGTGCCTGAGAGACATGCCTGCAGGGTAGGCATCCTTAGGAAGCCTTCTAGATGGGGGTTGGGACATCTTGTCTTGGGTTCAACTGCGCAAGGAGGCCAGTCAGACTTGACACCAGCTGGCATTAGGAACGGAGAGCCAGGAAGATGATGTGAAAAAGAGAAGCAAGGTTGGGCTAAGGGACATCAAGGTACAAACACCATGATCAGTGCCAACCGGCACTCAGTGCAGGGGATTTGGACAGTGAAATGGGTGGGGGGATGCTGTGCAAGAGTGAGGGGACCCTGCCCAGTTTGCAAAGGGTAATTAGTTGCCTTTCACCTCCAGCCATCTGCTGCCACAGGCGACGGGGGGCCCAGAGCAGCCAGTGCTTTTTGTTTTTCATGAGACGTTTTAGATCTGGCTTTGGAAGCTTCTTCATTTTCAAATAACAATCAAGTTTCTGAAAACACTGTGAGCCACGGTCTGATTTCTCGCCTGTGTGATCCATATGTCTAGGCTACAGATGGAGACACTGAGGCTAAGGGGAGAGGAGACCGAGTTCTTATATTCTCTTCTCTTCTATGAACCATGTTTCCGCCTCTAAGATAATTTGTAACGTTATATTAGTGCAGCGCATAACCACCGTCAAACCCTCCAAGTGTCATTGGAAGGGCAGTGACCCTCCCAAGGTCACAAGAGAGAAGGTGGCAGAGCAGGGCCCCAGGCAGTGGGACCATAAGGCTCAGCTGCTCTTCCCCACACCTGGTCCTAAGGGGAGGGGTCTGCGGAAGTGGCAGCCACTTCTCAGAGAGCCCCAAGGCCCTGGCTGTGCCCACTCTGGGAAATGGCTCCACCTGGATGGACACTAGCTCTTTAATCCGATTAGAGCCGGCACCTCAGAGAGCCTTGGTAATCCAGGGCTGGCTGGAGCATTGCCTGGATACTCGTCAAGCAGTGGCCTCGGGTTGGGAGGAGCTCTGCTTAGAAACATGGGGGTCCCCAGCCCTGCCGCCTTCTACATCCGCCCGGGTGACTGTGGCTCCTTGGTTTGTGCCTTCTTTGTGCTTTGCCCCTGGAAACCCAGAGAAGGGGCCTGCGCCCTTAAATCCTGTGTATGCATCTCTCTACACACAGCCGCTGCCGCCCCATCTACCCACAAAGCCACCAGACCACACTTCTGAATTATCTGGGGCAACTTAAACTCCCCCCTCACCCTGTTAAGATTCTTGCCTCTGGCCACCACAGACCAAGTAATTCCACAGGCTGGGGAAGCAATTCGTCTTTTGATTGCAGAGGAAATGAGAAAGGCTGGCCAAAAGCAGTGTTGGGAGGGCTGTTACCATGTTGTGTGGTGACGCAGCATCCTTCCTGAGATCTGTTTGAGGGGGCCTCAGTATTTTATATGGGGTGTTGTGAAGTGATGCTTAGACCCGGGTTCCAGTCCAATCTCAATCAGTCTATGTAATATTGTTTAAATACTACCTATCCTATTGATTTCTGTAGAAGCACACGGTGGGGGTGGGTGCGAGGATCCTAGGAGAGGTGCTATTTGGGGAGTGTTTGAAAGTTAGAGTAGGCCTTTAGCATTCAGTACACAGGCTGTCGGGGAAGGCCTACCACTTATCAGCAGTGTGGCCTCGGATGAGTGACTTACTCTCTCTGAGCCTTAGGGGTTTCTCATCTATAAAAGTAGACTGATTATATCAACCCACTTTGTTTTTCAAGATTGTAAATGATAATGCAGCTCAGAAGCAATAGCTTTTGTAATGATTTCCTAAGGCCGCTTGACCTCTGTAACTCTGTGAAGTCTTTCTAGAATACTGACTCCAAGTAGAGCATCACCTGGAACTCTTCTCTTGCTTTGTCCTTGGTGGATTTTCTGTTCAGAGTCCGAAGCCACTTACTCCCTCCTTCCCGAAGCCCAGTGAGAGAAGCCAGTCAAGAGACTGGTTACCAGTCTCTGTAGGTACAGGGAAGAAAGAGGGTAGACCCAAAGGAGAAGGTAGGGGAGGAAGGGAGCAGGGAGGGTTCCAACCTTGCAACAGTTAAATGTTAATATAGGTGTCTGCATAGGAAGTGTCTTCTAATGACAGAAGGAAACGAGGGAGTTTTTCAATCATCTCCTGCTTAACAGATACAGATGTATTCATAATTATCCCTTGCCTCGGGCCTTGAGGCCCAGGTGGGCTCCAGAAGGCCTGTGTTCCTGCCAGACAACAGTCCTTAAGGAACGACATGTAGACAATTGGAATGCCGTTTATCGTGCAAAACACAATAAAACCCTGAGCTCTCTTCCTGTCTCAGAGACCCATAAATTATGAAAATTATACCTGCCCCAGGCCATGGACATATTGTTTTATTAAAGTTCCGATGAATAAACTTAGGGCTCTGAAAAATGTCCTCTTGGCTTTCATCTGGCACACACCTCCAGCACTGAGCTGTCTGCTGGGGTGCATTCAACGAGTTCACAACCCAACTTGGCGAAGTCAAGCTGATTTCAAGGTGCAGTTTCAGCAGGCTGCAGGGGCCAGCTGGGGAGCTACAGAAGGGGCTCAGGGCCTCCTGGCCTGATGACATGAGTTGTCCAAGGGGTTCTTGTTTTCTGCCATCAGCATGGGGACTCTCCCTTGTCCTCACCATTCTCTTTTTTTGGATGAGCTGAGGCTTGTGGTGCCGTCATATGAGGTGTGTGGTTATGGATGTAGAGAGAGTTGAAATCCTTCTATTTTTAAATTTAGTTGCTGGGGAGTCTTTTTAGTCCATCCTGTGTTTCTGCCCCAAATTGAGTTGCTAAACCTTCAGCTCTCCATTTTCTTATCTACCCTTCAACTGTGACAGGCCTTTAACTCCTTCTCTGACTCTGAATTTCTGCATCTTGAAGAGGTAACTAACAATGGTATCGGTCAAGTATGTTCAAGACTTTGCAAAAAGGAACCATTCACCATATTCTAAGCATTGCTACTGCCCCAAGTCATTTCATAACTGGGAGCCAAGAGGAACAGGGCCAGGTGAGGGAAGACAACGAGGGCACAGGCAGGGCTTTTTCTCTGGCCACCAATTTTTAAGAAACAAGCTCACATTTGTTTAGCTTGTTTCCTCAAGAGGTTTTGGGTGGGTGAGACAAACCCAACATCCTGTATAGGTTTCTGTTATTTTTAATCTCGAAACTGTAGAAACAAAACCAAGGTCAGGCCTGCCCCACGTCTCCACCTATCAAGACACCCGAGACTTAAAGCCTGGGTGTCAGTAACTGGGATTAAACCAAGGAAAAGGAAAACCATCTCCAAGTGTCATCAGTGAAGGAAAACACCAACATCCAGGAGCGGGCAAGGCCACAAGTTCTGGCTGAAGGGGAGGCTGGCATTGTCTTTATTCTGCAGTTTTAGAGCTGAGACCACAGGGAGGATGGACATNCCACCACAGACCAAGTAACTCCACAGGCTGGGGAAGCAATTCGTCTTTCGATTGCAGAGGAAATGAGAAAGGCTGGCCAAAAGCAGTGTTGGGAGGGCTGTTACCATGTTGTGTGGTGACGCAGCATCCTTCCTGAGATCTGTTTGAGGGGGCCTCAGTATTTTATATGGGGTGTTGTGAAGTGATGCTTAGACCCGGGTTCCAGTCCAATCTCAATCAGTCTATGTAATATTGTTTAAATACTACCTATCCTATTGATTTCTGTAGAAGCACACGGTGGGGGTGGGTGCGAGGATCCTAGGAGAGGTGCTATTTGGGGAGTGTTTGAAAGTTAGAGTAGGCCTTTAGCATTCAGTACACAGGCTGTCGGGGAAGGCCTACCACTTATCAGCAGTGTGGCCTCGGATGAGTGACTTACTCTCTCTGAGCCTTAGGGGTTTCTCATCTATAAAAGTAGACTGATTATATCAACCCACTTTGTTTTTCAAGATTGTAAATGATAATGCAGCTCAGAAGCAATAGCTTTTGTAATGATTTCCTAAGGCCGCTTGACCTCTGTAACTCTGTGAAGTCTTTCTAGAATACTGACTCCAAGTAGAGCATCACCTGGAACTCTTCTCTTGCTTTGTCCTTGGTGGATTTTCTGTTCAGAGTCCGAAGCCACTTACTCCCTCCTTCCCGAAGCCCAGTGAGAGAAGCCAGTCAAGAGACTGGTCACCAGTCTCTGTAGGTACAGGGAAGAAAGAGGGTAGACCCAAAGGAGAAGGTAGGGGAGGAAGGGAGCAGGGAGGGTTCCAACCTTGCAACAGTTAAATGTTAATATAGGTGTCTGCATAGGAAGTGTCTTCTAATGACAGAAGGAAACGAGGGAGTTTTTCAATCATCTCCTGCTTAACAGATACAGATGTATTCATAATTATCCCTTGCCTCGGGCCTTGAGGCCCAGGTGGGCTCCAGAAGGCCTGTGTTCCTGCCAGACAACAGTCCTTAAGGAACGACATGTAGACAATTGGAATGCCGTTTATCGTGCAAAACACAATAAAACCCTGAGCTCTCTTCCTGTCTCAGAGACCCATAAATTATGAAAATTATACCTGCCCCAGGCCATGGACATATTGTTTTATTAAAGTTCCGATGAATAAACTTAGGGCTCTGAAAAATGTCCTCTTGGCTTTCATCTGGCACACACCTCCAGCACTGAGCTGTCTGCTGGGGTGCATTCAACGAGTTCACAACCCAACTTGGCGAAGTCAAGCTGATTTCAAGGTGCAGTTTCAGCAGGCTGCAGGGGCCAGCTGGGGAGCTACAGAAGGGGCTCAGGGCCTCCTGGCCTGATGACATGAGTTGTCCAAGGGGTTCTTGTTTTCTGCCATCAGCATGGGGACTCTCCCTTGTCCTCACCATTCTCTTTTTTTGGATGAGCTGAGGCTTGTGGTGCCGTCATATGAGGTGTGTGGTTATGGATGTAGAGAGAGTTGAAATCCTTCTATTTTTAAATTTAGTTGCTGGGGAGTCTTTTTAGTCCATCCTGTGTTTCTGCCCCAAATTGAGTTGCTAAACCTTCAGCTCTCCATTTTCTTATCTACCCTTCAACTGTGACAGGCCTTTAACTCCTTCTCTGACTCTGAATTTCTGCATCTTGAAGAGGTAACTAACAATGGTATCGGTCAAGTATGTTCAAGACTTTGCAAAAAGGAACCATTCACCATATTCTAAGCATTGCTACTGCCCCAAGTCATTTCATAACTGGGAGCCAAGAGGAACAGGGCCAGGTGAGGGAAGACAACGAGGGCACAGGCAGGGCTTTTTCTCTGGCCACCAATTTTTAAGAAACAAGCTCACATTTGTTTAGCTTGTTTCCTCAAGAGGTTTTGGGTGGGTGAGACAAACCCAACATCCTGTATAGGTTTCTGTTATTTTTAATCTCGAAACTGTAGAAACAAAACCAAGGTCAGGCCTGCCCCACGTCTCCACCTATCAAGACACCCGAGACTTAAAGCCTGGGTGTCAGTAACTGGGATTAAACCAAGGAAAAGGAAAACCATCTCCAAGTGTCATCAGTGAAGGAAAACACCAACATCCAGGAGCGGGCAAGGCCACAAGTTCTGGCTGAAGGGGAGGCTGGCATTGTCTTTATTCTGCAGTTTTAGAGCTGAGACCACAGGGAGGATGGACATCCGTTATGCCTTTTTGGGAAGTCACCAGGGGATCCTTGGCATGGGTTTGGATGTCTTGAAGAGGAGCCGGAGGCTTTCACAAAGATTGGAAACATGCCATCCCTGGTGACCCCAGAGACAACCCAGAGCTGGATTCAGGGCTCCAGACTGCACCTGTCTGTCTAGCTTCTTCTGTCAACCATTGTTGGACCCCTTGTGGCTAACAGAAAAGTATCTTTAATAAAAACAGGAGGCATGTGTTCAGTTTCAAGATAATAGTCAAAGTCTCCTTGTGATTGGCATATGCAATGAAAGTAATTATATTCTCTCCTCCCCGCCTCCCCCCACCCCTCTGCTATGTCCTGATTTAAATGTCTGCGTGGTATGGGGGAGATGGATAGATGGAAGGTGTGCTGCAAAGGCAGAGGCAAGTCATTTACTAGATGGAAGTCCAAGGGGACGGGTTTGTTACAGTAGCCACCAGGTCACCAGTCCAGAGAAAATAAGGAAACTGCCAAGAGTTTGTTTGCCTTTGGTAAGCCTGTGTGTGGGTATATATATGTGAATATCTGCTTGGGGAACACCAAAGTGAAAAGAAAAGAGCTGCAGAATTTGTATAAATTGGACAGGTAGACGAACCTCCGCCACTTCCCAGTCATCCATCTGTTAACAATACACTCTTGCATAGGGGAGGGCTTGCCAGAGGATTTAGCAGCACCTGGCAGGATTCAGCTTCATCAGACAGTGAAGCTTTCCTCCAGGGGCTCTAAGGTCATCCTCAAGGCAGCACCAGGGCCAGGAAGCCTTGACCCCCTGCCACACAAAGAACACCATTCAACAGGTATTCTTTGACAAAATTTGACACCTTGCTGGGTGAGGATGTTGTGGGTGTGAACAAATACACGAGAAACGGCAGTCCTATGCATATTTAACAATATATATTTATATATATTTTCTAGATCAGTACATTCAGTTTTTAACTTGCTTTTTCTTCACAAACAGAAGAACTCTTACAATAGTAGACTTTCTAAAATAAATACTATTAAAATAGAGCTTCAAAATAAATATTCTATACAAAGGAAACCTTCTGTGGTAACTTTTGATGTGGGGTGAGAAAGGGTTACAGTGAAGAGGGAAAATGTGCCAGGATGGGACCCTTGAATAGCTTTTCTGTTTTTAACACAAAAACGGAACTGTGGGGCAGTGAGAAGAGAAAGCAAGACAAGATACCACACCGAGTTACCCACAGCAAAAATGGCAGCTTAAGATTTGTCATCGACTGTCACAGTAAGCAGAGGGCATGAANACCCTTGAATAGCTTTTCTGTTTTTAACACAAAAACGGAACTGTGGGGCAGTGAGAAGAGAAAGCAAGACAAGATACCACACCGAGTTACCCACAGCAAAAATGGCAGCTTAAGATTTGTCATCGACTGTCACAGTAAGCAGAGGGCATGAAAATGCTTACCAAAGGCATAAACCAGAAGGCCAGTTAAGTTCATAGGATGCCCTAGTGACGTGTACAGTGCAAAGTGGTGGTGCCTACACCCCGTCGGACACCTCCTGGGGCAGCACGGAGACCAAGAACGTGACGGGATCTGGTCCCAGCCCACACCTCCCATACTTGGGACTTGGTGTAATCTAACTGGGCCTCACTCGATGTCAAGCGGGGATGTGTGCAGACTCCAGACATGTCACATGACAGTCTTCTGGCTATCAGTTGTGAAGGAGCCCCTATCAACAGCAGGGACTGGTCTCCACTCCTCCCAGACAGAGCCACTGGGGAGCCTTGGTGTACCCCATCCTCTACCTAGAAAGGCTTGGCTCTCCTAGACCCTGTTCTCAGGGCGCTTGCCGGAGTTTTGGAACTTTACAAGCCAACCCTCCAGGGGAAGCAGCTGCAGCCCCGTAGGACAAGGGTCCTGGGCCCAGGCTTTTGGATCCCACCCCCAGCTCCAGGCAGAACCACCAGCCATCCCAGACTGAACCTTCGTGGGAAGCAGCTGGCAATCTGCTTAAAAGGTCAAGATGAGGAGGCATAATCCAGCCCAGCAAGCCACCGGTCACAGGACACACCGTCAGCCGAAGTGGCCGCAGAAACACATCGTGTTGCTGGCAGGTGATCCCTCGGTGGCACTTGACTGGCCCCTGGGGGCCACAGGTAAGCCAGTTTTTTCTTTTTGCCAGAAAAACATGCCGAGGGACTGCTATGCAACAGAGCTGGGAGAACGAAAGCTAAGCACACGGGACACAGAGAATTCTGCAGACATCTACCTAGCAGGTTAGACGCAAACCAGAAAGGACAAGCCAAAGCAGGGGAAGAAACCAAACCCAGGAAAGTCCGTGTTTACAGCTATATACACAGTCAGGTTCAGGAGGCCACTTGCCAAAAACAAGGGTCTTTGTAGAGATGGTGGGATAGGGGAAGGGTGTGTGTGTGTGTGTGTGTGTGTGTGTGTGTGTGTGTTCAGGAGGCTACTTGCCAGTTAACAAGGGTCTTTGTAGAGATGGTGGTGTAGGGGAAGGTTGTGTGTGTGTGTACACAGCTTATGTCAATCAGTTCTCCACAGAATGGGCACACAGAACACCAAAGATCACCAAAGTGCAACTTGCCACTGCGTCAAGTTTCCCATGGAGACATTTGAGGGAGGGGTTTTGGGGAAAGTTCTGAGGTCTCTCCACAGTGGACGTATGTCCTCTCTTCTTGGGGGTAACCTCTGCACACCTGTTCTGAGGAGAAACATCTCCAGTCCCCTCAGTACACATCTGATACATTCAATTAGGACAAGTGGTTGGCTGAATGTGTTTTTTTCTACCATTCCCTCTGTTTTGTGCAAGAACATCCATACATCCGTGACAGCTGTGGCAAGGGTAGCTACAGGAATCAGCCTTAGAAAACGCAGAGGCGGGATTTCATATTCGCCTTTTACAAGCCAGCAAGTGTTACATAAATAAAGCCTAAAATGAGAAGACCATTCCCTCCTTTCCTCCAGTCAATAAATACCTACAGTTACAATTAATTTATTCTAAATCATAAGATGTTACTACCAGTCTTCAAGAAGGGAAGGGAAAAAAACGTCCTTGAGAAGCACTGGGTGCATGACCATCACAGCTCCCTGCCTCCTTCAAGGAGGCTGTTCTGTTCCTACAGAACAAACTGAAGTGCTACAAAGGCTGTGCCTAGTACACTTCCAACTCCGCCCCAGGGTAGCTCTTCTCACCCAAGCTACTTTCTCTCACGATGGGGAGGGAGAAAGGGAGGAGGCACAAAATACCACACGAAGCAAAAACCCCACACAATTGCTGGGGAGTAAGGACCAGACACACTGCAGCTTTTGCATGCAAAAAGTACCTACCCACGGGATGAGCTGCGCTTTCTGAGTCCTTTAGCACCTTGAGAGAGAGTTGCTACGTCTTTGGGGGCTGCTGGGAGGGGCTCATGTGGCCATGCACAGAAGCAGGGCTCAATCCCAAGAAGTCCCCCGGAGAATCTTCCCCCCACCTGCATTCTTCGGACTCCCCCCGCCAGGGCCTCCTAACACTAAAATAGACTCTTGTCACCATCTGCCTATTTACATTAGAGATACAGACACTGTACACAAAAGGCTAGGACAGCAAGCAGCAGAACCAGGAGAGAAGCCCACACCCAGCCGTCACTGCCAGCGCGAGGTGCTGCCTCTCTTCTCTGCTGTTAAAATCTTCTTCTTGGTAGGGAGAGGGGGATTGTGTTCCTTGAGGTTGCTCGCCCCCCAGATTTTGAAATCAGCCCTTCCTGGGGGTGGCCCAAAAGGAAGCAAGTGTTTTATTATTATTTTTTAAAACACCGTTAGTATCTGATATAAAAACGTGTAACGACTGGATCCAGGGACCACAGCCTCAGACTCATTGGCAAAATGCTATTTGGTCTCAAATTTGCTGCCCCGGTCTTCTCTACCCGTAGTGAAGTTTCTGGAAAGGATCTGGGTAGAGAGAACTGGGGGCACAGAGCAGGCAGGTGAGTCTGTGACTCAGTAAGAGCCGAAGGACGGTATTATGAGTGGAACACCCCCGAGAGTTAGTGAGGAAGCTGGAGGGAGAAAACGTACTGTGCAGTGGCTCCTAAATCCGTCCATGGCTTCAGGCAGAGCAAGGAACGAGGGGTGAGGGCTCCCGAGTATATACAACAGGGATTGCCAGGGTCTACACTTTCCCCAAGATGGGACAGATTTGGGTGGAGGCTGGGAGGAGAAGGTACAGACGGTAAGACTCCAAGTATCTTCTTCCAGGTCCCCGGCCACTCAGATTCCTCCCAGGCAGCCAGAGAGAATGCAAAAGAGCAGGGAGAAAGCGAGGGAGGAGGAGGGCCAGGAAGGCATCCAAGCAGCTGCAACTTCCGGATATGTGTCCACATCTGTGTTCCATCTTCTGGAAAAGAAAAATCGCCCCCAAACCACACCACACCCCTGCCACTGTCTGTTTCACACAAAGTTCCAGGATCCTGAACAAAACAACCCCAAAGTGCTTCTTCATCCTTTTGGAGAAGAGAGGGGTGGGTGATGGTGGTCCCTGTTTCTTCANCGCCCCCAAACCACACCACACCCCTGCCACTGTCTGTTTCACACAAAGTTCCAGGATCCTGAACAAAACAACCCCAAAGTGCTTCTTCATCCTTTTGGAGAAGAGAGGGGTGGGTGATGGTGGTCCCTGTTTCTTCAGCAGCTGGGGGTGGGGGGTGGGTGGCGTGGCAGGGTCAGCCTCAGGATGCTAAAACCTCTGGCTGTGCCGTGGTGCTCTTCTCAGGTGTCAGAAGGGAACCAGGGTTCCAGGCGGAGTGCTAGGCTTGACCCTGAGCGTCAGAAAGGCTTGTCGGGGCTGCTGCCCTTGACATCCCCGGCGGCCGCCTTGCAGATGACGCTGTTCGTGTGCTTGCAGCGGCACCCGGGGCGGCGCAGGCGGTCGTAGCCGCGCTGGGCCAGCTTCACACAGCCAGTGGCGGGCAGGTAGCAGAGCAGACAGGGCAGCACCAGGGACAGGGCACCCATGAAGGACCAGCGGGCGCAGCAGTTTGAGCGGGAGCAGGAGCAGGGGTGGTCGGCGCAGGAGCCCTCATCGTCCTCGTTGGTGCAGTGGTAGAAGATGCCCTGCACCAGGCACATGCAGGTGCCGTAGTTGACGAGCGTCTGCGCCGAGCACAGGCACTCCTGGTTGCAGACCCAGCAGGAAGGCAACGTCCGGGGCGACGCGCACTCCTTGCACTTACACTTCCCGCAGGCCTCGCACAGCAAGAAGTGCTTGTCCAGCTCTGGGGGGCCAGAGGGGCCCTTAAGGTCCAGCGGCTTGCAGTGGATGGCCTTGGGCTGGATGCGCACAGCCCTCGGGGAGGCCTGATCAGCCACGGGCGGGGGCGCCATGTGGTCTAAGAGGCGCTGGTCGGAGGACGTGCTGCTGCTGCTGCTCACAGAGCTGGGGCGCCCGCTGAAGGAGATCCAGTGGTGGGTGACGTCCTGGTCACAGCGGGCTGGGGTTGGGGCCAGCTCTGGGCCTCCACCCCGGGTCCGCTTGGGGCCAGAGGCGGGTGCCAGGCCAGGGTTGTCGATGTAGTCGTTCTCCACATGGCTGGTCTTCATCTGGTCGATGGGAAGGATGGTGAGAGGGTGCTGGAGCCGGC
Source organism: Neotragus pygmaeus (assembly GCA_006410875.1). Lineage (NCBI taxonomy): Eukaryota > Metazoa > Chordata > Mammalia > Artiodactyla > Bovidae > Neotragus > Neotragus pygmaeus. Next base: position 353,867 of record SJYV01016348.1, on the reverse strand, counting down.
TGTGGGCCGTACGGCTGTCCAGTAGGGGCTGGACCATGACTGAGCTGGGAGTCAGGGGGACGCTCTGTGGGATCGGGGGCTCCATGGGGCCGGAGGTCCTGGGATGTGCGGAGTAACAGGCTTCTAGGGGCCCTGGGTAGGGTGGGAGGAAGAGAATGGATTCCAGGCATCAATAGGTGGCCTGTTAACACCCCCATCCACCATTAGGTCCTTGGGAGCCCAAATGAAATAGGATTCCTTTGGTGGACTACCCAGCATTAAGGCTTAGATGATTACTGTTAACAGTAATGACAATTTTAAGTGGTAGAAGTAACTTATTTAGCACTTACAAGGACTCTTCTAAGCATCATATTATTATGTTATGAACTTTTCACAATAACCCTAGAATGTAACCACCATTACCCCTTTTCTAGTTATAGGAAACTAATGTTCAAAGTAGCTTGTCCAAAGTCACACAAAACCATCAGTAGCAGAACTAGGGCTCAAACTTGGGCCATCCAGGTTCATTCTTATAATCCCCATGAAACATGCTTCTGACTTATAACAGAGCTTAGCAGTTATAAACGCAGGCTCTGTAATTAGATCGAAGTTCAAGTTCTCACCTTTGCCTAGCAGTGTTGCTGAGAATGAGGTTCTTTAACTTCTGTGCCTTAGTACTGTCACCTGTAAAATGGGTTCTTGTGAGAACTAAATGAAAAAATGCATATCCAGGACCTAGCATTTTCCCTGACACACAACACTTACTCTAATTTACCACCATCCCAGAGAGCAACCGTTTAGATTTCCTGAGCACTAATAAGCACGACTAATAAGTACCAAGTGTTATGCTGAATGTGAGGATGTAGTGACTACAACAGTCAGTCCCTGTGTGCTCCCATGGAGTTTTTATCAGCTAGATAAACAAAAGCCTTTATTTCAGATAGTCACAAGAGAAGGAGGAGCTGTATCTGATGCCTACACAATCAGGATATTAACTTATTACTACTACTTCTAAGAGCAACAACCTCCAGTGGCTAATAACCCCTGGGCAGGTGCCCTCCGACAACTTGGATGGGAAATCCTCTCCGAGGGGCACTCACTTCACCCATTTTCAAATACGGAGCTGAACATTCAGCCTAAATGCTGTTTACTAGAATAGCTAAGTCAAGCCTGGATCAGTTTCTAATTTCACCGAGAGAGTGCAATTTTAAGTTGGAAACTGGCCAGAGATTCAACTGCAGTGCCTGACACGGAACCCCAGGAAGTCACTTAAATCAAAGAGCGGAAATGGCTTGGTTCAAATTTAGAAAGTGCACATTGTTTTCTATTAGAAGTGCCATTTCCTCGCCTGCTGACCTTTACATTCGGAATTCGGCTGGAGATCAATTTAAAGAAATAGCAGCAGAGGCCAAGACCTCTGCCCAGTTTGGAATCCCAGAGAAAGATCAGACTCTGGGAAGAGTCCACTGGGCTTGTGGCTGGGGGATAGAGCAGATAGCCAGGGTGAAGACAGAAGGAGATCATAACCACCTTTGGGAAAAAAAAAACACAAAAAATCACATTGGATTAATGTGCTATGGGGTAGGGCTTCAGTAAATGCTTTTTCAAGATGCTAATGATGCTCTGATTTGGAGAGCTGACACTGTACCTCTGCTATGAGGTTCATCTTGCCTCAAAGGTGATACCTTGGGTATTCCCTGGCAGTTTAGTGGTTAAGACTCCAAGCTTCCACTGCTGGGGGTGGGGATTCAATCCCTGGTTGGGGAAATAAGATCCCACATGCAGTGACAAAAAATGAGAAAAATCCTTCAACTGAATAAAAATGAAAATGCGACACATCAACTTAAAAACAATTAAACTTAAAAAAAAAGTGATACCTAAGAAGAGGATGTGGATAGGTTTCCACTTCCAGTTCTAACCTCACATCCCTCCAGACTTGGGCCCCAGCTAGTCATCCTAGTATTCCAGTTACAGGAGGATACCTGGCTCTGAGCGACACATCCATACTTATCGATGTCAGAATAATAAGTATGAATGAATATACTATAATAAAGAATGAAGAGAGAGAGAGAGAAGCCATTCAGGACAACTCTGCATTATACTTCCTCTGCTTGGAAACAATGGTTTGATTAGAAATGGTTCCGTTGTTGGGGACGGACTTCTTAGATGCTTTCCAGCCTAACTGAAATAAAGAGCTCGGTCTAGGTTCAAAGTTCATGAAGTGAATGAAAGGGAGCTTATCCCCAGGGTTCTCATCTGCAGAAAAAAGCCCTAAGTCTTTTCTACAAGGTTCGTTGCTCAGTTAACTGATATTTCCCCTTCACAAAGGCCATGAACTATTGGCTTTGGTCCCACAGCCCTATCCACTTAAGAGATACTGGTGTTTCTGTGCAGAGTTTTTCCCATTTTGGACAATGTGTGCCTGGGGATAGCCTCTCTCCTGCCTCGTGTTCCCTCCACATCAGGAAAGCATCATCTTCAACGAGGAGACTTTCCTATGGCAGACACTTTGACTTCAGTGTCAGGCAGGTCTGCCACCAAGAAGCCGTTCTTTGCTGAAACAGCCTCCTTTAGGGGTCCTGGGTTTGGGGCTGGATGGGAGATGTCAGTGGAGCATTTTGGGAGAGGAATTTTTTCCAAGGCTCAAGCTGGTCATGGGGCAGAACTTCAGGAATGCTAAGGTGGGCTCACTTTGTTCTTTGCAGGGATTCCAAAGCCTTGCTTCTAGAATAAATGGGTTTGGGGTCCAAAGAAGAAGAGTTAGGAGCCCCGGGTTCCAGCTCTTTGCCTGGAGGAAAAGGTGTGACTAGGCAAAAGAATGGAAAATGCTGACAGAGGCTCAGGAGACGACTCTCTGGCGCCAGCCAAGAGGTGCCTCCGCCAGAACCCCCACCCCGGACAAAGACAACGTGATTCCCTTATGCCAGAAGCTCAGGTCACAAAGCTCAGGGTCCTGCCAACAAAATGTCAGTGGCAGTTTGAAGGCTGTATTTCCCCATCAAGTTGAGCTTTCATCTCTTAGGACCAGGGCTGGGACTTGCCATGCTGCGGGTACTCCCTCCCCTAAACCGATCACCCACTCTCCTTCCTCCGATCCTATTCCTGAGATTCCTTAAACAACAAGCACACTTTCTATGGATGAATCAAAGACATGGGCAATGCTCAGGGATTTTAACAGGCCCTGGACTCACAAGGCAGATTCTTGGAAAAGACCCACCAGGAAGCCAGGGTGGGGACAGTGGCTGCTGGCGGCGGGATACTGGCATTACCCTACTCCCATTTCCCTCCAGAGGCAGCCGTCAACATCTGGGTCTGCACTTACAGCCAGACAAGGGGGTGGGAGCTGGGTCCCTGATAACTCAGCTCTCTCGGGGTAAGCCACACCCTGGATGGCTCCAGCCGGCATATTCTAAAATGCATCTTCCCCATCATAACACTGATGCAGGATTCCTTCTGGCTACAGCCCAGCAAAAGCCAGCAGCTGGCTCAGACCTATAGGTCTCCAATCTTCTCAGGCTTCATCTCCTAGTTAGCTGGGACCGTCCGTCCATAGGATGGTTGAATTCATTTGACTCACATGAAGAAAAAAAAAAACTTGCTGATAGCCTGATGGATAACACTTCAGCAAAGCTAAGTGAAGTTTCAAACCCCCACCTCCCCATTCCTAGGTTTCAAAAATCGATCTCTACTCACTGGGACACACCTACCCTCCAGTCTACCCAATACTGCTGAATTTAAGTGTAGTTTAATATTTACTGTTTCCCCTGCAAGGAAGGAAGAGATTTGTAATATAAATAGGAGAAAGGAGGCTTTTGCTTGCTTTGGGTCGTTTGGAAACTGATGGCCCATTTGGAAGACTGTGGACAGAGAAACAAAGCCAGGACTCCACTTAGCCGGAGAAGCACCTCTGTGGAGTTGTAGGTGACAGCCTTATGGATTAGCACGAGGAAAGGAAACTTTTACCTCCACTCCAACTTTCTAATAATAATTAATAGTTAGGAAAACATCTAGTATTTATGAAACATTTCTTGGTGCCAGGATCTGTGCTAAATCCTCAGTGATGTTCTTAAATCCTCACCATCACTTTGGAGAATAACACTGACTTTGCAGAGGAAGAAACAGAAGAACAGAGGGTCATAGAGCAGGCAAGTGGTCAGGGCAGGAGTTGAACCCAGTCATCCCTGCTGCCTGGACTTGCAATAACTTCTAGATATTCAGGGAAGGGCATGAAAGCACCCTTCTCTCTTGTAGCTACGAGCTCTGCCAGTCTTCCGGGTCTGCCATCAGCCCTCGGTGAACCTCATCAGGCCATCTTCGGGCTGTTAACTCAACCAGCCTGGAAATGAAGCCAGACAGTGCTGGTATCAGACTGGCCCCCAGCTAGGGGAATTTTCAGTGTGGAGAGTGGGGGCCAGGGCTTTGAAACCTATCACTTTGCTTCCAACTCCGTTTTCCTTGCTGTCCCTTTTGTCCTCCACACACCTCCATTTTACTAAGTGTTTTCATTTTTAGTTTTCTTAAGGTTGAATGGGTCTCACTTGTAGGATCTCACCATGAAGCAGCCCCTAAAAGGGAAGCCTAGGCTGGGTGGGAATCCCCTCTCCTCCCACCTGTAAAGCTGAACTTCAGGGTCCCCAGGGCACATTCATGGATGTGGCTTCCTGGTCCAGGTCTGTGAGGAAGAGGAGGAGCTAGGGTAAGCGGAAGGCAGAAGAAAGAATAACCAGTCAGTGGATATTAAAAAGCCTGGAGCACAGCGCCCTGTATTTGTCTATGATACCTGCGGGGAGGGGCTGAGCATCAAGGTGACACACAGCTCAGTGCAGGCTGGCTCCAAAAGAATCAAGACCCATGTTAACTGTCAGCTCCAGCCATCCACCACTTCCGCTGGACTTAACCCAGGGAGAGGAGTTGAGAAACATTAGGAAAATCCGACATCTGTACTTTGAAAACTACAGGTCAGCTAATGCCAAACTGACAAGAAGCTCTGAATGAAGGGGCACTTTTTGTACTGCCTCATTTAGGCCTAGCAGGTGCTTTCAGGGAAGGTTGTTTAACCTTTTAACAGCTCAGAGAAAAAGGTCTCTAAGCAATGCAGGAAACACGGTTTCNAAGCCCTAAGTCTTTTCTACAAGGTTCGTTGCTCAGTTAACTGATATTTCCCCTTCACAAAGGCCATGAACTATTGGCTTTGGTCCCACAGCCCTATCCACTTAAGAGATACTGGTGTTTCTGTGCAGAGTTTTTCCCATTTTGGACAATGTGTGCCTGGGGATAGCCTCTCTCCTGCCTCGTGTTCCCTCCACATCAGGAAAGCATCATCTTCAACGAGGAGACTTTCCTATGGCAGACACTTTGACTTCAGTGTCAGGCAGGTCTGCCACCAAGAAGCCGTTCTTTGCTGAAACAGCCTCCTTTAGGGGTCCTGGGTTTGGGGCTGGATGGGAGATGTCAGTGGAGCATTTTGGGAGAGGAATTTTTTCCAAGGCTCAAGCTGGTCATGGGGCAGAACTTCAGGAATGCTAAGGTGGGCTCACTTTGTTCTTTGCAGGGATTCCAAAGCCTTGCTTCTAGAATAAATGGGTTTGGGGTCCAAAGAAGAAGAGTTAGGAGCCCCGGGTTCCAGCTCTTTGCCTGGAGGAAAAGGTGTGACTAGGCAAAAGAATGGAAAATGCTGACAGAGGCTCAGGAGACGACTCTCTGGCGCCAGCCAAGAGGTGCCTCCGCCAGAACCCCCACCCCGGACAAAGACAACGTGATTCCCTTATGCCAGAAGCTCAGGTCACAAAGCTCAGGGTCCTGCCAACAAAATGTCAGTGGCAGTTTGAAGGCTGTATTTCCCCATCAAGTTGAGCTTTCATCTCTTAGGACCAGGGCTGGGACTTGCCATGCTGCGGGTACTCCCTCCCCTAAACCGATCACCCACTCTCCTTCCTCCGATCCTATTCCTGAGATTCCTTAAACAACAAGCACACTTTCTATGGATGAATCAAAGACATGGGCAATGCTCAGGGATTTTAACAGGCCCTGGACTCACAAGGCAGATTCTTGGAAAAGACCCACCAGGAAGCCAGGGTGGGGACAGTGGCTGCTGGCGGCGGGATACTGGCATTACCCTACTCCCATTTCCCTCCAGAGGCAGCCGTCAACATCTGGGTCTGCACTTACAGCCAGACAAGGGGGTGGGAGCTGGGTCCCTGATAACTCAGCTCTCTCGGGGTAAGCCACACCCTGGATGGCTCCAGCCGGCATATTCTAAAATGCATCTTCCCCATCATAACACTGATGCAGGATTCCTTCTGGCTACAGCCCAGCAAAAGCCAGCAGCTGGCTCAGACCTATAGGTCTCCAATCTTCTCAGGCTTCATCTCCTAGTTAGCTGGGACCGTCCGTCCATAGGATGGTTGAATTCATTTGACTCACATGAAGAAAAAAAAAAACTTGCTGATAGCCTGATGGATAACACTTCAGCAAAGCTAAGTGAAGTTTCAAACCCCCACCTCCCCATTCCTAGGTTTCAAAAATCGATCTCTACTCACTGGGACACACCTACCCTCCAGTCTACCCAATACTGCTGAATTTAAGTGTAGTTTAATATTTACTGTTTCCCCTGCAAGGAAGGAAGAGATTTGTAATATAAATAGGAGAAAGGAGGCTTTTGCTTGCTTTGGGTCGTTTGGAAACTGATGGCCCATTTGGAAGACTGTGGACAGAGAAACAAAGCCAGGACTCCACTTAGCCGGAGAAGCACCTCTGTGGAGTTGTAGGTGACAGCCTTATGGATTAGCACGAGGAAAGGAAACTTTTACCTCCACTCCAACTTTCTAATAATAATTAATAGTTAGGAAAACATCTAGTATTTATGAAACATTTCTTGGTGCCAGGATCTGTGCTAAATCCTCAGTGATGTTCTTAAATCCTCACCATCACTTTGGAGAATAACACTGACTTTGCAGAGGAAGAAACAGAAGAACAGAGGGTCATAGAGCAGGCAAGTGGTCAGGGCAGGAGTTGAACCCAGTCATCCCTGCTGCCTGGACTTGCAATAACTTCTAGATATTCAGGGAAGGGCATGAAAGCACCCTTCTCTCTTGTAGCTACGAGCTCTGCCAGTCTTCCGGGTCTGCCATCAGCCCTCGGTGAACCTCATCAGGCCATCTTCGGGCTGTTAACTCAACCAGCCTGGAAATGAAGCCAGACAGTGCTGGTATCAGACTGGCCCCCAGCTAGGGGAATTTTCAGTGTGGAGAGTGGGGGCCAGGGCTTTGAAACCTATCACTTTGCTTCCAACTCCGTTTTCCTTGCTGTCCCTTTTGTCCTCCACACACCTCCATTTTACTAAGTGTTTTCATTTTTAGTTTTCTTAAGGTTGAATGGGTCTCACTTGTAGGATCTCACCATGAAGCAGCCCCTAAAAGGGAAGCCTAGGCTGGGTGGGAATCCCCTCTCCTCCCACCTGTAAAGCTGAACTTCAGGGTCCCCAGGGCACATTCATGGATGTGGCTTCCTGGTCCAGGTCTGTGAGGAAGAGGAGGAGCTAGGGTAAGCGGAAGGCAGAAGAAAGAATAACCAGTCAGTGGATATTAAAAAGCCTGGAGCACAGCGCCCTGTATTTGTCTATGATACCTGCGGGGAGGGGCTGAGCATCAAGGTGACACACAGCTCAGTGCAGGCTGGCTCCAAAAGAATCAAGACCCATGTTAACTGTCAGCTCCAGCCATCCACCACTTCCGCTGGACTTAACCCAGGGAGAGGAGTTGAGAAACATTAGGAAAATCCGACATCTGTACTTTGAAAACTACAGGTCAGCTAATGCCAAACTGACAAGAAGCTCTGAATGAAGGGGCACTTTTTGTACTGCCTCATTTAGGCCTAGCAGGTGCTTTCAGGGAAGGTTGTTTAACCTTTTAACAGCTCAGAGAAAAAGGTCTCTAAGCAATGCAGGAAACACGGTTTCTTTCCCTGGGTTAGGAAGATTCTTTGGCGAAGGGAATGGCAACCTACTGCAGTATTCTTGCTTGGGAAATGCCATGGACAGAGGAGCCTGGCAGGATGCAGTCAGTCCATGGCACTGCAAAGAGTGGACGCGACTGAGCAACTAAACAATAGGCTGCGTGAGAGCCCGTGCTACATCTGCCACTATCCCTTGGGTTCTTTGGGACAACATCTCAGTTCATTAACCTCCAATTATTGCTTCAAAACGACTTTAAAGGGGAGGAAGTGGGGAACTTCCCTGGTAACCCAGTGGTTAAGACTCCATGTCCTCAATGCAGGGCGCCAAGAGTTCAATCCCTGGTCAGGGAACTACAATTCACTAAGGATCCTTAAGATCCCATATGACACATTTTAAAAAATTAAAGGGGTTGAGGAGGACAAGGGAAGCCAGAGCTTGTGTTCCCTGTACCCTACACAGAGGGAGATCATCTTGGCTGAGAATAAAGCATTTAGACAGCTGGATTTGTCTGAGAATCCTTGCCCCCGCCTCCACCCCACCCCATTCCAGCACCACTAGGAGCTAACCTCTGGCCATAACCTGTCAGAGGTCATAAAAGAAAACAGCTGCTTATCCTCACTTTGTCTCATCCTCAGTTATCAGTTCCCAAACTTCTTTTTCCACAACCAGTCAGCTGCGCTCCAGAGCCCCTGTGCGAGGCCGAGTTGGAGAGGTCTTGCTGTACTTACTTTTTGGTTCTGGACTATTCTAACCAGCTACACATTTTGGCTTTGATGCATTCCCCTCATAATTGTTGTCTGCCCGAATCCCAGGGACAGGGGAGCCTGGTGGGCTGCCATCTATGGGGTCGCAGAGAGTCAGACATGACTGAAGCGACTTAGCAGAAGTAGCAGCAGATCCCCTTAAAGAGGGATTAGAAGTCAAGAGTGAGAAAAGAATGGAGCTAGAAGAAGCCTGTTAAATACTGGTACAGTTTCAGAACCCCGGCCTGCATCAGAGTTAGGGGGTGGGGGACCATGAACCTAAACCCCAGGGAGGGACCTCCCCACACTCTGGCACGAAGATCATTTTATTGGTCTCACCACCCTCCACTATGAACTGGAGTTACAATAATAGGTTTTAGCTTACTCCTGGGATGGGGCAGGAAATGACTCCCCTTTCCCCCAACCAGAAAAAGACAAGGGAAACCACTTTTCTGCAAATGGCCACCTGCCCCAGAAGGGCCCCTTCCCTCCTCCACGAGATCCAGCACATCTGTGTTCCCTCCCTGGTGCCCTTGCTTCCTCCACTGACTGTCCTTGGAAAGAACAATCATGATCACAGCTGAACGGTGGAGCCTCTTAAACCCAGCCACATGTCCCGGATACATCCCCAGCGCCCCTTGAGAGCTCCGCATCCTCCACCCTGTACATCAAGAAGTACCCCACGTCTCCTGTGGAGGAAGGGTCTTCCTTACAACCAGGCCCACCTAACAGGCACCCCCAGTAACAAGGGCACAGCCCCAGCCCTGCACACTTGGCTAGCTGCTCGGCTGGCCCTGGCCCCTGAGTGGGGGCGGGTTTTTTTTCTCCCCACTCCGCAGATGGGGAGACTAAGGCCCAAGTTTAGCATATTTCCTATCCTCTCATCCGCTCTGACCCAGTTCCCTACCTTGGTCTAGAAGAGGTAATACAGTCTTCCGTTATGTTGCCCTTCATCACCTTCTTCCTCTGGCTCTTTCGAAAGAGTAAAAATATATTCCAGTGAGTCATTGCTTTTTGTCCAGTAGCTCTAGGNCCCACCTCCACACCCCCATGTACTTCTTCCTCTCCAATCTGTCCTTTGTAGACATCTGTTTCACATCTACCACCATCCCAAAGATGCTGTGGAACATCCAGGCACAGAACAAAGCCATAACCTATGAAGGCTGCATTATCCAGATGTATTTTTTCATACTCTTTGTATGTTTGGATGACTTCCTCCTGACTGTGATGGCTTATGACCGCTTCGTGGCCATCTGCCATCCCTTGCACTACACAGTCATCATGAACTCCCAGCTCTGTGGACTACTCATGCTGGTGTCCTGGGTGATGAGTGCTCTGAATTCCTTGATACAAAGCTTAATGGTATTGCAGCTGTCCTTCTGTACAGACTTGGAAATTCCCCACTTTTTCTGTGAAATTAATCAGATGGTCCAACTTGCCTGTTCTGACACATTTTTTAATGACATGTTGTTTTATTTTGCAGCTGTGATGTTTGGGTTTTTAACCCTCACTGGAATTCTTTACTCATATTCTAAGATAGCTTCCTCCATAAGAGGAATCTCATCAGCTCAAGGGAAATATAAAGCATTTTCCACCTGTGCATCTCATCTTTCAATGGTCTGCTTATTTTACTGTACAAGCCTAGGAGTGTACCTTAGCTCTGCTGCTACCCAAAGCTCACACTCAAGTGCAACAGCCTCAGTGATATACACTGTGGTCACACCCATGCTGAACCCCTTCATCTATAGTCTGAGGAACAAAGATATAAAGAGAGCTCTGGAAAGAATCATTGAAATGGCAGCTACAAAAGGTCCAACTGTTTTGGGGCTGAAGTAGTACTGTGATTTCAGAACTGAAATAAAGGGAGCCAGAAATTTATATTTTTTATCAGATTGTAGAAGAACTTCCTCCTTTTCTCTGTCTCCTGGAATTTCCATTTGTATGACTTCAACCCCTCTACACAATTTATGTAACTCACTTTATTGAGCTTTATTGTGAATAATACCTTTAATTTTGATAGGGATTGCAATGGATCTGTAGAATGCTTCGGGTGGTATGAATATTTTTATAATATTAAGTCTTCTAAACCGTGGACATTTGATAATCTTTTCATTCATTTGTCTTCTTTAACTTCTCTCATCAGTATCTAACAGTTTTTAGAGTATATGTCTTTCAACTCTTTGATGAAATGTGTTCCTAAATATTTATTTCTTTTGAACATTATTAGATAAGTCCTGGGAACTTATCTAATAGCTGTCTCATACTGCAGCTAGCAATATGCTTATTTGACATGATTGCCTTTGAAATGAAGGACTCAAAAATAAAAAAACTTAATTTTAAGCACTTTTATTACAATCAAAAAAGGTTAATGGTAATGCACTTATATTGCAAATATGCTACTGTCACTTATAAATGCTTTCTTGGTTTTATGTTATGTCTAAAATGTTTTTGCTGTTGTTCAATTGCTAAGTCGTGTCCAACTCTGTGACCCCAGGGATTGCAGCATGCCAGGCTTACCTGTCCTTCTGGAGTTTGCTCAAACTCATGTCCATTGAGTCAGTGATGCTCTCTAACCATTTCATCCTCTGTCACCCTCTTCTCCTCTGGCCAGTATCAGGGTCTTTTCCAATGAGTCGGCTCTTCATGTCAGGTAGCCAAAGTATTGGAGTTTGGTTTTGTTTGTTTTTTTGTTTGTTTTTTTACTTTACAATATTTTTTTTTNTAGTACATCTCAGGGGCCATTTCTGGAAGTGTTAATGGGTGTTTTTTCCTCCCTTAATTTTAAAATCACTGACTTTCAAGTTTTGCACCAAAAGGCTGCCTTCATTTGTTATTCAAGTCAGAGGCACTGTTGACCAGAGTCGGGGATGGAATCTCCACCTATTCTGGAAGGATAAAAGCAAAACTGACACCTGCAAGCTCCAAATGTCTTCAGCCTCTGCCCTGCTTTAACTAGGAATCATTCTGTTCCTTGTGGTCAGTCTCCTCCCAAAAAGCCCCTTGGAAGCCCTAAGGAGATGTTGCCATTTCAGAGGGTACTGGTAGAAAAGGTGGTGGGAATGAGCAGAACACTTATTCTCCACAGAACAGAGAGTAAGAATCTAAAAAGGAAGATAACCAAGAGATGTCTTCCTCACTGAGCATTTGTCCATCAAGGAGATTTTACAAATCTGCCATCAAAATGCCTACTAGACAGGCAGCTCAGTTGGTCAGGATGTGCACTGTTCATATTAAAATTCATCTAGAGCCTTCTGGAAAGTGAGGACCCTTCCAAGGGCTAGGAAAGAGGCAGTTTGATTTTATACTGGACGTGTCTAAAGTATCTTTCCCACCCTTCTGCTTAAAGAGATAGAGGGAGACAGAGAAAGGGGGCGGAGGGTAGAGGGAGGGAGGCAGAGGTGGAAAGGTGTCAATGGCTGCCCTCCCTTTCCTTGTCTGCCCCATACCCACTTAGTTTTTCACTAAGGGTCAAAACGGAAATTTTCAGATGTTTATGCCCCATTTGTGTTAAGATCCAGGGAACTCTAAACATTGTGAAATCACCAGTGCAATATTGGGTAGGGCCTCAGGCCAGACCGAGCTTAATAAGACATTGATAAACCCACATTTCCTAAATGCTCTGGGCCTTTACCTCCCAGCTTTGTATCCCTGAGAGGCTCAGAGGCACTGGAGAGCCTCCTCAGTCAGTGAACCAGACTGACAGGCACTTTCTCTTACCCAGCCCCCAAAGTGGAGAGAATCATGCCACTGGTTTGGAAGCAGGAAAGAGGGGGTTCACGCTGGGTCTGGGCACCCCACTGAACACACACCCTTCCTTTCTTCACAAATCATCCTGTGGGGGAGAGGTGCTCTCCAAGCCCTAATGGGCCACAATGCAGCATTCTGCCCGCCTCATCCAGGCCTGGCAAAATGGATACCCATCCAGCAGCTGGTGCATGAGGCAGCCAGCATCTCTCCCCTCTGCCCACCATCCAGCCCAGTTTTCTTCTTTCCTTCATCACTCAGCCCGTCTAGCCATGCAACCATTTTCCACCTCTCTTGCTTCCTCTGCCCACAACCCCCAGCCCTCAATCAAAGAGAATTGAGAAACTGGCTTCTTGCACAAGAGCAGCTACTGTCTAAATGCTTTTTGATCGTCTGCAGGGAGGGGAAACTGGGCACAGCCCTGGCCCCAGTGATGGAGCCAAGCTCCAGCTGTCCTGGCTGGCCAAACCTGCCCTTACCCCCCTTCATTGCCTCCCAAGCCTTGGCGATTCAGAATTTTCAGAACGTACCGTCTCTGTCCTTCTTTCTTCTCCGTGATGTCAAGCCTGGTACCACCAAGAAGGAAGGAGGGAAGGCGGGAGCCTTATCTCTCCTACGCACACAACCTCTTCCTCCAGCTCCCACACGCCCGGCGTTATGTAAACGCACCTTCAGCCCCCACCACAGCCTCAGCGCGGCTGGGGGCCTTGGGGCCTGGCACGATTCGGTGCCAGGGTATAGGGGGACACGAGGAGGCAGAGGATCCTCAGCCCCTGCAGAGGCCGGGGAAAGGAAAGCAACTGCAAGGCAGTTGCACAGCATAAAATGCGGCAGCAGAGCAAAGGTCAGACGGCGAGGAACCGCCTCACCAGACAGGGCAGAAATGTCCAGTCCCGGGCCAGCCCTGCGCTGACCATCGAGGGATAGGCAGAAGGAAAGAAAACCTAGTCCATCACGGCTCCGAAGGGTAGACTAAAACCTCCGTCGAGCATAGGCCGCTGCGGCGGGCTGGGGAGATCTACGGCAGACTGGCACCGTGGGCAGAGAGCCCAGGGTGGGCGAGCCGCCCAGGGTGAAGGCGCCCGCCGGACCCAAAAGGTGGCTCCTCACGGAGCCCAAAGTCGCCTGTTCCAGCGCCCGAGGTGGGTAGTGGTAGACGGAAAGGGGCCAGGCCAGAAGCAAACTCCCGGGACACGCACGGGGCTTCTGAGTGGTAGAGTGGGAAAGCCCGGCTTGGCAATGCCCGGGGGTCGGGAACGCCGGTACCAGGCTGTGAGCACCCCCGGCGCCTAACTGGCCCAGCCGAGGGCGTCAGGGAGCTGCGGTGTACCGCAGCTGCTCCAGGAGGCGCAGAGAGAGAGAAAGAACACTGAGGCGCATATAGAAATAGCGCAGCATTTGCCCCAGCCCGAGGGGGAGTCGGCGTTGCGACTCAGAGAAGGGTAGCTTCACATCCCGAAACCGGTCGAGGACTTACTTTGAGAAGCCGCAGAGTCACAAGCATTGCTCCACGTCTGTGTAAACCCCCGAACCCGAGCGGATCGGACGCCGCTGTCCTCGCAGACGCCGGCCGGAGGAACCGGCTCGGCTCCCTGCGCTCCGCAGCGCCAGCTCCGCGCTGTCAGCCTCTCTCACTGCCTCCGCGGCGATGTTGCAACCACTGCCTGGGAAAATGGCTTTTTTATGAATGGGAGGGAAGGGAGCTCCAGTGCGCACGCGCGCCGCTCGCGATTCTATGAATGGGTGGGCACAAGAGACCCCGCGCGCGCATGCGCCGCGTTCCTTTTTTTATGAATGGGGGGCCGGAAAAGGACTTAACCCGTGATTGCTGGGGCTGGCTCTCGCTCCTTCAGGGGCCGTCGCTCTTTTACAAAGAGGGGTGGAGGTTGTTGTTGCTTGTTTTTTTTTTCTTTATGAATGGAGGGCGGCGGCGACTGCTGCAGCTGGTTCAGCTGCGCGGGCTGTACCCCCTCCCAGCCTGCGAGAGGAGGTAAAGGCCACCTTCACGCCACTGCGGACCAGGGTTGGAACCGTCCGTGTTGCTGGGGGCGGGGTAGGGGGGACACTGCGACCTCAGGATCCTGGGCTAAGAGCTGGGTGGGGGAGGACACACCTAGATCCAGGGATTTCTGCCCGCCGAAAGCATTCAGAGGGCGGGGGAACGGGGGACCCCTGCTAGGGGCCTTCTCTTTC
>SJYV01016348.1:309811-336489 GCA_006410875.1 Neotragus pygmaeus | reverse complement strand
GGGTGGGGGAATTGTCCTCTGTTCTTTATTAGAGAAATTTGCCAAGAAACGTGTTCCTTTCATTCCTGGTCTTTTTTCAGCTTTTCTAAAGGAGGAGTGAAGGTGGGTCCATGAAGGATACCAGTCCTGAACTGGGAGGAGCCTCTGATGCCTGAGCAGACTGTGACTCAGTGTCTGGGAGGGCACTGGGGACCATATTCCACTGTTCTGGAAACCTAAAGAGCGGAGAGGTTTGAGGGTTACTTATGAGAAATCCATCCATTTATTCATTCAATCATATATTCTGTACTACGGCCTGCCCTGACTCTGGGCACTTGATCGCGAGGGACAGACAGCCCTCTCTGCCCTGGTGAAGTTCACAATTTGGGGAGAANAACCTAAAGAGCGGAGAGGTTTGAGGGTTACTTATGAGAAATCCATCCATTCATTCATTCAATCATATATTCTGTACTACGGCCTGCCCTGACTCTGGGCACTCGATCGCGAGGGACAGACAGCCCTCTCTGCCCTGGTGAAGTTCACAATTTGGGGAGAAGGCAGACTATGCAATTTGAGTCTATGATAAGTGCTAGGAGGGAGATGTAGCAAGATCTGAGGGTATGTGGAGAGCCAGGAAGGACCTGATTTTAATTTGGCATGGTGGTGAGGGGGTCAGATCTCTTTCTGATAAAGTGGTTATGAGTTGAGACTTGGAGATGGGGAAGGAGTCCTGAAGGAGGGTGAGGAGACAGGCAGAGGGAGCCCAGCGGGGAAAGAGAGTTGGGTGGTTGCCTGGGAAAAGCCTCATTAAGTTGCCTACAGGAGGCCTCTGTGGCCACAGCTTGGCGAGCAGGGTTGAGATCAGCCTGGTGAGGAGTTCAGATAGTGTCCTCTTCCAGGTCTTAAGCAGGGTCCCTACACACTCTGATTTGTGTTTTAATACTAGCTGGAGGAGAGGGGACAGAATGAAAGATGATGGGGGAATGCTAGGCATCTGTGCCTTCCCGGTTTGATGGCACCACCTTCATTCTTTAGATTGAGTGGCAGGTAGACCTGCACTGGATTTTTTTTTTTTCCTACTTCCTGGGATTTGTTCATTCCAAAGCTGGCCTGTCTATCCCCCAGGTATAACTTTCCTGCTAAACGTGGATCCTAACAGCCCTGCATTTCTACCTATGCAATTATAGTCCTTTCACCCTAACACAGGTGTTAACGTCTTCACCCCTACCAGATCGTGTCCAGAGAGTCCAGTGGCTTCAGTTCTGTGCTTTGTCCTTTTTATTAAAATGGGAGCTGAGTACAATGGGAGTGAGGAGAGGCAGGAATTCCCATTCAGTGCCACACATTTGTGGGGAACCTACTGTATGCCATTCCTGTGCTCAACCTGTTTTCATAAGTCATGGTGCTTCAAAAAATCCGTGTTCTGGGTCTTATCTTCTCTCTTTTTCAGATAAGAAGTCAGAGGCTCTGTTTTAATTATTTATTAATTCCACAAAACATTATTATAGACTTCTTGTGCATCAGGTGTTGATTTTACAGTGATGAAAGAGATAGATGCTATTTTTACCCACATAGAGCTTACTGTCAGTGGTGACACCTTGGTGTCGTCCCTTATCTTCATCAGCAACCTCATTTATTTGTGTTTTCAGTTGACTTTTTTCAACCTTATATCAAATAGGAAGCCCTGGAACCAAGCCCCCAACACAAATAGATGACCTGCCCCTACCTACATAGAAACTCTGAAACTGCTATTATTTATATAGTCAGAAGGGGAGATAGATGTTAACAAATAATAATTTGTTTGTTTCAAAGGATGATTTAATTACAGTTAACATCAGTGATCCGAGAGTACAGAAAGCAAAGGAAGGCCCTGGGGGCCCTGGCGATGGTTTCTTGCATCTCACATCTGCAGGAAGCCAACTCAGCCAGACGAGGGGTGGCAGAAGTCCCAGGAGCAGGAAGGAGCCATGCCGAGTGGTCCTGCAAGTTAAGATAGCCAGAGCGACATGTCAGACCTAAAGTGAGAACTCTGTTCTGGCACTAGCCCCTAGGGTTTCTGGGCTAGTGTACACCCTCAGTGTATTGAGGTGTTTTGAAGCCTGGAAAGCTTGAAAAACAGATGTACAAACATTGACCACAGGCTGCTGGGGTTCAGTTCCACCCTTACAAGCTCCACAGCCTTGGACAAGTTAGCTAAACTTCATGTGCCTCTTTTTCATATGACAGAATTTCTTTCTCATATGAAAATTAATAATAGTACTTACCAAAAAGGCCTGAGTGGACCTTGAATGGAATAATGCTCATAAAGCACTGAGGATAGCCCCTGGCACATTCTGAGTGCTAAATATACATTTTGGTGATTATTCAACATATCCAACCACTTTAATGTAGAGAGTGAGTTAGAATTTTAAGAGAAGCCTATTTATCTGGGTGCATCAAAACCTCAGAAAAACACTAAAATGCAAACAAAGTTTTCTTTTTCAACACAGAGTTCAAAGGGTCATACTGTGCTGTCGTTGCTGCTTTAACTAGTACAGTTTTTACAGGACAAAAGTTATATTTTTAACTGTGTGGCTGGGTATCTTAAATAGTTCACAAAAAAGTTGATTTTAGATGTTTAGCTTTAGGTAGTAGCAGATCCTGTAATATGCTGGGAATGGTGGTTCTCCTATATCAGTATTGGGATGGGGATTGTTAAACATTTGGTGACTTTACATAATTCTTAATCTCTTTAAATCTCTATTGTGAAAAAGGAGATAGTCATAGTATCTGCTTCAGGGGGTTATCATGAGCCCTAAAGGGCATGATATTCTTAAAGCAATCCAGCTCAGAGCCAAGTGCACAAGTAGTTTTGAGATCCTCTCATTGCTCTGTTTAACAGATAAGTTTTGAAGATTTTAGTTTGGTTATGATAATACAGGTCAGTAGCCTCCTCTTCCCCACTGTTCCTTCTAGACCATCCAAGAACAGGGCTGTGGAAGGTTATGCAAAAGAAGCTTTCCTAAATTTCAGATAGTCTAGAGTGGTTTCCTCATAGGTGTGACTGTAAAGTCAGAATTGCATTGTTTTAGCTTTGGCTAGCTGAATCAAGATTTTTATGAATATATTTAAATGGCACAGTTGAAATTTGCATTAGTTCAGGTTCACCTACAGTGAAGCACACTGCTCATTTCAGATGTGGGAGCTAAATCCAGAGCAACCATTGAGAACAGTAAGTAGGAAGTGAAGAAGAAAAATGAGTAGCTCTCTTGGTCCTTGCTTGCAAATCACAGAAATTCCCTGGTAATCTTGAAAAACTCAGCTGATTTTGTTGTTCAGTTGCTATATCATGTCTGACTCTGCAACCCCGTGTATTGCAGTGTGCCAGGTTTCCCTGTCCTTCACCATCTCCCAGAGTTTGCTCAAACTCAGGTCCATTGATGCAGTGGTACAGTTAAAACCTCCTAAGTGTCTGTGTCCTTCACAGGACAGAATGGGGACCCTGAGAGAAACACAGGGATAAGGAACAGATATCTGGACTCTGGAGGGGTCAGCAGCTTTTTGGAGGCTGATCTTGGCTTTCATGTCCCTTGAGAGAAATTGGAGCTACATCCGCCTTTCCATTTTGACAATGTGCTTTGGGCCACCTTTTGTCCCTTGACCTCACGCCACTTCATTTGGTCAGTCATTCATTGTTCATTCAGCCAATATTTAAGCAGCATCTAGGTACTAGGTGCCATCCTGGGCCCTGAGAGTACAACAGTGAATAAGTTATAGGAATCTCCTGCTCTCATATACCTTAGTCTAATGAGGAAAGCAAATATTAAAAAGTAAACACCCAAATAATAACATAATTTCAGAGGTTGATCAAATCCATGAAGGGAATGTGATAGTGATGAAAGATCTTTAGAGAGGTCAGAGAACGCCTCTCTGAGAAGTTTAAAGGCTGAGAAGCAGGAACCTTGCAGATGTCTAGGAAGGAGGTCACTTTGAGTGCAAAGAGCAGGGCAGACATGACCTGGTGTGTTACAAGAACAATGAAACCTTGAGCCTGAGGCTGGAGTAGTTCCTACATCCCTGCCTGAGGACATCCTGGCCTCCTCTAGCTGACTTGCACCACACCAGGGCTGGCTGGACTCTGGACTTGAGTACAAGGCCAAGTGCACCAGCCTCAGGCCCTGGGGAGGAATTTATAACCATCCTGAATCTGTTTACCACCTGCCAAAGAGCCCTTGGAAGGCACAAGCTCTTTCTCATAACTAGTTTTTACAGAGCTGTGTACAAAGTATTCAACTGGGCAGGACATTTTTTTTCATAATTCTTTCATTGAAGTGTAACATTTTAGTTGAACCATATGAAATTGCTAATATTCAGTGACTTTTCATGGACAAAGTAGCATTTCATATGATTCAACATAAATATATTATTTTACAACATAAAAGTGTACAAAATCAGAAGTGTATAAACGAACACCACCATGGAACTAGCATCCAGGTCTAGAAATTATATTACCTGATTCAGGAAGCCCCACTCACACTCTTCCCATCCCAAACGACCACCAGGCCCCAACTCCACCCCCAAGGATAGTCACTATTTTGACTTTTAGCAACATAGATTAATGTAGTCTATTTTAAAAATCTTTTTAAAGGGAACTATACAGTAGATACTTTTTTCTTGGTGAGATTCATTCATGTTGTTGCATATAGTTTTTTGTTGCTGTATAATATTCCATCTTATGATTATACTATAATATGTTTATTCATTCTATTTGATGGACATTTAGGTTTTTCCAAGCGTTTGATTTTAAGAATGTTGCTTCTGTGAACATTCTCTTCCATGGCTTTTTGTTGGACACATGTTTGTGTATCTGTACCTATAAACTAAGGACTGAGTCACTGTTAGCATTTCCAAACAGTTATCCGAAGTGACTGTACCAGTTCATACTCTGTATTGATTTAGTCAAGCCCTCTTTACTGTCTAGCTCTTAATCCAGGCTCAATGTAAAGAATGAAAATGGGAGTAGCAGTGGGGAGGATACAAGCCATGATTCATGGGATGAATCCCAGTTTGCCAAGGCCTAGGGCCATTACCATCCATGGGTAAAGTCAATCAAATCAGAGAACAGGATGTAATGATTCAGAGCACAAGTCCAGGAGGAAATAGGCCTGGGAAAGATTGTTACTCACTGCCTCTATTTACTCACTGTCTCTGTGACCTTGGACAAGCCACTCAATGTCATTAAGCCTCAGGTCCTTCATTGACAAAATGGTGTAGGTAGAGTATCTCTTATCTTACAGGGTCTTTCACCTTTTTCTTTTTTTTTTTTTTAACTTGAGAAATGTTCGTGGAAGGCCTGATACATGCTGGGCTCTGTTCTGGCCACTGAGAGAATTCAAGAGTGAACAAGATAGATAAGACTTTGCTATCATGGAGTGTATGTTCTAGTTAAGAGAGACAGATAGTAGTGAAGTAAACAAAAAGTTAATATAATTTCAAATAGTGATACTTGCTATGGAGGCCATACAGTGGTAAGGTGATGAGTTGTGGGGTGAGTGGGGTAAGGGAGTCAGGGAGGTAGTGACTGAGGTGAGACCCAGATGACCAGCAGGAGGAACGCATGTAGATCTGAGGGATGAGCACTTCAGGCAGAAGGGTTAGTTGGTGCATTGGTGATAAGGTACGAACAAGCTTGACATCTGTGAGTTGTGAAAGGAAGGTGCATGCTGCTGGAACTGACTGAGGGGGGTGACCATTTAGTGTAAAACAGCAGAAATCATTCATGTAGGGCCTTGAAGGCCATGATAAGGAGTCACAGAAGGGTTTTAAGCAGGGGACCAACCTGAGTTCATTTACATGAAGATTAAGAGATACTACATATATGTATAAAGAACTTAACTCCTTGGAAGGAAAGTTATGACCAACCTAGATAGCATATTCAAAAGCAGAGACATTACTTTGCCAGCAAAGGTCCATCTAGTCAAGGCTACGGGTTTTCCAGTAGTCATGTATGGATGTGAGAGTTGGACTGTGAAGAAAGCTGAGTACCGAAGAATTGATGCTTTTGAACTGTGGTGTTGGAGGAGACTCTTGAGAGTCCCTTGGACTGCAAGGAGATCCAACCAGTCCATTCTAAAGGAGATCAGTCCTGGGTGTTCTTTGGAAGGAATGATGCTACAGCTGAAACTCTAGTACTTTGGCCACCTCATGCAAAGAGTTGACTCATTGGAAAAGACTCTAATGCTGGGAGGGATTGGGGGCAGGAGGAGAAGGGGACAACAGAGGATGAGATGGCTGGACAGCATCACCGACTCGATGGACATGAGTTTGAGTGAACTCCGGGAGTTGGTGATGGACAGGGAGGCCTGGCATGCTGTGATTCATGGGGTCACAAAGAGTTGGACACGACTGAGCGACTGAACTGATAAAGAACTTAGCACAGTCTGTTACAGAGTGGTGTTTACTAAATGTTCACTAATTGGTGTTCACTAACTAAATGTTAGTTGCTGCTACTGCTCTTATTGCTATTTACTGATGCTCTTTAAGAACCTAAAAACGATCATCCTTATTGAAGATGAGGAAGCCAAGGCATACAGCCATTACCGTTCATGTATAAAGTCAATCAAATCAGAGAACAATGTAGATTTTAATAATCAAAGGAAATGTTTTTTGTCCCTTTCCCAAATGGGAATTTTGAGGCAAAGGATTTTCTCTGTAGTTAACAATTGTCTGGAGCCAACCAAACTCAGCTCCATCAGCCCCTCTGTGCCAAAATGCCCAGAGTTCAGTCATTTGGGTACCACTCACTGTGGCCCTGGCCACCATTTAGGGCCCTGGGAAAGGCTCATGGTTGACTGTTCAATCCTAGCTCTGGGTCTGATGGGCCAAGAGTGGGGAGGCACTCCCTATTCTCCACCTTGAGTGCCCACCAGGTTTACTGAGATGCCATCTACTGCCCTGGCTTGAAGACTCTCCCACCATGTTCTTGCCATGTATTCTGAAAAAAAATTTTGAGGGAAGCTGCCTCCAGTGTTCTTGCCTGGAGAATCTCAGAGATGGGGGAGCCTGGTGGGCTGCCGTCTGTGGGGTCACACAGAGTTGGACATGACTGAAGTGACTTAGCAGTAGCAGCAGCCTTCAGTTCTGACACAGAGAAATGGCAAGTGAATGAATGAATGTAAATTTAATGAAATTGGGCAAAGCTTCTTAGGGTATATAACACTTATTTCTGTGCAAAGTGCCCTTCTCTTAGGATGTTTTCATTTCTTTATGCATCAATATGTACTGAGCTTCTGCTAGGTGCCAAGTGCCACACACTGCACAGTAGTGAGCAAAAGGGTACCTTTCTTGCTCTCATGGAGCTTCCAGTGTAGTGGAGCACACATACATCAAACAATTGCAAAAATACGAATTGCTGTTCAGTTGCTGAGTCTTGTCCAGCTCTTTGCAGCCCTATGAGCTTGCAGTCCAGGGGACTCTCAAGAGTCTTCTCCAGCACTACAGTTCAAAAGCATCAGTTCTTAGTACTCAGCCTTCTTTATGGTCCAACTCTCACATCCACATATGACTACTGGAAAAACTACAGCTTTGACTATAGGACTTTTGTTGGCCAAGTGGTGTCTCTGATTTTTAATACACTGTCTAGGTTTGTCATAGCTAGTCTTCCAGGAAGCAAGTATCTTTTAGTTTTGTGGCTGCAGTCACCGTCTACAGTGCTTTTGGGGCCTAAGAAAATGAAATCTGACATTGTTTCCACATTTTCCCTATCTACTTGCCATGAACTGATGGGACCAGATGCCATGATCTTAGTTTTCTAAATGCTGACTTTTAAGCCAACTTTTTCACTCTCTTTCACTTTCATCAAGAGACTCTTTAGTTCCTCTTTAGTTTCTTCCATTAAAGTGCTATCATTTGCATATCTGAGGTTATTAATATTTCTCCTGGAAATCTTGATTCCAGCTTGTGCTTCATCAAATCGGGCATTTCACATGATGTACTCTGCATATAAGTTTAACAAGCAGGGTGACAATATACAGCCTTGACATGCTCCTTTCCCAAATTTGAACTAGTCCATTGAATAGCAAATTACAATAGTGGTAAGTGCTCTGCAGGAGAGAGATTAATGTCCTGAAGGTATATCACGAAGGTGGGGTTTTGAGAAAGTTCCTCTAATAAGTGATGCTTGAGCTCAGCCCAAAAAGGTGAGTGGGGATGAGTGGTTTAGAGAGTAGAGTGAGAAGTGTTGTATGCAGAGAACAGCACATGCAGAGGTCCTGAAGTGGGAAGGAACATGCTTGGTGAAGCCAAGAATACGAGAGAAGGCCATTGTGACTAAAAAGCTGAAAGAGAGGTAGACTCTGGTCCCAGAAAAAGCTGGAGATAAAGCATAGAGGACAGATCACAAAAGGCTTTGAGGCTATGTGAAGGCGGTTTTAACCTTCTCAAGGACTAAGAGGTTCTCTTAAAAGACTTGAAGCTGTAGATGTGTGTGAGTGAGTGCATGTGTTAGGGAGTATGTCACTCTGGCCAGTGTGGAAGATGGACTGGAAAGAGCCAGTATGGGTTCTTGTAACTGCCCAGCTCTCCTTGGCCTTTCAGTCCTGGAAGTGATAACAAAGCCCTGTGTTTTCCAGTTCCAGGGTGTTGCACTTATCCCTCTGGTTTCCTTACACTCTACCTGAATGTTTGCCAATAGTTCCTTTATCAAACACTTGTCACATGACCACATTTGTTCGATTGACTTTATGGAAAAGTTGCATATGGATAAAGCAGGAAGAAACTTTCAGTTCAGTTCAGTTGTTCAGTCATGTCTGACTCTTTGTGACCCTGTGGACTGCAGCATGCCAGACTTCCCTGTCCATCACCAACTCTCAGAGCTTACTCAAACTCATGTCCATTGAGTCGGTGATGCCATCCACCCATCTCATCCTCTGATGTCTCCTTTGCCTCCTACCTTCAATTATTCCCAGCATCAGGGTCTTTTCCAATGAGTCAGTTTTTTGCCTCACGTGGCCAAAGTATTGGGGCTTCAGCTGCAGCATCAATCCTTCCAGTGAATATTCAGGGTTGATTTCCTTTAGAATTGACTGGTTGGATCTCCTTGCTGTCCAAGGGACTCCCAAGAGTCTTCTCCAACACTGTAGTTCGAAAGCCAGATCTAATCCCTTGAATCTATTTTTCACTTCCACTGTATAATTGTAAGGGATTTGATTTAGGTCATACCTGAATGGTCTAGTGGTTTTCCCTACTTTCTTCAATTTAAGTCTGAATTTGGCAATAAGGAGTTCATTACCTGAACCCCAGTCAGCTACTGGTCTTGTTTTTGCTGACTGTATAGAGCTTCTCCATCTAGAAGAAACTTTAGCAGTTCCCTAACCTAGCTCTTTTACTTGTAATACGCCCCTATTACTGGATTTTGTTTTCTAGCCATTCTGACCACCTTTGTCTTTTCAGTGCAGAGCAAAATATTTTAGTCAGAATGAATGTCAGAGCTGAAGATTATTGAATTAGTTAGATTTCTTTCTATCTTATTTTGTGCTGTTTATGCTGGTGTGTATGTGTTTAAGACATAATTTTCTTAGCGCAATTTTAGATTTGTAACAATATGGAAAGGAAGGTACAGAAAGTTCCTATATACCCCCTGTCCCTACACAGAAATAGCTTCACCTATGTCCTGGTTTTCGGTTTTTTCCTTCTGCTTTTTTTTGTTTTTTCCTTCTTTCTTTTATTTTTACGGACTGAATTTTTTAATGCCCCATCTTTTCCTCATTGATTGCCATGGAAGTTACAGTCTTTTTTTATTCTTTTGGTGGGTCCTCTAGATACTTAAAATTTAATCAGAATTTTTAACTTCTAAAACAAAACAGTGTGTGCTATGCTCAGTTGTGTCTGACTCTTTGCAACCATTTGGACTGTGCCCACCCTGCTCCTCTGTCCATGAGATTTTTTAGGCAAGAATACTAGGTGTGTTGCCATTTCCTCCTCCAGAGAATCTTCCCAACCCAGGGACAGAACCCACATCTTCTGTATCTCCTGAATTGCAGGCAGGTTCTTCGCTACTGAGCCAGCAGGGAAAGCCCAAACAAAACAATAAAGGACCTTAAACTCCTTTAACTTAGGCCCCTTCTCCCCTCATCATTTATTTCCTGTTATAGACCAGTATTTTCATTCTGTTTTTTTCCAGAATAGATGAGATACCATTGTTTCTTTATGCAATCAAATGTTGTTCATTGGTGTCTTACAGAATCACCAATCTCTTTGTTCACAGTTCCTTTTTAAAATTAATTAATTTAAAATTTTTGGCTGTGCTGGGTCTTTGTTGCTGTGCACAGGCTTGTCACTGCAGTGGTTTCTCTTGTTACGGAGCACAGGCTTCAGTAATTGTGGCACACAGGCTTAGTTGCCCCACAGCGTGTGGAATCTTCTCGGGGCAGAGATTGAACCTGTGTCTTCTGCATTGGCAAGCAGATTCTTAGCCACTGGACCACCAGGGAAGTCTCCACAGATCTTTTTGTAAGAGTATCCACCTGAGATTGCCTTCTTTCTGCCTGAAATTCATCCTTCAGTGTTTCCTTCAGTGAGGGTCTATTGGCAGTAAGTTCTCTTAGTTTTTGTGAGCTTGAAAATGACTTTCTTTTACTCTTGGGGGCTTCCCTGGTGGCTCAGCTGGTAAAGAATCTGTCTGCAATGCAGAAGACCCCAGTTTGATTCCTGAGTCGGGAAGATCCCCTGGAGAAGGAAATGGCGACCATCTGCAGTATTCTGGCCTGGAGAATTCCATGGACTATCCATGGGGTTGCAAAGAGTTGAACATGACTGAGCAACTTTCATGTCTTTTACTCTCATATTAAAGTTACTGAATGAAATTCTCGACTGCCAATTATTTTATCTCAGTACCTTGAAGATACTGTTCTGGCTTCCACTGTGGCTGCTGGGAAGTCTGTGGTCAGTCTAATTGTAGTTTCTTTTTTATTGATCTGTACTTGACCCTGGCCCTCTGCAGTTTTCACTTTGCTGTTACTGCACATGAATATATTTTATTTACTCTTGGAATTTCTGGATCCAGAGTTTGGTGTCTTACAACATGCTGGAAAAATTCTCAGCAGGACCAGCATTAGTGTATAACCAGTGACATGCCTAGGGCCTCAGATTTAAGGAAGTGCTCATTTTTGAGTTTGTGCAAATGCAGGACTGGCTCTGAGAGTGATTGTCTAAACTAAAGTGCCCTAGGTCCCTCAGTCAACTCCTCTAGTTCTGGTATTGACTTTACAAATACCTATTCTTCCTTATTCTTTCCTTTACTTTCTTCTGTAAATATAATTAAATATATATTAGACCATCGTATTCTACTCTCTAGTTATTTTATTTTTTGTCTCTTTGTATCCCTGGTCACTTTCTAGATTTCTTTAGATCCATCTTCTAGTAAATGAATTCTGCCTTTTTTCTTCAGTTGCTCAGTCATGTCCGACTCTTTGCTTCCCCATGGACTGTAGCACAAGCTTCTGTCCATCACCAACTCCCAGAGTTTACTCAAACTTATGTCCATTGAGTTGATGATGCCGTACAACCATCTCATCCTCTGTTATCCCCTTCTCCTCCTGTCCTCAATCTTTCCCAGCATCAGCGTCTTTTCCAGTGAGTCAGCTCTTCACATCAGGTGGCCAAAGTGCTGGAGTTTCAGCTTCAGCATCAGTCCTTCCAATGAACACCCAGGACTGATCTCCTTTAGGATGGACTGGTTTGATTTCCTTGCAGTCCAAGGGACTCTCAAGAGTCTTCTCCAACAGCACAGTTCAAAAGCCTCAGTTTTCTTTATTTCTTTTTTCGGCACTCAGCTTTCTTTATGTCCCAACTCTCACACTGATGCATGACTACGGGAAACACCATGACTTTGACTAGACGGACCTTTGTTGGCAAGGTTATGTCTCTGCTTTTTAATATGCTGTCTAGGTGGTCATATCTCACACACTAGCAAAGTAATGCTGAAAATTTTCCAACCCAGGCTTCAACAGTACATAAACCATGAAATTCCAGATGTTCAAGCTGGATTTAGAAAAGGCAGAGGAACCAGAGATCAAATTGCCAACATCTGTTGGATCATCAAAAAAGCAAGAGTGTTCTTTTACTTCTGCTTTATTGACTATGCCAAAATCTTTGACCATGTGGATCACAACAAACCCTGGAAAATTCTTAAAGAGATGGGACTACCAGACCACCTTAACCTGCCTCCTGAGAAATCTGTATGCAGGTCAAGAAGTAACAGTTAGAACCAGACATGGAACAACAGACTGGTTCCAAATTGGGAAAGGAGTACATCAAGGCTGTATATTGTCACCCTGCTTATTTAACTTAATGCAGAGTACATCATGAGAAGTGCTGGGCTGGATGAAGCACAAACTGGAATCAAGATTGCTGGAAGAAATATCAATAACCTCACATATTCAAATGACACCACCCTATGTCGGAAAGCGAAGAAGAACTAAAGAGCTTCTTGATGAAAGTAAAAGAAGAGAGTAAAAAAGCTGGTTTAAAGCTCAACATTTAGAAACCTAAGATCGTGACATCTGGTCCCATCACTTTATGGCAAATAGATGGGGAAGCAATGGAAACAGTGAGAGACTGTATTTTGGGGGGCTCCAAAATCACTGCAGATGGTGACTGCAGCCATGAAATTAAAAGATGCTTGCTCCTTGGAAGAAAAGACCAACCTAGACAGGATATTAAAAAACAGAGACATAACTTTGCCAACAAAGGTCCGTGTAGTCAAAGCTGTGGTTATTCCAGTAGTCATGTATGGATGTGAGAGTTGGACTATAAAGAAAGCTGAGTGCAGAAGAATTGATGGTTTCAACTATGGTGTTGGGGAAGACTCTTGAGAGTCCCTTGGACAGCAAAGAGATCCAACCAGCCCATCCTAAAATCAGTCCTGAATATTCATTGGAAGGACTGATGCTAAAAAGCTGAAACTCCAATACTTTGGCCACCTCATGCGAAGAGTTGACTCATTGGAAAAGACCCAGATGCTGGGAAAGACAGGGTGGGAGGCGAAGGGGATGACAGAGGATGATATGGTTGGATGACATCATCGACTCAATGGACATAAGTTTGTGAAAACTCTGAGGTTGGTGATGGACAGGGAGGCCTGGCGTGCTGAAGTCCCTGGAGTCACAAAGAGACACGACTGAGTGACTGAACTGAACTGAGATTGTACATAGTTTTTTTTCCCAAGGANGCTGAAACTCCAATACTTTGGCCACCTCATGCGAAGAGTTGACTCATTGGAAAAGACCCAGATGCTGGGAAAGACAGGGTGGGAGGCGAAGGGGATGACAGAGGATGATATGGTTGGATGACATCATCGACTCAATGGACATAAGTTTGTGAAAACTCTGAGGTTGGTGATGGACAGGGAGGCCTGGCGTGCTGAAGTCCCTGGAGTCACAAAGAGACACGACTGAGTGACTGAACTGAACTGAGATTGTACATAGTTTTTTTTCCCAAGGACCAAGCATCTTTTAATTGCATGGCTGCAGTCACCATCTGCAGTGATTTTGGAGCCTAAAAAAATAAAATCTCTCAGTTTCCATTGTTTCACTATCTGTTTGCCATGAAGTAATGGGACCAGATCCCATGATCTCAGTTTTCTGAATTTTGAGTTTTAAGCCAAGCCAACTTTTTCACTCGCCTCTTTCACTTTCATCAAGAGGCTCTTTAGTTCTTTTTTGCTTTTTGCCATAAGGGTGGCATCATCTGTGTATCTGAAGTTATTGATATTTCTCCTGGCAGTCTTGATTCCAGTTTGTGCTTCATCCAGCCCAGCGTTTTGCATGATGTACTCTGCATATAAGTTAAATAAACAGGGTGGCAATATATAGACTTGACATACTGCTTTACCTATTTAGAACCAATCTGTTGTTCCATGTCCGGTTCTAACTGTTTCTTCCTGACCTGCATACAGATTTCTCAGGAGGCAGGTAAGGTGGTCTGCTCTTCCCACCTCTTTAAGCATTTTCCGCGGTTTGTGGTGATCCGCACAAAGATTTTAGCATAGTCAATAAAGCAGAAGTAGATGTTTTTCTGGCTTTCTCTTGCTTTTTCTATGATCCAATAGATGTTGGCAATTTGATCTCTGGTTCCTCTGCCTCTNCTTACTGTGCCATCAAGGAGCACCCAGGCTAGTTAGAGAAAACCACACCAACCTAGGTAGACTGTATAGTGACTTATATAAGGCAGTCATCTGGATTTAGTTGGGCTGCAAAGTTGATAAGCTCTATTTGGATTTTCAACTTGGAGAGATCAACAAGGCCTGAAGTTGTCAATGAAGGCCTCTTGGAGGAGGAAAGATATAAACCAGGCCTGGAAGGATGGATGGAATCAAGAGAGGGGTGGGGAGGACATTCCAGAGAAGAGAATGTGCAAACTGTGCAGAAGTCTGCTCTGTTGTTTCTGAAACAGTAAAGCATCTTGCCTAATCAGCATGAAAGTTGTATATGTGTGATAAGTGAGCTGATGTGTAGAGAGGGAAAAGAGAGCAACAGAAGTCATTCTGAAGGTGGAAAACTGGAAGAAGAGTCGAAACTCAATGTGGAAAGAAAGAGCGAGCCTCCAAAGGCGTTTTGGGCTGTGAAGAGACACTATGAAAAGTGACGATTCAGAGAGGTTAATCTGAGAGAGCTGTCGGAGTGACAGTGAGAGAGAGAGCCATGTGAAAGCCTAGGTGTGGGGGTGACAGGGGCCTTGAGGCGGCACTAGCAAGGGGAGTGCAAAAGGAGGGCCAGTGTGAGAGGAAGCGAGAGGACTTGACTGAGAAGCAGCAGACTATGAAGGAGCGGGTCTGAGCCAAATAATTCCAGGGCTCCAAATCAAGGTGTCCAAAGAAGGGAACATGTATATCTGGAAAAAGGAATTGGGAGAGGGTTTTGGTTTGCTATGATGTGGAAGAAGATGATGGATTGTGTCTCTGTTCCAAACCTCTTTTTTTCCTCCCGAGTTTGTAAGACAGCTTAGGGACTTTTTCTCACTTAGTTTCCTTAGTTGTATAATACATAGGACTTCCTTTGGACCGGTTCATTCAGTCAGCAGCTGTTTATTAAGCTGTCTTATGGTCTGGCTGTTGGGAACGCAGCAGTGAGCAGGCGGACCTGGTGTCTGTCCTCATGGAAGACAGATATTGAATAACAAATCATTAGGGTTCTTTCTTTGCTTCTGATATCAAGCTGGCATTTCTTCATCAAGACCAATTCTGTTCTGTACCTGAAAAACGTGAAGCATTAAGGGCATTTGTCAAATACTTTATTAAAGACTGTATCTTGTAATAAAAAGCACCACAACCATTTATTTATTCCTTTGCTCTACAAATATTTATTGAGTGGTACTGTGGCTCTGTATTTTTAGCGCTTATGTTCACAAACTAGGGGAGGACATAGACGAGTAAGTAGGTAATGATAATATGGTGTAATAAGTGTAGTAAAGGGTAAACACCAGGTATTGTGGGAACAAGTAGGAGGTGTTCTGATCTTGGAGGGGCAGGTAACTGGACAGGAAAATGTCCCTGATAAGACTAATGAGATGTTAGCTATACAGGGGTGGGAGTGAAGGTGAGTGTATGTGTTCCATGCCAAGGGGATATCTAGTTCAAAGACCTGGACACTAGAAAGGCCTAGACTTGTTGGGGAATGATTTGTAACCTAGAATTTTATACCTAGCACAACTACGTATCAAAATGTGAAGAAAGAATATAAGAAAAGGCATGTTTGGATATACAGGGTGGCGAAAAATTATCTCCCTTGTGTCTCTTCCCAGGAAGCTAGTGGAGGACCTGCAACGACAAAACTAAAGAATAAAGCAAGAGGATAGACACCATGGAAATAACTACATGGCCCTCAGGTAGGAAGGGCTGAATCAAAAAGGAAACATAGTGAGCAGTTGGGGTTTCATTATAATGACAAAATTACTTACAGTAGTAATATAATCATATTCTAAAATAGTGCTCCCCCCCAACTTTGAATTCTAGGGACATCTTTGAGCAACACTGTGATTGGATTCAACCAGGAACAACAGTTTTAAGGTTTTTCATATTTTGTATTCCTTTGAATAGGATGCTGCTGAATTGTAAAGAATTTTAAAGTCATTGTACTAGGGAAACCTAAAAATGTGTGTAACTACTTCAGTAGCCTTGTGCAATTTGGCAGTGCCCCCAGAAATTCCCAGTGTCAAGAGGTGGTAGAAATGTGAAGGCCTATACAGGCAGCCACAGGGCTATGAAAGTTCCTGGAGCAGTGCATTGTGGGAGAGGGATTAGTATAGGGAGGTAAGGGCCAGCTTCCAAATCCCAACCAAACTCTTTGATGGTCCTTCTTTCTTCCATAGAAAAGGAGACCCCTAGGAGAACATTTCTGCTAGAACAGATATGCTTACCAATTAAGTGCTGAAGTTGCTCTCTCCAGTGACTTTCAGACTGCCCAGAAATAAAATTTTAAGATGCCACCACCGGGTGACCAGAGATGCTTTCCTGTTGAACTTTTCTGTAGCTGGAATAAGGCAGTGTATGTTTGAGAGAGAGAGAGAGAGAGAGAGACAGAAAGGGAAGGGAGGAGGGAGGAGAGAGAGAATACATGTGTGTCTGTTCAGTGGGCTCAGAATAAATTTATGGCTATGTTATATTTTAGCAAATAATGGTCAAAGCCAGAGCAGGAATCCAGGTGTTCCCTAAATCTGAAGCTAAGCAGAACAATTTATTTATGGATTCAGCAGACAGACGTTTGTTTTCTTTGTTATATCTGCATTTCAAGTTTGGATGATAAAAGATCAGCCCAGAAACCAAGCAGCATATTATGGTGTTTACTGGTTTTACTGGCCATAAAAAGGGGCGTTACTCAGTTCCCCATCAGCTGAGAGAAATCCTTCCCCACCCACTCCTGGCCAACCTCTCTCCCTCCCCCTAAGCAAGTGAATTTTAAACACCACTCTAAAGTTGTTGGCTGGTGACCTGGAAAATTCCTTTTGCTTTGTTCTGCTGTTAATGGCCCATCAGTTTAAACCTCCTACCCCCAGAAACTTTCTTTCTCATAACTAGACAGAGGAAGGAGGAAGTAGACGTTAAAAAGAAAAAAAGAAAAAAGATTCCTATTCTAAGGGCTTTGAGAAGATTCAAAGATGGCCCAGCCCGGATGAATGGAAGGAAGGAATTTCATTTGTCTTGACCTGTCTGTACAGAAGCCAGCACAAGGGCATATGTAAATAGGGCCTTCTTGAATACTTTTGATGAAGTGATAATTTTTGAATGCAACCATGGCTCAACCATGTGGGATTTTAGTGGACACAGGTCTGGAAGTCTTCTAATTCTGGAGGCCAAGATTTGTATTTATGTTTGAGCTGTGTAATATGTGAAACTCATCGAGCCACTAAGCTCAGTAACCTTTCTTATTCTTATCATATCATATTTAATGATAGTAACTTTTTTGTCTTATTGTTATTAGTTATTAATAACAATAAACTATATTTAAAGATACAGTTAGTAACTGTTTGGGATCTTATTGTTATTAGTCCAACTCTTTGTGACCCCATGGACTGTAGCCTGA
This sequence comes from Neotragus pygmaeus, assembly GCA_006410875.1. Lineage (NCBI taxonomy): Eukaryota > Metazoa > Chordata > Mammalia > Artiodactyla > Bovidae > Neotragus > Neotragus pygmaeus. Next base: position 318,955 of record SJYV01016348.1, on the reverse strand, counting down.
CAGGCTCCTCTGTCCTTTGGGATTCTTCAAGCAAGAGTACTGGAGTAGGTAGCCAGTTCCCTTCTCCAGGGTTATTTCCCAACCCAAGGATCAAACCCAGGTCTCCTGCAATGCAGGTAGATTCTTTACCCCCTGAGCCACCAGGGAAGCCTTGTTCGTACTATATCATATTTAAAGATACAGTTAGTAACTGTTTTGGATCTTATTGTTATTAGTTGTAAAAGCCAGTAATTATCATTGACTGTGTGTGCCAGGTATAGGTCTCAGGGCACTTCCTGTATTATCTCATTTAATCCTCACTGAACAACTCTATGAGGTAAATACTATTATTATTTCCATTTTAAAGAAGAGGAAACTGAGGCTTAGTGAGGATGGTAGAGCTGAGATTCCCACCTAGGTTCTCTGTCTTTCTATTAATAGCTGATGCTCTTAACCTCAACATTATTCTGTTTGTAAACTACAAAGATCTGAGAAAACACAATTAAGAGGAGGCACAGTGTGGCCGTGAGCTCTCCCTACAGCATGACAGTGGTCACCTTGAACATGCTGAGCTATCCCTGGAGGGGACAGTTCTGCATAGAATGTTGAAAGCAGGTCACTGCCCCTGGCCATTCAGATTTCTGGAATAAAGTTCTGTCCACAAATCTCTCTTAAGGTTTTAGTCTGTTAGATTCCATTTCTCAGCTGCCAAGACAACAACCTAGATGCACAGAGAAATCAGAGCCTGTGAACACTAGTGCCATGCCCTTTACCCATCCCCACCACCAAGTAGCACCTATGGCCTCTCAAATGAACTTTGTCATCTCTTACATCAGTTGGAGCTGGCAGATCTCAAATCCATCTTATGTAACCCAGAAATGCCGAGGAACCCTCCCTAGCTGGACAGGAGGCAGCTGACCAGGTGGGAGACTGCCACTGACCTGACACACTGAGGACAAAGCAACTGAAGAACAATGGGACCATTAACACCAGCTAGTAAGCTCTGAAAACATGGCATTAGTACAGGTTTACTGAGCCCTCGCTCTAGACCCTAGGAGTAGCCAACTACTGAAGCCTACATAGCCCAGTTGGTAAAGAATCTACCTGTGATGCAGGAGACCTGGGTTCGATTCCTGGGTCGCGAAGATCCCCCGGAGAAGGAAATGGCAATCCACTCTAGTATTCTTGCCTGGGAAATCTCATGGACAGAGGAGCCTGGTGGGCTACAGTCCATGGGGTCACAAGAGTCGGACACAACTGAGTGACTAAACCACCACCACCACTTGCCTTAGAGCCGGTGCTTCACAACAAGAGAAGCCACCACAATGAGAAGCCTGTGCGCTGCAACTAGAGAAAGGCTGTGCAGAGTAATGAAGACCCAGTGCTGCAAATAAATAAAAGAAAAAACAAAGTAACAATCTACATCCAAATGAAATTACCAAAAATAAAAAATGGCATTGCTGTGGGTGTACCCTGGGTGGAATTCCCAAGGCCCAGGGTGGGCTTTTATGTTCTCTCATTCATGAAAGTGTGTCCAACTCTTTGTGACCCTATGGACTGTAGCCCACCAGGCTCCTCTTTCCATGGGATTCTCCAGGCAAGAATACTGGAGTGGGTAGATGGCATTCCCTTCTCCAGGGGATCTTCCTGACCCAGGGATCGAATCCAGGTTTCTTGCATTGCGGGCAAATTCTTTACCATCTGAGCCACCAGGGAAGTCCCTTATTAGAAGTATCTTTATCTTAAAAAATTAATACATGATTGTTGTCAACAATTTAAATAATATGGATATTAATACAGAAAAATTAAAAGTATATCATTAACAGAACACACTCCCTGACTCCCTTGATAACTGCCTCCTGCCCCCATGCACCAGTCCTGGCATTACTAGTAACAGTTTGATGTCTCTCTTTCCAAATGGTTCTGCTGATTTCCTGTGTGTGTGGCATTTACATAAATAGCAGTGAGAAGAAGATCCTGTTCTGTACCTTGTATATCACACGTACATTTCTAGTCTCTTCTCCTTTTTGACGGCAGCACAGTATTCTACCATAAGAATGGATCAACTTCCTTTTTCTCCTTTTTGTTTTATTTTTGTTTATTTAATTTTGGGTCTGCCATGTGGCATGTGGCATCTTAGTTCCCTGACCAGGAATTGGACCCATGCCTCCTGCAGTGGAAGTGTGGAGTCTTCACCACTGGACCAGCAGGAAAGTCCCCAGCTTCCTTTTTTTCTAATTTCTGCTTTGACAGATCTTTTACTCTCCTGAGAACCTGTCTCAGCTCCCACTTAGCAAGCCCTTGTCTGGGTCCTGCCTCAGGAAACTGCACAGATGGCAAGGTGGTCAAGAGGTGAAAAGGACAGTCGTGGGCACCATATGGGAGAGTGTGGGGATGAGTGTATTCTATCCTCGCCCTACTGGGATACACAGGAAGCTCTTTTCTCTCTTCCTCACCTTGCCAAATGGCTCCACTGTCTAGCTAAAAAGCTGCACAGTTTATGGGAATATCTTTGAAAACGATTAGGAGGATCAATTTAGAGAAATATAAAAGGCTATCGTCTTAGAGTCACACTCCATCATTTGGGACCTCCACTCGGGGCATGCACACCTTGCGGCTGTCAGGATCACCAGAGGTCATCTAGGCCAGTCTCCTGCCTCTCTCCAAGGTGGATGAGTAGCTCCTACTGGAAGCACTCTGTGCTCCTCTCTTGGTAGCTACTTTGTGTGACTAACATCTCCCTTATTTACAAATGTGCTCTTTCTCCCTGGAAAGGCATTCTAGTGTAGAGGGTTCAGGCAAGACCACTTATTAGCTTGGTGCTCTTGACTGAATTTCATATTATTTCTCTATCTCAGTTTCCTCATCTGTGGAATGGGGATAATAGTATGTGTCTAATTTGGTAGGGTAACTTGTCTTTTTTTTTTTTTTTGGTAACTTAACAATATATACATAGCATATTTGGTGTATTATGTAGTAGATGCTAAGTACTCATTGATGGGAATGATTATACCGAGTCCAAACAAGATCACTGGCTTCTAACCCAGGCTGCACACTAAACTCACCTGAAAGTGAAAGTGTTAGTCTCTTAGTGGTGTCCTACTCTTTTCAACCCATAGATTGTAGTCCATCAGGCTCCTCTGCCCATGGGATTCTCCAGACAAGAATACTGGAGCGGGTAGCCATTCCCTTCTCCAGAGGATCTTCCCAACCCAAGGACTGAATCCCTGTCTCCTACGTTGCAGGCAGGCCCAGCCAGGCTCCATTACCAGTGATTCTGATTCTGCTGGTCTGTGGTGGAACGGGACGGGACGATTGAAGGTTTTTGAAAATCTCTCTGGGAATTTTAATATGTACCAAGATTGAGAACTGCTGATTCTAGTCTAGTGATCTCATTTTCCAGATGAGGCCTGGAGTTGGGAAAGACTTGCCCAGGTTACACAGCCTGACTACAAGGACCCAGGTCTCTCTTATCCTGGGTGCCAACCTCCAAGACTTGTCCTCATGAAGGAAATCTGTTCTTTGCGTGCCCTTCAGGTGAAAGTGGAAGTCGCTCAGTTCTGTCCAGCTCTTTGCGGCTGGATAGACTATACAGTTCATGGAATTCTCCAGGCCAGAATAGAGTGGGTTGCCTTTCCCTTCTCCAGGGGATCTTCCCAACCCAGGTCTCCTGCATTGCAGGCGTGTTCTTTACCAGCTGAGCCGCTAAGAAAGCCCTTCAGGTACTGCCCCAACTTTCAGTCTCTTTCCTGAGAATGCTATATAGACCTCTCAACTAACTCTTACCAGGAACGGTGCTTTCTTCCCCCTTCTGGTCCCAATCAGATTGTCCCCTGTCCCAGACAGTTCTCCAGACCAGAAGCTGCTCTTCTAGAAAATATGACCCTTTAATCATAGCGCTTAAGAATATGTGAAATAGTCCTATTCATTCGTTTGTTCATTCATTCAAGAATCTAAGCCCCTTGGGGGCAGGGACCGATTTTATCTTGTTCCTGTTGTTCAGGGCCTAGAATAGTGACCAGCCCTCATTAAATGACTGAATGTACAAAATCTCAGGAGGGCAGTTGAATATATTTTATTTTTCTGTCCTAGCCATCTGATTCTCATTACTTCTACAGCTCTGGAAGCCTCTCTGCTTTGGCGTTTTATAAACCTTGTGTGCATACGTCGACATTTTAACCATAAATCCAGAGTTTAGAGGTGGAAAAATTCGAGGCCAAGGGATTGGAGGAGAGGGATAAAAACTACCCTGAAGTCTGAGGCTGGGACGGCGCTGCCCCAGGGTTGGGGTGGGGAAGGGAAGGGAAACGTCGGCAGGGCTTGTGGGGGGGGGGTCCCCTTCTGCCCACTGTGTGTCCCTTTGACGGAACATAGATCCGGGCTGCCTTTACCTCCGTCCTGGGATGGGGACGGGAGGTGGGGTATGCCCCACGGGAGGGGACTCTGCCCCGGTCGCAGNGGGTTGGGGTGGGGAAGGGAAGGGAAACGTCGGCAGGGCTTGTGGGGGGGGGGTCCCCTTCTGCCCACTGTGTGTCCCTTTGACGGAACATAGATCCGGGCTGCCTTTACCTCCGTCCTGGGATGGGGACGGGAGGTGGGGTATGCCCCACGGGAGGGGACTCTGCCCCGGTCGCAGCCCGAGCGACCGCCTCGAGCAGTAGCCCCTGCATTCCGGCAGCGCGCGCCCCGGGAGGTGGCGCCTTAGGGAGGCTGTATTTTTTTTTTTTTTTTTTTTTGGAGCCACAGGGGAGGGGGCAGGGGAGCCCAGTGTGTGTCCCTTTAAGAGCCGGAGCGCTGCCCCCGCCTCGCAGGCGCCCAGAGCCTCACAAAAGAACAGGATGTTGTTGATTTGTCACCAAACCACAGAGAGGAAATGATTGTAAATTTCCTTTAAACATCCCCACCGCGCTCCAGCCGCCCCCGCTTCCGCCTCCGCCGCCCCTGCCCGGCCCGGCGCAGCGGGGCCTCGGCGCTCCCGCGGGGCGCCCTCTCCACGGCCTCCCCGGCCAGGCCACAAACCCCTGCCGGCTCCGGGGCGCCTGCGGGAAGAGCCCCCGCCCCGCGCCCCCCTCTCGTTCCAGTTGCTTTCTTTGATTATTTTTTCAGCAGCTGCCACAGAGAAAGGGCCTCAGCTCATATGCAGCCTCGTGCGCTACCCTTGCCTCCTCGGCCTTTTCCTCCTTGAACGGAGGACACCCGCACCCGGCACGGCGGGCCCTGCCCAGGAAGAACCTGAGCATGACCCCGTGTTGAGCCTCTGGATTCCCTGCAGTCGCAGTGATCATTAATTCCAGAGTCGCGGGGGTGGGGGTGGCGCACTGAGGCCCAGGGAGGTTACCGGACAGCTCCTGGAACCATCTGGGGACTCTTTGAGCACCTACCTAGGAAGTTTCTGGGGACTCTTTGAGCACCTACCTAGGAAGTTTAATCCACCCTGAGTTTGTTTGTAACCCCACGGCCACACTGCCACCAGAACATGTTAGAAGTCTCACGTCTTCAATCGTGGCCTTTCCACTGGGAAGCCCAGTGTAACCCCGGTGGTTAAGACCAGGTTGTTTCAAGAGGCGCATCCCCCACCATTTCCAACGGGACACCCCCGCGCCCTTCCAGGAGCTGCTAGGGTCTTGGTTAATTACACCTGTGGTTTTATCTATTCTTACCTTTCCCGACCCCTCCCCACATGTCTTGGTATGATTTCTGGAAGCCTCTGGTACGGTTCAAGTTTGCTGCCAACCTGGGCCCGTGGTGGGGTGGGCCAGTCTGGTCTGTGGTCTAGGGAAAGGTTGCCTTCGTTGCATACAGTGTTCTTCTGGAGCAATTAATGCTCATGGTTCCCGCACTGGCTTAAATATTCAAAGCAGCAGCTAAAGTCCCAGGTGTGATGCGCAGCAGATTTTCTCACTTCATCTTTCCAGTATTCCCTTGAGGTTGGCATTGCTGTGGTCTTTATGCACATGAGGAAACTGCATGACCAACTCACCCAGAGTAAGGTGAAAGTGACTGGACTCACTCAGTCCTCACTCTGATTACTGGTGGTGTCCCTCTTTGGTGCTTCAAATCTGATTGAGGGGACTAGTAGTAAAAAGGATGCAGGGGATTTTTGTTGTGTCTTTTGTCACCCCAGCCTCCAGGGAGCTCTGGGTCAGGTCCCACTTTCTGGAGAAAAAACCCCAAAAAACCTGAGTGGCTGACACCCTCAGGCTGGAATCTGCCTTTCTGGGACTGTACCCTCGGGTCTTAGAGGAGGAGGGGGCCTGGTGTGGAGTCTTAGTTCTTTCCGCTCTACTTGAATGGGAAAACGGGATCCTTGAAAAAGATTTCTCTGGTGCTGGATTCCTAAGGCCAAATAGCCCCCTTCATTTTAAGACCCTGGATTCTAAGCTCAGAGGCGGTGAGGTCGAGGTGGGTGTGGGGAGGAGGAGTGTTTGCCTCTGGATTTCATCAGTGTCCTGTAGAACAGTTAATGGCATTTTGTACCTGCTCTGTGCTGTGCACTGCCCACATGCTGTTTCTGGGCTTTCTCATTTGATCCTGTGATGGATCCTAAGAGATATAAAGTTAGTTCCCCGAGAGGTTGTGCCCCTAGGAATGTTGCAGCTGGAGTTTCTGTCCTTCCACACATGGTCCATGTGTGTGTGTGTGAGAGGGAGTCATTCAGACCCTGTGGAAACAGGGCTGCAGCGCTTGCCTTTAGTTGGTGCAGAAAGCCAAGAGGGTCGTCGATGCTGGTGGACTTGAGAGAGAAGTACAGTGGCTTTTGGCTCCTTTATGCTGCAGCTGTCTGCGGTCCCTCAGCGCTGAGCCTATTTGTTGATGGATTTCCAGAGCGGCTGCGGTGTCTCCACCTGTCCTTGTTGCTTTTATAGATTGCCAGTCACTGGGCATCTGGGTCCGGGCATTTGGGAGGGAGAGCCATCTGCTTAATTGTTTCCAGTCCCCAGATGAGGAGCACCGGGTACCAAGAAACTGAGTCGTTGGTCTGAGCAGGCTGGCTCGAGGCAGAGCAAGGCACCAGGAGTCAGGGCTCCCAGCCTCCACCACCACACAGTGCTAGGGAGGCTAGAACCAGAGGGCAGGTCATGTGGTGTCTCTCAGCTTCAGTTTTCTACCATGTGAAGAACTCTGGCCTGTGTGGTCTCTTGTGGACCTTCTGGTCATCGTCATCTGAAAAACAACTTCTGTTTATTCATTCAGTTAATATTTATCAAATGCCCAGTGTATGCCAGGAACCTCTTTTATAGGTGCTGGAGATACAACAGTTAACAGAACCAAAGCTCTGGCTTCTTGGATTTTATCTTTCAGGATACAAAAAATTATATGCACCTATTTATATACATTTAAAAGAAATACATGTACATTCAACCCTTTACCCAGGGGTTAGGAGCCCTTAGCTGCCACACTCAGTAGAAAATCCACATGCTACTATCTTTGCCTCAAAAACAAAGGATTTGATAAATGACTTATCCAAGCACAAGAACCTGAAACAGTTTGGATAGAATCAAGACTCAAACCCTAGTTCTTTGAATTCCATGTGTTATGATCTCTAATTGAACACAAACTTACCCCACACTTAAAGATCTCTGAAAGAAAAATACGGATACTATCATGAAAAATTTGTGTATAAATGGATCTGCGCAATTCAAACCCACATTGTTCAAACTGTGTGTGTGTGTGAAATGTCAAGTAGTGTTTTGTGCTGTGGACCAAGATGAAGGGGGTGTGTGTATGAGGTGAGAGAGTAGTATTTTATTTTATTTAAGGTAGCAAGGGAAGGCTCGTTGATAAGGTGATGTTTGAGGTTTGAGATGAGGGGAAGGGCTGAGCTATGCAGCTTTTTGGAAGTTGGCTTCAGCAGTAGGAGCAGAGCAGTGAAGGCTGGGAGTTGTAGGCTGAATAGCACTTAGAGTGTGTCAGGTACTGGGCTAAGTGCCTCATGTTCTACATTTAATCCTGTTATTGCTGAATTTTATTTGAAGAAGCTGAGGTTCAGAGAGGAAGCCAAGGTTCAGAGAGGTTAGGTGATTTGCTCAATGCCATGCAGCTAGTAGGTAGTGGAGATGAAATTCAAATGCTCCTCTTAACCATCATGTTGCCTCCCATTCAGGGACTCTTCTTAGGGATCTGATACTTACTTTATGACCCGCTTTTAAAAAAAAAAAAAAACTTTTTTTTTTTTTCCTTCTCTATGCATGCAGAATCTTGGTTCTTAGACCAGGGACTGAACCTGGGCCGTGGCAGTGAAAGTGCCAAGAGTCCTAACCACTGGGCAACCAGGGAACTCTCCATGACCTGGTTCTTAGATTTTGTAGGAACTCCCTGATGTTCAAGCTGGTTTTAGAAAAGGCAGAGGAACCAGAGATCAAATTGCCAACATCTGCTGGATCATTGAAAAAGCAAGAGAGTTCCAGAAAAACATCTATTTCTGCTTTATTGACTATGCCAAAGCCTTTGACTGTGTGGATCACAAGAAACTGTGGAAAATTCTGAAAGAGATGGGAATACCAGACGACCTGACCTGCCTCTTGAGAAATCTGTATGCAGGTCAGGAAGCAACAGTTAGAACTGGACATGGAACAACAGACTGGTTCCAAATAGGAAAAGGAGTACGTCAAGGCTATATATTGTCACCCTGCTTATTTAACTTCTNGAAAGAGATGGGAATACCAGACCACCTGACCTGCCTCTTGAGAAATCTGTATGCAGGTCAGGAAGCAATAGTTATAAATGTACACAGAACAACAGACTGGATCCAAATAGGGAAAGGAGTATGTCAAGGCTGTATATAGTCACCCTGCTTACTTAACTTTTATGCAGGGTACATCATGAGAAATGCTAGGCTGGAAGAAGTACAAGCGGGAATCAAGATTGCCAGGGGAAATATCAATAACCTCAGATATGTGGATAACCCCACCCTTACGGCAGAAAGTGAAGAAGAACTAAAAAGCCTCTTGATGAAAGTGAAAGAGGAGAGTGAAGAAATTGGCTTAAAGCTCAACATTCAGAAAACGAAGATCATGGCATCCAGTCCCAATGCTTCATGACAAACAGGTGGGGAAACAGTGGAAACAGTGGCAGATATTATTTTGGGGGGCTCCAAAATCGCTGCAGATTGTGACTGCAGACATGAAATTAAAAGATGCTTGCTCTTCAGAAGAAAAGCTATGA
>SJYV01016348.1:297047-309244 GCA_006410875.1 Neotragus pygmaeus | reverse complement strand
TTTTTCCTGTGGTCATGTATGGATGTGAGAGTTGGATTGTGAATGAGCACCGAAGAATTGATCCTTTTGAACTGTGGTGTTGGAGAAGACTCTTGAGAGTCCCTTGGACTGCAAGGAGATCCAACCAGTCCATTCTGAAGGAGATCAACCCTGGGATTTCTTTGGAAGGAATGATGCTAAAGCTGAAACTCCAGTACTTTGGCCACCTCATGCGAAGAGTTGACTCATTGGAAAAGACTCTGATGCTGGGAGGGATTAGGGGCAGGAGGAGAAGGGGACGACAGAGGATGAGATGGCTGGATGGCATCACGGACTCGATGGACATGAGTCTGAGTGAACTCCGAGAGATGGTGATGATCAGGGAGGCCTGGCGTGCTACAGTTCATTGAGTCGCAAAGAGTCGGACACGACTGAGTGACTGAACTGAACTGAACTGAAGTGTCGGTACTCTTGCCTGGAAAATCCCATGGATGGAGGAGCCTGGTGCGCTGCAGTCCATGGGGTCGCTAAGAATCGAACACGACTGAGCGACTTCCCTTTCACTTTTCACTTTCATGCATTGGAGAAGGAAATGGCAACCTACTCCAGTGTTCTTGCCTGGAGAATCCCAAGGATGGGGGATCCTGGTGGGCTGCCGTCTATGGGGTCGCACAGAGTCGGACACGACTGAAGCGACTTAGCAGCAGCAGCAGCAGCAAGTGTCAACAGTAGCTAGGGTAGCTCCTGGCCCCTCAGTTCCATGGTTCTGGGGGTTGAGCTCAGGGTCTGAAGTTCCATTTTATCAGTGGAAGAAGGTAATCTGTTTGATGCTGGAAACATCCCATGTTGTGTTTATGGCAGAAGAGGGAAAAACACCATCAGATTAGTGTAAACAAGAGAAATGGAAGAATGGGGTAGCCTGAATCCCTCCAGCCCCCTCCTTGGTTTTAATTTCCCTATGACGGGGCCTGACACAGCACGCTGTATTATACAGCGATAATGAAAACACTTGGATTAGTGAACTGAGATTTATAGGGCAGACGGGAGCCAGCAGAGAAGACGGCAGTCATCTCTTTTATTTGCAGGCAGATATCCAAATTGCCACTTGCTTGCTTTTTCTTCCTGACACTATCACCTACTCTGCTTAATTAGATCCTTTCCCCCTCCCATATCATTTCCAACTCCCACCCAGCAGCTGGCTGCTCAGAAGAGTTGGTAAAGCTGCATGCAGAACCCTTTCCCAGAGTCCAGAGAAGATGAGTCAGAAACACAGCACATGAAAATCAGGAATGGAACCTGTGCATCAGGCTGTGAGCCTGCCCGTTCATCAGCAATGTGTAGCAGGATGAGGAGGGCTGGACCCAGGGCCACGTGCTTCTTAGGTCTCCTCAGTTTCCCCCCTGAGCATCCTCTTTGTTGTGGGGAGCAGAGACAGGGAATTCCCCAGATAGCAGACCACCCCCAGCACACTTTTCCAAAGCACATCGAAAGAGTTCAGTCCTGCCTCTGAAGTATTTTGGAATACTCTACTATGTTCAAAGTATCGTTCTGGACTCTGAGGAGGGTGAGAGGTAGTTGGGGACTGAGATGAACAGACTGCTGCTAAATCTAAAGTAGAGGGAAATAGAGTGGAATGGCCAGATTAATTTCTTCAGTAAGTATTTATTGAGTACCAGGCATTGTTCTGGGCACTGAGGGGACCCAGCAGAGGCAAGACATGCAAATAAGTCCCTGGCCATGTGGACTTGTGGTCTACCTGACTGGGGAAGGGGCAGGACAGTAAGTTCAGTACTAAAGAGCCTAAGAACTATGGAGAAAAACCAAGTAGCGGGGGTGGTGAGAATATATTTGGCCTTATAATTTTAAAAGGAAGCCAGTGAAGGCAGGATAGTGTGGTGGAGACTGAGAGCTGGTCTGGAATCTAGGCTTTGACATCTAGACTTTGATTTTTTTTAAGTTTCTGTGATCAGCTGATCTCAACGTTATTTCTCGTCTGTGAAGTGGTACTAGTTATAGACATTCCTAAACTGATTAAGTGAGGGGAAAAATATATATATATACAATACACACTTAATTAGGACTCTGTGACTGTTAACTGTTCCAAGTATTATGTGTGCTTGTAATAGAATAATGGGAAGCTGAAGGAGTGACTTATTCTGTTTGGGGAAAAAAAGGATTATTATCCATGTCACGTTTTGTTTTTCTAGGAATCGCAGTTTGCCTGTACATAAGGAGAAGTTAGGAATGCGAATGAACTCTTGAAGCTAGAATTCAGATTAGAGGGGATTTAGATAAGGGTTTGGTATGTGGGATGTAGGTGGGAGTTGGACTATTGTTGGTATGTTGCATTCTCTTTTTAAAATGATTTTCCACATGCTTTGTGTTTGACCTGATACTCTACAACAAGCCTGGCAGGGAGGCTGGGGCTGCCCATTAGACAAACAGGCACAGGATGTGAGTGCCCAGCCAAGGTCACCGCCAGTCTCCAGAGGAGATCTCCTGCCGGTCTTGAGATGAGTCATCCTGGAGTGTTGCTCCCGGGGTGAAATCACAAAGGAAGGAAGGCTTGGATTTATTGCAGGCAGTATGGGAAGTTTCCTGTTCTTGAGAAATCTCAGAAACAGTAACCCTCCACCTGAGGGGCCTTATTCTTCAGAGGTCAGCCTCCTGTATAGCCCGAAATCCTTCAGAAGATACAGGATCTAATTTGGGGTGAGGGAGAGGTTCTTAAAAGCTTTTGGCATAAACAGAGGTGAAAGAAAGGAGATGAAAAGAGGGCAAATGTATAGTGGTTGAGAGCTTGGGGTCTGGGTTTGGTGGTTCTGCCAGTTACCAGCTGGGGCAAGTCCTAGAACCTTCTCCAAGCCTCATTTCCTCATTTGTAAGGTGGAATAGTAATGGTCCCTAACTCCCAGATTGTTGGCACAGTGACACACAATGATGGATGCCAAGGATTTAGCACAGTGTCTGGCAGAAAGAGGCCCTTAGTAACATGCGCTGTTATTATTGGAGAGGAAAAGGAGGCCATGCTGGGAGAGGAGTGAGGGTGAGAGGGTCCCCAGCTTAGTGCATCTCTCCTGATGCTAAGCCGTTTAGATGGAGTCTTTTTGTTTGTTTATTTACTTGACTGTGCTTACTTGGTCTTGGAGTGTGGGATCTAGTTCCCTGACCCAGGATTGAACCTGGGACCCCTGCATTGGAAGCATGGAGTCTTAGCCACCAGACTAGCAGGGGAGTCCCTCGATGAGGTCTTGATGAAGCTCTTTCTGCCTGGGGTACCTTCTCCTCAAGGAGTTTCTACTTTGACCAGCAGCGCATTCATGTGTGGTCACTTCAGTTGTGTCCGACTCTTTGCGACCCTATGGACTACAGCCTGCCAGGCTCCTCTGTCCATGGGATTCTCTAGGCAAGAATATTAGAGTGGGGTGCTGTTTCCTCAGTCTTCCCAACCCAGGGATTGAACCCTTATCTCTTGGGTCTCTTGCATTGGCAGATGGGTTCTTCACCACTAACGCTATCTAGTAGACAAGCATATGATGTCCTCTGGTCCTTACTCATATTCCCTGGCATCGTGGTTCAGTGGGCATGGCGGGCCTGGGGTCGTCCTCTGTTGGTTCCCTGTCTCCTCCTCCCTTCAACCCTTGCTTCTCTGGCAGGCCTGTTATTTGTCCTGTCTCTCTTGACTCCATAGAATGAAAATAATGAGCCTGTCTCTGCTGGTGATTGTCTAGGAACAGATCAAGTCCCCTCCCAGTCATCTGCCTCTGATTGAACACACTCCGCCTGCTGAAGACTGTCCTGCTGGGACTTGGTGCCCAAACACAGGCGCTGGGAACCCACTGGCTGGATGTCATTTCAAGGGTGGTGACAACCCTCTGGACGGCCTTGAGGTTTACTGAGGATGTTACACCTTGGTTCTGGGATCAATGCGGAAAGCTCTGAGAGTGCCTCTGAGTGTTTACCCCAAACGCTAATTATTTGTTGTCCAATTATGAATCTGCTCTTCATCTTCCAGCTTCACTTCCTGTCCCCTTTTGGACGTAGAAGATTTCCTTAAGAAAACTGACTACAGCCTTTTCCAGCTGGGCTGAAGTGTTGCATGGGCTTGGGGTCAGGAAGCTCCAGAGGCTCCATATTTTTCTGATTTTTATAGAAATTGTCCCAAGAGCAGACCTCTTAGGAATAGCACTTCCTAGCCTGAGTGAGAAGGGCAGGGTTGTGGGTCAGAGGAATCTTAAATTTAATTGTATTATTCTGTTCCAATAGATTCTAGTCTTGTTGATATTTGTGTATATTTTATTAAGATAGAACCGTCTTAAATGGAAAGCAAAATAAAACCTACCACGTCTCTTCTTTATTTTAGTTTACTTTATTGGTTTTGCCATATATCAACATGTATCCACCACGGGTGTACATGAGTTCCCAATCCTGAACCCCCCTCCCACCTCCCTCCCCATACCATCTCTCTGGGTCATCCCAGTGCACCAGCCCCAAGCATCCTGTATCCTGCATTGAACCTAGACTGGCGATTCGTTTCTTACATGATATTATACACGTTTCAATGCCATTCTCCCAAATCATCCCACCCTCTCTCCCACAGAGTCCAAAAATTTCTGTTCTATACATCTATGTCTCTTTTGCTGTCTCACATACAGGGTTATCATTACCATCTTTCTAAATTCCATATATATGTGTTAGTATACTATATTGGTGTTTTTCTGTCTGGCTTACTTCACTCTATATAATGGCTCCAGTTTTATCCAGGAAACTATAAACAAGGTGAAAAGACAGCCTGTGGAATGGGAGAAAATAATAGCAAATGAAGCAACTGACAAACAACTAATCTCAAAAATACACAAGCAACTCCTGCAGCTCAATTCCAGAAAAATAAATGACCCAATCAAAAAATGGGCCAAAGAACTACATAGACATTNTCTCCCACAGAGTCCAAAAATTTCTGTTCTATACATCTATGTCTCTTTTGCTGTCTCACATACAGGGTTATCATTACCATCTTTCTAAATTCCATATATATGTGTTAGTATACTATATTGGTGTTTTTCTGTCTGGCTTACTTCACTCTATATAATGGCTCCAGTTTCATCTACCTCATTAGAACTGATTCAAATGTATTCTTTTTAATGGCTGAGTAATACTCCATTGTGTATATGTACCACAGTGGTTGCTTCCATGTCCTGGCTATTATAAACAGTGCTGTGATGAACACTGGGGTACACGTGTCTCTTTCAATTCTGGTTTCCTCAGTGTGTATGCCCAGCAGTGGGATTGCTGGGTCATAAGGCAGTTCTATTTCCAGTTTTTTAAGGAATCTCCACACTGTTCTCCATGTCCTTTTCTTCCTGAAGGACCCTGCGCTTTTTGCCTGAAATCCATTCTAATCTTTATCCTCACACATATCCATATTTTGTGAGCTCTTTCACCAGGAGCCTGGATTGTGCTAAACCTTTTATGTATTTTCCACTTGACCTCAAAGTAACTTTAGAAGGACAGAATTATTATCCCTGTTACTTTGATGAGAAGCCTGAGACTCTAAGAGGCCATGTGGTCATGGCTGGCAAAACTGGGATTCAAACCCAAGTCTGATTCCATCCAAAGCCTGTAAACTTAGTTATTCATTCAGAATTATAGTCTAGACCTTTCCCCCGTATGCCTTGATAGAGTTCCTAGTTACTGTTTAAAATGAGAACATAGGATACCCTGAACCATCACTGTGTGACCATTTCTCCTCTGGGCCTTTGTGGGCAGGGTCACTGGAAGGGGCTGCACAGCAGTGGAGGCAGTGAAGGTGCACAGTGTGGTAAGGGGGGAGGTTCGGGCTACTGGAAGCAGGAGCACACGCAGCTGGGAGGGACCCACGGAGCGCACACCCCCTGGCTCATTTCAACTCGAGCCGGCAGCTCTGCACTACCTGGTCATTATTTCAGCTGGGTAATAGGTGTGGGGCTGGGTGCCCATGGCAGCAGCTCTCAGCTCCGGTGAGGGAGGCAGAGGGGAATCAGTCCTCTTGAGGTAGGCAGGAGAAGAATTTCTATCTCCATCTTCCTGGTAGGGGATCTGATCTTGAAGATGGCAGGAGGTTTTCCTGCCAAGCATAGATCTGAAGTGGCGAGATGAAGACCAGAGCATTGGCGTTCAGACTCCTGGTGCCTTTCTCCTCCATCGTAGCGTGTGTTTCTCTTCCTCTGGCTCATCTCCTCTAGGCCTCTTTTCTTCCTGATACATGGGGATGCTTCCCAGGTAAACTTTAGGTATACAAGTGTACATTAGACACAGCTGTTACACCAAGGCTAGCCCCACGTGGATAAGCCATTTCTAGAGAAGGGCAGAGCAGTTGGCAGAGAAAATAACTTGTTTCCTAAACACTTCCAAATAGTGGTGGGTTTTTGTCTTGTTGGGCCAGGATGCAAATGGTAGTTCAATTTTCCTCCCTTAAGTCTTCAAGAAGCCTTTCGTCCGCCGCCTGGAGCAGTGCTATAAACATCTTTCTTGAGTCCAAGCAGTGGTCACTGCACATTTTTCTTTCACAGTAGGAAGGTTGGAGTCCTTTGCAAGAGCGTTGACAAACAGCATCCAGTTCTTAGGATGACAAGCCAAACTTAAAAAAAAAATGTTGTTAATGCAGCTTTGCAGCCTATCAAAATAAAATGAAGATTCAGATTTATTTATATATGAATGAAATAGACCATTTTGGGAGAGGGGTGTTAAAAATTCATATATCTTTACTAATGAAACCATTTTCACATTCACAATGGGGGAAAAAAAGCCCAAAACAAAAAATCAAGATTCATACAAGTTTTTCTGTTAACCAGAAAAATGCGAATTCCTGAAATTACAAACTTGCAGTATTATCTTTGCGTATTAGCAAAATTCTTCAAGCTTTTGAATAGTAAGACCTGATTTGCTGTTCTGTGAATTTAACATCTTCTTTTAATTTATATCTTCTGCAGACTGAGTTTCTCTACACTCTGAGCCACACTGTGCTAGCCTTTTGCACTCAAGTGGCCTTGCATCCTTACAACTCATCTTTGAGACAGTCAGGGCTCCAATGAGCCTCAGTCCAGGAACAGACTAAGAACAGCTCCCCCTAGGGTTTAGCTACATGGAACACTGGAGGTGTAGTTGCAAGTGATGACCACTCTCTGAAAGGCTTCTAAGGGGAGGTGAATGGCAGAGGCAGGATTTGAATCCAGGTCTACATGGCCCATAGCACATACTGTTTTCCACTACCCAGTTCTGCTTTGAGCGGGCAAATCTATGCTGAGCCTCTTCTTTGGAGTAAGACACCCTGTTAGGAAGGACCTCGAAGGAGATGCTGAAGTGAGTCATACTGTTCCCTCTCTTCACGGTACCTTCAATCTAGCGTGTGTTGGAGGATCATCTTTTGTTGTGAAGAAACATGAATTTGTCATCTTCATTTTACACAAAAGGAAATGGTGAATCAAAGAGGTCAAGTGACTTGGTCAAGGTCACACAGCTATGATGAGACAGAACTTTTACTAGTGACTGTTGCTGGGAGCCCTTAGCAGTCTGAGACACTTATGTGGACCCCCTCATTCCTAAGTGCAAGGCAGGTGAATCCCTTACAGGTCAGACAGAAGATGAGGTGCCAATGCATAGGTTCAGGTCAGTGCTCCTGAATTGAGTGGAGTGTCTAAGACAGATTTATCCAAAAGGACGCCTCGAGGCTCCTGGGTCTGTGACTATGTGCAGCAGAATTCACAGGCTTCACCCACTTCTCTCTCACTGTGGGGAAGGGTCCCCGTTTTGGCAAGCTGACTCCAGAGACCTCCCATCCCCACAGATTCACTGAGGGCTGCTGAGTTGAGCCATGCAGTGTAGAAATATTTGCTTTAGGATGCAGGAGATGAGAAAAGCCTGGAGGGGCAGGGCAAGAAGGTGGGGCTGGGGGATGCCCTTTGCTGTCGCTATAGGCCCGTGGGGCCAGGTTTTCAGGACCCACACCTAGGAGCTTTGGGAACACTCCCAGCCTATCTGCTGTGCTTAGAAGTGGGCAGCAGGATAATGCGGACTCCTTGGGAGGATAGGTGAGAAATAGCCAAGTCCATTGCCGGACATGAGTAGATGTTTCACAAGGGTTTCTTTCCTTCCTCTTTCATCCTTGCCTCTCTTCCCTCTTAATGTCTAGCTGATTAGCCCTGTAGGGCTTTCCTGCTGCCTTCACATCTTCAGTGTCTTCACAGCAATTCCCTGTCTTGTACCCCCAGAGGCTGTCCTGCCACACATGAAGCTCCTGTGAGGCACACAGAGGAACAGTAAAAAATGCTGGGGTCCGTCCCTGTCTCCGCCTGTCCCACCCAGCATAACATCCCAGGAGGGAGTCCAGTGAAGCCATTCTATATTTGTCAGACTTTAGAGTCACTCCACCTGGGTATTCATCCTAGTCTCTGCCTCATTGGCTGTTGTGACTCGGACTATATTTGATCTCTCTGTGCGTCTGTTTCCAAACTTGAAAAAGGTAGTGAGAACAGTACTTACTTCATAGAGATGCAGGACCTATTGGATACAATAGTGCATTAGAACCCCTGGCTCAGGTAAGTGCTGAGAACTGTTAGGTAAAACAGACATCAAATGCAACTGGAAGGGACTTTAGACAGCAGGGCCCACCACTCTATTTTAAAAAATTAATTTATTTAAGTCATTGACAGTAATAAGAACTAATAGCTAACAGTTACTGAATACTTACCGTGGGCCAGCCACTGTGCCAAGTACTTTTTATACATTCAGTTCAGTTCTGTTCAATTCAGTTGCTCAGTCGTGTCGGACTGTTTGTGACCCCATGAATTAACTTGTTTAAAAATGTGAAAGTTCAAGTGGGGTGTCTCCTTCCCATCTCAGTCCCCCTCCACAGAGACAGCCTCTATTACTGATATTCTGTGTGTCCTTACAGATGTCCTCTGTGCATGTACAAAGATTTAAATATCTTTTTACCCTTTCCACTTTATATAGAGGAAACTTGGGCTCAGGGAAGAAACACAGCCGTTTGTCATAATAGTTGCTGTTCTGTGTATGGAGGACTGCTCCTCTGCTGTGTGATTTTGAATCCTTGTTTCAACCCTGAAGCATGAACTGTATTATGTAGAATAAATGCTCCAAGGCTTAGTTTACCTCAGTGCATTAATTGAGGATTAAATTAGATAATCCATGAAGAGGGATTTATCAGTGTTCCTGGCACATCAGAACTGTTCAGAAGATGATGGCTGTAGGGGAGGATCTGAAGCTTGTACAATTTGAGAGCCATCTATATGAGAAATAATACAAAATTATGAATCCAGTATTAAAAATATTCGTTTAGAGAAAAGAGGCCCAACAAGTTACATATTTTGAAAGCTACCAGATACTTCCAGCACTGTAAGAATATGTAACAGAACATTTTTGTCAATTAACTGCTGGGCACGCTCTATTATACTTTCCATTCCTACATTTTCTGGCTTCATACTCATTGTGATCACTTCTTCCTTTGATAACAATTTTATAAAACAATTTTCTGGGAATTCCCCTTCGGTCCAGTGGTGAGGATTCCACACTCTTACTGCCAGGGCCCCAGGTTTAATCTCTGGTTGGGGAACTAAGATCCTATAGCCAAACATACAAACAAACAACACTTCTAAAATAATTGTATGAAACAAGAATAAAAGATAATTCAAAAACAAACAAACAAACAAACAAAGATAATTCAGCCTTTTCTCTTGCGTGGTTGATCAAAATTTGCTTTTTCTTATTATTTATTTTTTAAATTTTTATGGAAGTACAGTTGACTTAAATGTTGTATTAGTTTCAAGAGAACAACAAAGTGATTCAGTTATACATATATCTATATATCTATTCTTTTAAAGAGTCTTTTCCATCTTTGGTTATTATAAGATACTGAGTATTGTTGCCTGTACCATGCAATGGTTCTTGTTTATTTTTTATATGGTACGGTGTATATGTTAATTTGAAACCGCTAGTTTATTCCTACCTCTCCTTCCTCCCTTTGTTACCATAAGTTTGTTTTCTATGTATGTGGGTCTATTTCTGTTTTGTAAGTCAGTTCATTTGTATCTTTTTAGTTTCTACATGCAGCTGATATCATATAATATTTGTCTTTCTCTGTCTGACCTACTTCACTTCATATAATAGTATCTATGTCTATCCATGCTGCTGCAAATGGCATTATTTTATTTTTTATGGCTGAGTAGTATTCCACTGTATATATATTGCACAACTTCTTTATTCATTCACCTGTTGATGGACACTTAGGTTGCTTCCATGTCTTGCCAATTGTGAATAATGCTGCTATCAACACAGGTGTTGTCCTTTAGTTGTGGAAAATGAGCAAATTCACACACACTGTTTGTAGTGCTACTTCTTGTTCGTGTCTCATAAACAGAGGAATTTTGGTGAATTCTATTTTATACAGTTCCCATCAAAAATGAAAAAGAAGCTCTGGTATGTTATAATTGTCAGCATGGAGCATGTTTCTGACAGAAGGGAACTTCCTGCAACTAGGGGAACCAAATCCTCCATTTAGGATTTTACAGGTCTAGGAATTAGAAGCATTTCCCACAGACTGGTCTCTGACGCTGTACATTTTCAGCCTTTCTCCTTTTTCCCTACCACACACGTCAGTGTTGGGTGCTGCCAGACATGTTCCTGTGGCTTCAGGAAGAGGCTAGTGGGCCCTGTGTGGAGGAGGACTCCTGGGAGTTGGGCCTACACTAGACGTTAGCAGTAATTCACCATGTGTAAGAAGGGATGGTGAACCACAGAAACGTACCCCAGCAGCCTCAAATCGTTTTTGACTCCTACTTGAAGAGTCCTTGGATGCCCTGGGCCACTGGAACATCACCCAGCATGAGGGCAGGAGTGATAGAGGGAGACGGGTGAGGCAAAACAGTGCCCTTTCCCTTCGTGGCTTATACTTGACTTTGGCAAAACTTAGAGAAACCCAAGATCATGTGAGCACGTTTCTTTCCAGGCCCCCTCGTAGGGTTTCGGAAGGGGCTGCTGCAGGCTGGGACTCTGAAGCTTCAGGGCTTTGAACTCTGCCAGCATCTGATCAGCTGTTGTTCATGAATGTTCTGGTTAAGAGAGGGTCTCTGGGAGTCATGCAGCTTGCTTGGGAGCTGTGTGATCTTGGCTTATTGATTCCTCCCTGAACCTCCCTGAACTCCTTACTAAGGAGTAAGTGTGACATTCCTCCTAGTATTTACCTCTCTGGGGATGTGAACTCCATGAGGGCAGGCACTGGTCTGTTTATTGCCATGTCCACAGTGTCCAGGACACATAGTGCATACTCACACATCAGCTTTGTGGGTTTAATGAAAAGCAGGATGTTTGGGTGTTGAGCCTCAGGCTCTCAGAGAAAAGGAATCCTGGGCACAGTGAGCTTAAGTCCCTTTCCTGTACTACACGCTGCCTCTAGTCAGACCCAAGGGAGACCTTGGGTCTGTAGGCCTCCTTTCCTTCCTTCTGACCCTCCCATGTGAGCTGAATAAGGGAAGCTTAACTCACTTCCGAGAATGATGGATGTAAGCCAGGTTCCCTGGATCTCATACCTGGAATTCGCTCTGACCAGTGGAGCCCACTGTTCAGAGACTCACCTGCCTTCTCTCCTTCCCTGACCTGACTTGGGTCCTGGGGGATGGTCAGAGGCAAGGAGAGAGCTGAGAGAACCATGGTGAATGGTTTTGAGCCACGAAATAGCGTGAAAAATCAAGTCTGGAAGATGAATGGCTCTAGGGTTTAGCAGGGACAACCTTCGGAATTATTGACATTACCTTCTGAGAACACCAGGAGCCCCTTCCTTTGTAGCTCCCCTGGATTCTGAGAGGTCCTTGAGCACAGCTGGAAGTCACTGTGCTACGGAACCATAGAGATGAGGCTGGAGGGGGCCACCAGTGAGTGGTCACCTTGTCATTGACAGGAGCTATGAGCTAAAGGGCCAGGTGGCTGCAGGTGGGTACTCACCCAGCTGTGCAAAGCAGGTGACAAGACTCCAGTCCCGGCCCTGCAGATGGAACACACCTCTTTGCCCTACTTTTGCTCTGCCTGGCATAGATTTTTAGCCAAGCCCTGCACAAGCTTCCACCTCTGTTTTGTGATAAGCTGCCCCACAGGGAGTGCCTGTGCTGGGATGCTTCCCTTTTGATGGAGAGCTCAGGGAAAGAATGGGGGTACTCACCCCCCACCCCCCA
>SJYV01016348.1:248049-295073 GCA_006410875.1 Neotragus pygmaeus | reverse complement strand
TAGTATTTGTATGCAAATGTTGGCTCTGATCTCCACCCAGGAAAACACCAGCTGAGACTGAAACTCTTTTTGCATGTAATAGAGAGCTGAGCTTGGGGCCTCGCACGGCCCCCCTTGAGCTGCTCTGGAGGATGCTAGGGAACATTTTATTTGTGTTTTCCAAACTTATCCCAGAGCTGTGTCCAGGCAACTGAGGGTCTGTCAGAGCCGAGAAAACATCTGATTTCTTTTAGAAAAGACACAGGGATTAGGTGTCCCTAGACATTTGACAAATGCCTAGCTGGTGGTTTTGATTGAGCTTTCGTTTAGGGAAGGTTGATTGCAGAAGTGAGAATGCCAAAGACCCAGGCAGCCAGTGTTGTGAAGATGCCT
Organism: Neotragus pygmaeus; assembly: GCA_006410875.1. Classification (NCBI taxonomy): domain Eukaryota; kingdom Metazoa; phylum Chordata; class Mammalia; order Artiodactyla; family Bovidae; genus Neotragus; species Neotragus pygmaeus. The sequence goes on along the minus strand of SJYV01016348.1, from coordinate 294,701 downwards.
GGAGACGGGCACGCATACCCCATTCGTTGGCAGGGATGTAGAGTAGTGCAGCCTTTTGGAGGGAAATTTGGCACCATCTTTCAAATAAAATGAGAATGACTTTTGATGCAGACATTCCATGCCTTAGAACCTACCCTAGAGTGTGCCTGCCTGTGTATACAAAGACCTGAGTTCACAAATTCCCACTTCTGCAAAAGTAGGAAATCACCTGTTTCTCTCAGCAAGGGGTCAGCTTGATAATTCATGGTTTAACCAGATGATGGAATACAATTGTCCATTAAAAAAGAAAAAGCAGAGTAAATCATAGCAATGGCCAATATGTAGAGAACTTACTCTATGCACTATCCTAAGTGCTTTATATATTTTATAATATTTACATATTTACGATGTTAACTCATTTAACCTTCACAACAATCCTCTGGTTACTTTTATCAGAATATTTTTATAGATGAGAAAAGAGATGTTAAGTAACTTATCCACAGTCACATAGCTTATAAGTTGGGGAGCTGGGCTTCAGGTCTGCAGGCCCCAGGTTCTATAACTACTTCACAAACCCCTGCATGTCCAGGTATGGAAAGATACCTTTGATTTATTAATAAGTGAAAAATTCAAGTAGCAGTGATATACAGTGTGATTTTTATTGATGTAAAAACAATACTGTGTGTGTATTTGCCCATGTGAATGGTCCCACATATTTGTAAAGGGAAAGTAAAGGTCTGAAAGAATACACATCCAATTGTCAGTTCCCTTCAGGGAGATGTTAGATGTAGTAAGTAAAGAGTGTTTTTTGTTTATAGATATAGTTAAAAAATTTTTTTAAGTCGAGTTATAGTTGATATCTAAGGTTATCGATATTTCTCCCGGCAATCTTGATTCCAGCTCGTGCTTCTTCCAGTCCAGCGTTTCTCATGATGTACTCAGCATATAAGTTAAATAAGCAGGGTGACAATATACAGCCTTGATGTACTCCATTTCCTATTTGGAACCAGTCTGTTGTTCCATGTCCAGTTCTAACTGTTGCTTCCTGACCTGCATATAAGTTTCTCAAGAGGCAGGTCAGGTGGTCTGGTATTCCCATCTCTTTAAGAATTTTCCACAGTTTATTGTGATCCACACAATCAAACGCTTTGGCATAGTCAATAAAGCAGAAATAGATGTTTTTCTGGGACTCTCTTGCTTTTTCCATGATCCAGCGGATGTTGGCAATTTGATCTCTGGTTCCTCTGCCTTTTCTAAAACCAGCTTGAACATCTGAAAGTTCACGGTTCACATATTGTTGAAGCCTGGCTTGGAGAATTTTGAGCATTACTTTACTAGCATGTGAGATGAGTGCAATTGTCCAGTAGCTTGAGCATTCTTTGGCNGCTAAGTGATACTATGCAAGAAACACAATGGTTGACAAAATTATATGTATATGTGTCAAGCTTTTTTGAGTCATCTAGAAAGAAAAACTATTGTTTTGAACTGTCAAGTTAATATCATTTGGGCATTACTTCTAACAAATGGTATAATGTTTGTAAAACAAGTATCCCTGTTGGGTTGGGATGGAAGAGAAAAGCTCTTCTCTTCAAGTATCTTTAGTGAGTTCGTTGACTTTTATAAAATAGTCCCAGTTCTATTTACCCTTGCATTCTGCTTCTTCACTCTTGGTACTTCATTCATTTGAGCTAGAATAAGTCAATGTTAAAGAAGACACGAGAGTACCAGTAGCTTATCCAGAAATACAGTCAGTTTTACTTGACAAATAACCACTGCAGTTGAGTCCACCCATTAGAAACACATCTTTCCATATCTTTCTATGTCTGTGGGCAAAAGATTATATAGGGGAAATAACGCTTGAGATTTACTAGTGAAGAAATGATTTGACAAGGCTATTAACAGCAAAGCAGCAAAAGCCTTGTCCCTGTGAAACACCTTAAGGAACAGCTGTGTTCAGAGCTGAAGTGGGGACCATCTCCCATCAACAATGAGCGGGTTTTGGGGTTTCCCTGGTGGCTCAGTTGTAAAGAACCCGGCTGCCAATGCAGGAGACATGAGTTCAATCCCTGATTTGGGAGATCCCACACGCCTCGGAGCAACTAAGTCCATGTGCCTCAACTATTGAGCCCGCATCCTAGAGCCTGGGGAACCACAATTATTAAAGCCCAAGTGCCCTAGAGACTGTGCTCTGCAACATGAGGAGCCACCACAATGAGAAGCCCGAGCACTGCAACTAGGGAGGAGCCCCCGCCTTTGGCCACAACTAGGGAAAATGAAGACCCAGTACAGCCAAAAATAAATAAATGAAATTACATATATAAAGGGGAAAAAAAAACCATGAGTGGGTTTGGATCAAGGTGGTTTCCACTTGAGAAAAACATTCAGTGGCTTCTTTTTTTCTCATGAACAGACGACATGACCCAGGCAGCAAGAGGTTCCCTGCGCATCTATACTAACTACAGGATCGAGTTTCAGCTTCAGCCAGTACTCCTGGAGAAGAAACCAAGAGGCAGACACCAGGTTATCAAAACAACGGTTTCTTCTCTGCTGAGTTCTGCGGTCATTTTATTACTCTCTCCATTTTCCATGAAGATCATTTTCTATTAAATATACTTACATTAACCTTACACTCTAGTTTCCCCTAATGATTATTTGGATATACAGTACCAATTACATGAATAAGAATGAGATAGGTGTTTGATTCCACGGTGATTCTAATAATCATGTTCAGAGACATTCACTAAACAGGTTCTCAGATATCATGTCCTATTTTTATAACAACTCTCCACCCCACGAACACAAATTTCTAGCCATGTAATAACTAACCAACTTTTATGCACCATATGTAAATTCAAGTAAAGCTGCTAAAACAATTTCTGCCCAGAGCATTTTAGCCCAGCCCAACCAATCTGAGACTTTTCCTTTAAAAAAAAAGGGGGGGTGGGGATCATGAAGCAATCATTCATCAATACTGACCTTGTTGCTCACTGTCTGCTTCAGTTTTTGAAGGACCTGGGGCAACAGGAAGGGGTCGAGGTGGCCGGGGCTTTGGTGTGGGAGGCGAGATCTTTTTCCTTCCAATATATTCTACATAAGTTCCCGGAAAGTCTCCCCTCTCCCCTGTCGTCTCGTTATAGCCATTTAACCAGCCAATTTCTTCAGGCTTGGCTTCCTGTCCATCACTGAATCCAAGAGCGACCAAGGACCCTTTGTTCACAGTCAATATGTCCCCCAGGTGCAAGTCAATGTCCTCTTCCCGCTCCTTTTTATAGTCATACAGCGCCCGGTACTGGTACCCCTCGGCGCTCATGGCTGCAGACCCGAGACCATGCGACGGCGGAGGCTGGCTGCAGGCTGCAGTCTACCCTGACGTTTCTCCGGGAGGTGAATTCAGAGTGTGTGCCAAGGCTCCTGATACGCCTCCAGCAGGGGACAAAGCATCAATCTCCGAAGGTTCAGGAGGAGAGGTGATTGGCCATCCGGCCTTCCATCTGTCCTCCATGAAGGGTGTGACCNGTTTCTCCGGGAGGTGAATTCAGAGTGTGTGCCAAGGCTCCTGATACGCCTCCAGCAGGGGACAAAGCATCAATCTCCGAAGGTTCAGGAGGAGAGGTGATTGGCCATCCGGCCTTCCATCTGTCCTCCATGAAGGGTGTGACCGAAGTCAAGGCTCTCCTCCTCTGTGGCCGCGGTCCCCCCACCAGCTTCCTCTTCAGCGACTCGTCAACACGCCGACTCCAGGCTGACTCCCCCCACGAGGCCCGATCCTTTCTGACACTCTTGTCACACTGCCCATCTGTCGTTGGCTGTGGCACGCCGCATGCGAGCTGCACCTAGCGGAGGGAAAGCAAGACTTATGAATGAGCAGCACACACGGGCCATCTGCGTGAGTCTGGGCTTGGACTGCCATTCAACAAGTACTTAACCGATCCAGCAGACGGACACGGGCCGGCGTACTTGCGCTTCACGCGGTACACACAACAAAGACGAGGGAGGCAGGCGGTCCCTGCTTTCTAAGAACGCTCGGCAGGCTGAGAGGGGTGCTGGCACGGGGCAACATCTCTGAGACAAGAAGCAACACAAGGAAGCACGACATGAGGTACGTGTCCTAAGACAGCAGAGACTGAACGCTAGGGAGTTCAAGCAGGGGAGAGCCCACATCTCACTGCAGGCGTCTGAAGACAGAACATGCGGCAGGAACTTAGGTGAAGCTGTGAGGGGGCATGTGTCACCTTCTGGGAAAAGCCAGAACAGGCAGTCCAGTATGTGTGAAGCCAGAAAGATAAGCAGGGGTGGCATGATGCCACGCGTGCCTGTGGCGAGTTCATGAGTAATGCTATCTACAATGGGGAGCCAGGAAAAGGCTTGGAGAAAGGGGACAGACAGGACCAGGGTTACACATGAAGAATTTCAATGTAATCCTGATGCATGAGAGGGGCTGTCATACAGACAGAAGAGGAGAGCCAGGCAAGGCGTTTTGCAGCCGTCTGGGCAAGTGGGCATGAGGGCATGAACCAAAGTGACAGGAGAAGGTGTGGAGAGGCGGGAACTGAAAAGGGACAAAGGGAGGGGGGGGAGCATGGCAGTGCTGAAAAATGGATGGAGAGAGAGAAGCACGCAAGGCTGGGATACTGCATCCCAGTGGGGGAGACAGAGAGACCACAGCAAGATGAGGAACAGGACCGCAGAGAAGCCAAGAGGAAGGGCTCTTCCCAGCCTCGAGAGCTGAGCGAAGGTTCAAGGCACTGTCCGACTACTGGGGCCTAGCGATCAGCTACTCCATCCACTATTTTAGAACTCATTTCTACGTGACATCAGATAATCAAAAAATATTGTGTGTCTGTTTAGCAACATATTAGTACGTGGTAATACAAAGAAATAAAAAAGACACAAAAATTTAACATATAATACTAGAACACAGGTCATTTTGCTGGTACTTTCCAAGCAAAAGAAAAAAGCAAAGTAGAAAGTATAAACTGTACAGAAAAGTACAAAATAAAAAGTAAAAATGTTCTCTCCTTCCCACTTTCTCCTTTATCCCAAAGGTTATTACTGTTTGATATTAAAAAGCAATAAAAATGATATATTATTTTTTAAAAAAGAGAAAGCAAAAAGGGTACCTGACCCTGAGTTCTTAAGAAACCGTAGATAGCAGTATCAGGCAAAGGGAAGCCAGGAGGCCTTGGTGGGCTAGAAGTGATGCTGAGCATCCAAACCCACATGTCAGTAGCTAAAAACCTGGTCTGTGATTCAGGACAGGGAATACACCTGAAGTTTGGTAATCAGCTGCAAATAAGACATGGGCAAACTCAATGGAATGAAGGAACTCAGAAAAAAAAATTTTTAAGTTTAAAAAAAAAAAAAACCAAGGACAAAAACATTGAGGCTCACTGGCTGCTGCTGAAATGGGAAAGTCAAGGTCTGGAGACAATGCCATGTCCTGGAAATAAGGGGTAAGAGGGAGATCTCTAAGGGAGATCTCTAAGACTAAATCCTGCAGAGGCCTCTGGGAGTGTAAAATAGGCAGGGCTAGGTCACCCCGGGGCTGCGTCCATCGTGGACGCATCGCAGATAAGCAGAGCAAGCCACTCTAGTCTAATGGTGTAGAGGATCTGTTGTTGCTCAGTTGCTAAATCGTCTCTGACTCTGCGACCCCATGGACTTTGCAGCACACTTTTAAGGAGTTAGGAAAAAAGATTCAGTGGAGGAGGAAATGCATGTTTCTTCTTTTTTTAACTAGTGGAGGCAGAGGGCTTGGGGAGTCAAGAGACTCTCTTAAGAGAGGCAGTAAGCAGCTTGGATTGCCGCTAGAACAGAGAATAGCGTGCACTCGGACACACTATGCACCCCACGTTCACTTCTCCAGGTTATCTTGGTCATAAAGAGGAAAAGCAAACTCAAGGTTTCAGTTAAGCTGGCTGAACAATAAAGCAATAGAAACAATAGCCTCACAATGTCGGTGTGCTATGTCAAAGAGAGCTTTTGTAAGTTTTCAAGAGGAGAACCCCTTAGAAGTTTTAATATTATAGGCACTCTGCAGTGCAGGCATCTTAAGAAGCAAAATCTAATCACAGATTAATTGTTATGCTGGCATTCAGAAGTGTAAAGCATTCAACTTTACATGGCTAAAGCCTCTTAGCTGTAATACAATAACACTCTTAGGAGAGTTACATATTAAAAGAAGCAAAAACAAACACTGGAGATCTTTGTGTAGCAAGAATATTAATTTGGGGTAGTATTCTACTTTGCATTTCAGTCGGCAGAGGAAAAAAAAATTAAAGCAGCCAGCAGAGCATATGAGAAAAATAAACTATGTTATGTTTGAAGACAGCCTCTCCTTTTGCCAGATCCAGAATTAAATTAAAGATTCACTGCATAAATTCACACAAAAATGTAGAACTAGCAAATCCCATTTTTAGTACTAATGTACTCTGTTACAAATGAGACACAGAACTCTGAAGAACATGGAAATTTACATATCCCTAAATGCCTGGAAACCAGGCAATATGCCTAAGAATAATTTAATTCCTCCAAATTTGCCTTGAAATTTTTGTTAGCTTTTCCTGGCAATTTATGTCTTTTGGGGGGAGGAAAATCCTCAACTAGTAGGCTGGGTAGATCTTTCCGCCAGCTGCTGCCTATGGCTTCCTGTTTCAACAACCCAGAAGGCCCGTTTGGTGAGATTCTTAACAGAATGAGCAGTATAATGATCCCTCTCTCTCTTCTCTGTCCCCTGCAATTCCTCCTCTCCCCTCTAAAAAGCCTCAGCAAATCGCCAAGCCTTGCTCAGGACATAATCTCTGCAGCTATGCATGTCCTGCACCAGGGGACACTGTAGTACTCTAGGTCTGCTCAAGGTTTTATAAACCTAAAAACTATGTTAACACTGGCCTGAAGCTAAATCTCTGCAAAGAGATAAAGAACCCTGAGGAACCCTAAAACTCTAGCAACTTCTAGACTCTAGAGCAGCAATAACAATCCTCACTGTAGATGCCAGAGACCTGTCTCTACAAAGCCCCCCCATCCTCACCATTTGTTAAGAACCACCTTACTTTGTGTGTGAGAATCTTGTGCAGAATTCTGGGCCCTCAACCAAAAAAAAAAAAAAAAACCCAGCTCTTCTATGACTCTAGGGCTGCAAGTAACACACTACTCTTATTTTCTGGGACTCCACCATCAAGGCCAGAAAGACCAATCAAAACAATCCAAGGTCAGCCATGATTCAGTGGCAATTAAGTGAGTGGAGAGCAATTAAGAGGGAGAGCTGCCTAGCCATCTGGGGGGCAGGTGAAGGGCATCCTATGGAGAGGTACAGAGAGGCCTTGGCTAGAGGGAGGAAGCACGTGGCTTCTCTGCTGCACACCTTACACTTTCTCCTGATGGCCACGCCCATTTAAACGATGTTATTGTCATCATGAAAGTGAAAGGGAAGTCGCTCAGTCTTGTCCGACTCTTTGCGACCCCATGGACTATAGCCTACCAGGCTCCTCTGTCCATGGGATTTTCCTGGCAATAGTACTGGAGTGGATTGCCATTTCATTGTTGTCATGGTCATCATCTAATACTGGGAGATACAGATGTATTAACTCATTCAACCATCACCATCAAATACTTATTGGGAGTTAGACTGTGTGGATCACAATAAACTACAGAAAATTCTGAAAGAGATGGGAATACCAGACCACTTGACCTGTCTCTTGCGAAACCTATATGCAGGTCAGGAAGCAACAGTTAGAACTGGACGCAGAACAACAGGCTGGTTCCAAATAGGAAAAGGAGTATGTCAAGGCTGTATGTTGTCACCCTGCTTATTTAACTTCTGTGCAGAGTATATCATGAGAAACGCTGGNCTATATGCAGGTCAGGAAGCAACAGTTAGAACTGGACATGGAACAACAGACTGGTTCCAAATAGGAAAAGAAGTATGTCAAGGCTGTATATTGTCACCCTGCTTATTTAACTTCTGTGCAGAGTACATCATGAGAAACGCTGGGCTGGAAGAAGCACAAGCTGGAATCAAGATTGCTGGGAGAAATATCAATAACCTCAGATATGCAGATGACACCACCCTTATGGCAGAAAGTGAAGAGGAACTAAAAAGCCTCTTGATGAAAGTGAAAGTGGAGAGTGAAAAAGTTGGCTTAAAGCTCAACATTCAGAAAACTTAGGTCATGGCATCTGGTCCCATCACTTCATGGGAAACATGTCAGACTTTATTTTTTGGGGCACCAAAATCACTTCAGATGGTGATTGCATCCATGAAATTAAAAGACGCTTACTCCTTGGAAGAGAAGTTATGACCAACCTAGATAGCGTATTAAAAAGTGAGATATTACTTTTCCAACAACGTCCATCCAGTCCAGGCTATGGTTTTTCCAGTAGTCACATATGGATGTGAGAGTTGAATTGTGAAGAAAGCTGAGTGCCGAAGAATTGATTCCTTTGAACTGTGGTGCTGGAGAAGAGTCTTCAGAGTCCCTTGGACTGCAAGGAGATCCAACCTGTCCATCCTAAAGGAGACCAGTCCTGAGTGTTCACTGGAAGGACTGATGCTGAGGCTGAAACTCAATACTTTGGCCACCTCATGAGAGTTGACTCATTGGAAAAGACTCTGATGCTGGGAGGGATTGGGGGCAGGAAGAGAAGGGGACAACAGAGGATGAGATGGCTGGATGGCATCACGGACTCAATGGATATGAGTTTGAGTGAACTCCGGCAGTTGGTGATGGACAGGGAGGCCTGGCATGCTGTGATTCATGGGGTCGCAAAGAGTTGGACACAATTGAGTGACTGAACTCAACTGAACTGAATATTCCATTGTGTATATATGTGTGTGTGTATAAATCCATCTATCTATCTATCTATCTCATATCTTATTTATCTTTTGATGAGTACAATTTGTTTCCGTATCTTGGCAATAATAAATAATGATGCTATTGGGGTGTGTGTATATTTTCCAATTTGTGATTTTGTATTTTTCAGATCTATACCCAGGAGTGGAATTGCTAGGTCATGTGTTAAGATAGTTTTAGGGTTTCCCAGATGGTGCTAGTGGTAAAGAATCTGCCTCCCAAAGCAGGAGACATGAGACTGTGAGTTTGATCTCTGGGTTGGGAAGATCCTGGAGCAGGGCATGGCAACTCACTTAGGTATTCTTGCCTGGAGAATCCCATGGAAGAGGAACCTGGGGGGCTATAGTCTATGGGGTTGCAGAGTCAGACATGACTGATGTGACTTAACACACACATGCACACACATGGTAATTCTATTTTTAGTTTTTTGAGAAACCGTGTTGTACAGTGGCTGCACCAATTTACATTCCCACCAACAGTGCTTGCTTCCCTTTTCTCTCACAATCCTGCTTTCTTAGTGTTTTGCTCCATGTGTGTGAATTGATGCCTTTTTGGTCTCACATAAGTAGCTTCATGTTGTTTCCCTCCCCTGTGATCAGAATGACAGGGCCTCTTGATATCTTTACAGATCACAGATCAATATAGCAAATTAGTCTCTGAGCCCTGGTGTCATTGCCTCACTGGGCTGCCAACCCTACCACTAATTATGTGTGATTCTGGGCCTCAGTTTTCCAGTCTGGAAACAGTACCAACCTCAGATTAATCAAAACAAAGTATATACAGCAAAGTGCTGCAGGTTTGATATTATTCTTACCTATTTCCTCTAAGTTAAAGGCTCTGGTAGAAGGAGACTAATTCAGCCTCTGGATTTACCACTTTCCTTCCCTCTAGCACACAGCAAGGGCATAAGGATTAGGGAGCAATACCGGGAAGTCCACTTTGCGAAAATATGTGCCCACATGAAACTGTGAGAAAGGGAGGGGAGGAGGTTGGGGAGTGATAATTAACGGACCATCCTAGGATGCAGAAGTTTCACCGCTAAGACCTGGACAAGTCCCCAGCAACCTGGGTGGTTGGTCACCCTAACTAGCATGATGGTACTAGGTGACAGCATCTGGTAAAATTTCCCAAGCAAGACAGAACCAGAATCTGGAATATTTGAGAAGGATTTCTATTCCTTTAATTGTTGCCTGCGTGCTAAGTGGCTTCAGTAGTGTTTGACTATTTGTGACCCTGTGGACTGTAGCCTGGGAAGCTCCTCTGTCCATGGGGTTCTCCAGGCAGGAATACTGAAGTGGGTTGCCATGTCCTCTGCCGGGGGTTCTTCCCGATCCAGGGAGTGAACCCATGTCTCCTGTGGCTCCTGCACTGCAGCCGGATTCTTTACCACTGAGCCACTGGGGAGGCCTCATTCCTTTAATTGCTGGGCAAAACCATTTGGAAGTTCGTTTCACCTGAACTTAAATGGGCTGCCACTAAGGAGGCCCATCTGTGCTGGGGGGTGGTGTGGGAGAGAGAACTGCTTCCGGGAGACAGGGACAGGCCCACCAGTAGCTCCCAGATTCCAAGCACAAGACGGGGATGAGTGTCCAGGAGTGGAAGCTGTGTGGAATCCGCGTTTTCCAGTCCTGGTCGGTTTTCTGCTCTCGTGAAGCCTTCTTTCTTGGCGGGAAAAGGGGTCAGCAGCCTGTAGTGGACGACTGAGGGGATGAGGATTGGTTCCCGCTTCCACCCAGGTACCTTCCGATTTTCTGGGTCTCTGTGTGAGCAGTATCTGCAGGACAGAGTGAGCCCAGTGAGGGGAAAGGGCGCGCCTAGGCTTCAGGCCGGTGCAGGGGGTGGTCAGTAGTTGCTGTTTCCTCTTCCAGCCCTTTCAAAGCATTTTTAAATTGGATTAGCTTTTTGACAAACACTTGAAGGTTTGCTCTCCTCTGAGAGGCTGAAAGGGCTGAGGAAGAGCCTTCATCTGTTTACTTTTTCTCTTTATGTGGAAACTTACCTCTGCCGGTTCTACAACCAGCTCCCCTCCCCGCCCTCCAAGCTAGGCGCTGGAACTCACCAGCCACTAGGGCGTGGGCCTCCCTGCGTGGCTTTCCTGCCTAATGAACCCTCCTTCCTCCCAGGCTCGCTGCTTTGAGCAGTAGAGCGCAACAGGGCTCGGGCAGCTCACTCTGCTCCTCGCTGGCCTTCTAATTTTGTGGGGAGAGGAGAAGTGAGCTGAGAGGGGCTGGCCTGTGGAATCCATCACCCTCCTGCAGGGCAGCCAACAGAAATGGCGTCTTTGGCGGGGGCGGGGCGCAGAGGGGCAGAGAAGGTCAGGAAGATGAGGAGAAAAGAAGATGTGGACAAAGCTAGGCTTGGTTTTATTTTTTAATTTGTTTTATTTTTATTTTATTATTGGAGTATAATTGCCCTGGTTCAAAAAGATCCCCTGGAGGAGGGCATGGCAACCCACACCAGTATTCTTGCATGGAAAATCCCATGGACAGAGGAGCCTGGCAGCTACAGTCCATAGGGTCTCAGAGAGTCAGACAAGACTGAAGCAACTTAGCAGGCGCACATGATTGCTTTTACAGTGTTGTGTTAGTTTCTGCTGTACAGTGAAGTGAATCAGCTATAAGTACACATAGAGGGATTCCCTCTTGAGCCTCCCTCCCCTGTCCCCCCCATCTCACTGCTCTAGGTCATCACAGAGCACTGAGCTGAGCTCCCTGTGCTACACAGCAGCTTCCCACTCGCTAGCTATTTTATACGGGTAGTTTATATATGTCAGTCCAACTCTCCCAGTTTGTTTCACCCTCTCCTTCCACTCCTGTGTCTGCACAATCATTCTTTGGGCTTGGTTTTAGAGAGCAGAGAGCTGGTCCCAAGAGGGCTCCTCTTCCTCTTCCCCTTAAAATAAGTTTTTTTTTTTTGACTGTGTTGTCTGGCATGTGGGGTAGAGCAAGGAGAGAATAATAGGGATGGTTTTTATGAGCAAGGCCTATCTAGGGGGGTGATTTTAAAGCAGAAATTTATGTCATGTGAAGGAGCCAGAATTTCAAACACCCCAGAAGAATGTGCTCTGGGTAGCGGCAACAGCAAGTGCAAAATCCCTGGGGCATATTGAGGAACAGCAGGGAGGAGATGGCATGCCAGGGTAGAGCACACAGGGTCTTGTTGGTTGTGATAAGAAGAGGTGAGAGCTCAGGAAGGAAGGATAATTTGGAGCACGTGCCAAGATGCATGAGGGAATGCGGGTCAGGGAAGGCAGAAACGAGTGTTTCTGAAATCCTAGGTGTACGATGTGGGAAAAACATAGGTGGCTGTGGGGCCAGAGAGGGAGGGGCAGATCAAGCAGATCCTTTGCCATCTCAGTCAGGATTTCTCAGTCATTTCAAATGAGAGCTCTGCCCTTGCAAGTCATTTAAATGAGAGCTCTGCCCTTGTAAAAATTGGGCAATTCAGCAAGGAAGGCCTCTTTACTTAATTTGAAGGGAAACTACAGAAGCTGGGAAGAAGGGTTGGTGAAACTGGCCTAGCCTATTCGGCTCCCCTTCTTATAAATAGCACTCTCGCTGTCTTGGAAAGGCATTGGTAGGATTGCAGCAGCTACTGGGGAAACTCCTTCCTGTTGGAATGCGCTGGCCTTGGCTGCGCGTGTACATCTGCGCCTGTGTCATCCCCTGGAAGCAAGACATGAGGGCGCAGGAGAAGTGCAGACCAGTCAGCCCACTCATTTTACCCTACCAAGTGGCCCACTTCCTAAAGGAGGGAATGGCGACCCACTCCAGTATTCTTGCCTGGAGAATCCCGTGGACAGAGGGGCCTAGCGGGCTACAGTTCATGGGGTTGCAAAGAGTTGGACACAACTGAGCAACTGAGCATGTGGCCCACTTCCTCTGGGAGTCCTGGCTTCCCTTTGGCAGGTCATCAGCTAAGAAATCTCCAGAAGTCATTGGGGAGGCTTAGAGCAAATCTTTTTTGCCAGAGGAGTTGGTGATGTGGTGTGGCGGCTCCTTGGCTGAACCAGGATGCACTTTGCTAGCCGTGAGCCCTGCTGAGCTCCTGAGGTTTTGGGGGAGAGAGGGAAATGGGATTGGGCGACCAGGGTAATTCGGCCATATGTGAGTTAAAAAACAGATGAAAAACCCACCGAGTAACCAGACATTCTTCTCTTTGCATGCAAGATCCTGCCTAATATTGGAAGAGGAAGGAGTATTTTTCTTGCTTTTTAGACATTACATCCTGTGAGGGAAAGATTTGGAACAGATGGGGGCCAGGGGACCCCATTGTATTTGCTTGTTTCCCCCTCCCTTCCTCCCACAACCAGAAGTGTTTCTTTTTTTAGCTAGTGAAGTTGACTCAGGAAAAAAAATTTGTTAAGTCCTGTAAAGTAGGAAAGTGAGATATAAAGGATCAGGAAGAAAAATCCACAAAATTCCAGGAACAATTTACTTTACCTTGTAAAGCCTTCTTCTATGACTAAAGACAGATAATTACCTCAAAATCTCATTTTAGGTTTAATGGCTGCTCCAGTGACATCTGCATTAATGAGGGGGAAAAGAAAAAGGATCCCTCACTGATGGAGAAAGAGTCCTCCTGGGTGGTGAAAGGTAAGGCATGTTTCTGAAATCCCACTCAGTGTGGGAACAACAAAATGAGTAATATGTTATGGGATCTGTTTAAGTATTTGCATGAATTTCACCACCACTTGTGTTCTGCAGGATGAGTTTCTTGAGAGCAGACCATAGGAGACGTGATGTAAAGTGGGCCATGATGGATTTGATTGGCTGCCAGGGCAGGGTCCCCAGTAGAGTGATCTGGCATGGCTGCAGGCAGCTGGACAGCTGGTAGGATGTTAGCCTCAAACCACAGCTGGTCCTTGATGCTGATAAATGTCCAGAGCAGGACTCGTCTTCTTCTGGAGAGTGGAATGGGGCTCTGCCAGTGGGGTTAGATGGCGGTAGGCAGCTGGGGTGAGGCAGCTGAACTGCTTGGCCACCGTTGTATCTGACCCCCAAAGGGACTGTGAGCTGATTGCATGTGAAAAGAAGGCAGGCTGGAAAGAGAGCAGCCTTTGTGTTTTCCTTCTGTCCTTCCTTTCTAGCTCATTGAAGCCTGCGTTGGACTGGTCTTTTCCTTCTTGGGAGAGGATTTTGTGCTCTGGGGTCTGCTGGAAGAGATGGATTACTATCTCATGATATGGAGAGCCATGTCTGGAGGCAGAAGAGGCTAGGAAGTTGGGTTCCTCCTCATCCGGTGAGATACATGCAAGCTTCTGCCAGAAAAGCTCAGCTTAAAAAAGTCACATGACAAGAGAAGAATAAAGCCTAATGCCTAGGTAGATGGGCTCCCTCGTCGTGAATCCTCAGTCTTCTGGAGCTAGATGTTATAACCAGAGACAGCGCAGCAGGAATGCTAGCTTCACCCTCCCTCTGTCGTTAAAATCCCCAGGTGTTACCTGGTTGCTGGAAAGGATGCTGGAAGCACAACAGGCATTGCCTGAGGACCGTCAACTCCTGGGCACTGCATTTAGGACTTCAGGGGACATGTCAGTGAAGGAAATAAAGGTCCCATTCCCACAGAGCCCAAATGAAAATGTAAGGGCATTTCACTCTATAGTGGCATCACCAGGGTCAGGCAGGCCTCCACAGAAGAGACCATCTGAGTTCATTTTGCAGAAGAAATTGAGTACCCACTCTTCAGGAGGCCCTGTGGGTGCCTGCAGTGGAGGAGAGAACACACCCAAGCCCCACCTCCTGAGGGCTGCTGTCTGCTCAGATAGATGGACTCGTAAGATATTCTTGAGTTACAGACTGAGCAGTGCTGCAGCAGAGGACCTGAAGGGTGCTGTGGGCCCTTCATGCAGATTTGGGGAACAGAGAATACTGTTCAAGTTAATACATGGGAAGAAGAACTAACGATAGAATGATGATTCTTAGCTGGCCTGGTAGGTCCTCTGGTTCTGACATTGTTTTTTATGCACCCTCTTTTAACTCTGCAAAGTACTCAGTTAAGATGGTGAATTGCATGGCACCCTACTATGTGCCAAGCAGTGCTGCAAGAGCTTCCTCTTCAGCGTTGTGCTGGCTCAGAGTGAGTACTCAAAACTGAGCTATTTGCTAGTCACTTGTCTCAAGTCAAAGCCTAACAGTGGCTTTAATCAGAATGACATTGATTGTTGACTAAACAAGAAATTTGGAGACTGCTTTGGATCCAGTGGTTAAGATTTTGCCCTCCAATGCAGGGGGTATGGATTCGAACCCTGGTTGAGGAGCTAGGATCCTACATGCCTTGTGGCCAAAAAACCAAAACATAAAACAGAAGCAATATTGTAATGAATTCAATAAGAACTTTAAAAATGGCCTACATCCAAAAAATCTTAAAAAAAAAAAACCAACCAAGAAATCTGGGATTGGTGGGCCTAAGGTTGGCAGTGACTAGCAAGTGACCAAAAGGACGAAGATTCTTTCTGCTCTGCCATTTGGGCCAGCTACATAGTTTGTGGTGGCCCAGTGAAAAGTGTGAGATCCCTTTTCAAAAAGCAGGAAAAAATTGCCACTTAAGATACTAAAATATTTTTTGACTTTCTTTTGTCATCTCTTGTCATGATATTTTTTGTTTGCTGGTGAACATTCTAGGTAAAGAAAAATTTACCTATTAGCATGAGTTTTGCTGTTTATCTTTATATTGTGCAGTGCAAATATAAGAGCATTTACCTTGCCTACAAAATTACTGAAATTACACAATCATACTCACAATTATATTCAAATAAGATAGTAGTTAAGTGGTCTTTTTAAGAAGCTATTTTTCTTCTAAAATACTTAGATTTATCTATTAAAAATAATGAGGCAGAATACAATTGATAATTAATATTAACATTTTAGTCAAAATTCTTTAACAGCCGAAAGTCATTTAATGTTTTGAAAATTAAATCTTAGTTTTAGTTGTTTAAATTTAATGTCTGTAATTACAGTGCTCAATGTCCATTTCATTTCCAAAAATAAGAATCGGTATTATGCTTCATGTGTGTTTTATTTTGAATATGTGTGAGTTGTGTATCTGCATGTAACATGTATCTATGGAAAAATAATACAGTTTTGCAAAAAGTTGCTCAGCCATGTGTACCACTGGTGCTAATATAACACTAATCTGTGGAACCTGGAATAGGAACAGAAGCAAGAAAAGGGACGTCCAGCTTCCTGAACTCATTTTGCAAGAACGTGCTGTATTTGTGCTGAGAGGAGGGGTTTGACACGCTCGTTTGTCTGCTCTCAAGTGCTCCCGACACTCTACAGCAGTGTCTGTCTTTGTCTCTTCCGCTGGCCAAAGCACACCTACCAACCTTCTCCGTTGGACACAGTTACCTTTTGTTTTCAAGACCTAGGGCAAGAGGTGTGAAGTATTTCTTTGGGACCTGAACCGTGTTAGTCTTCAAAGCAGATGTTGAGGGTTATGGATGATGCTGTGTGACTCTGAGGGATGAGGTGCCAATGTGTTGTTTAACTTGTACCTGTGGTCTGTGATCAATGGGACCCTCTTGCCCATTGGGGCCCTGAGCAGGGCGTTCTCTTGCCTGGTTCTAAAAGACTAGTACCATATTTTCTAAGAGTCCTCTGTAGATTTCCTCTTACATTGCACTGGCCAGAATTAATCATGGGCAAAAAGAAGGCAGGTTTCTATAAGTTATACTAATCACTACGGGTTCACTGGAATGAGCATGTGGCCCCTGAACAGATTTGGGGTTCTGTTAGGAAGTGGGGGAAATGGTTTGGTACCTAACCAGTGACGTCCTCTCAGTTATCACTCCCCTTTTCCTGAAGGATTAAAGGCACACACCTGTGAAGTGGTGAGACTGTGGCTGGAACCCAGGAAACCCGAGTGTACCGCCACCTCAACACTCTGCAGACTGCTTGTGGCTGGTGAGTCGAGGCTAGCTCTGCTGGGGAGTGAGGACGCTGGGCAGAGGAAGAGGGGTGTGAAGAAGCCTGGAGGGAGGCCAGAGATGGTGTGGTCTGGCTGAGGATTGAGGTATCATGAGAGAACCTTGGTCTATCCTGTGAGAGGCGGCATTGAGGGATGGGGCTGCTGGGTGCAAACAGAAGGGGCAAGACTGGAAACAGGCCGGGCTGGGAGGCTGTTGAGATTCCAGCGGTGGGGAGAGAGCAGTAACTGAAATAGGGGAGAGAATGTATGTAATCAAGAGACACTTAGAGAACAGAATTGATAGGATTTCTATATCAGAGAGAAGGAGGAGAAGAGCCAAGGTTGAAACCTGAGTTTGTGACTTAGAAATGGATTAATGGATGTGCCAGTCACATATGGAAAATAGGAGGTGATGCCAGGAGTGAGGGAGGTTGGGAATATGAGTCTACTCTTTCCTAGTTATTTTGATTTTGGACATGTTGAGTTCAAGGAGGTAACAGTGGAGCTGCCTTGTGTTCATTAGAACCTGAAGCTCAGGAGAGAAGTGTAGAGAGATGAGGACTTCTTCCTCATGTACCCTATGGTTTCCACGGAGGGTGAGCATGGAATGTGTCCATGGAGAGTCCAGGACAGAGACTCAGGGTCCCAGTGTATATGGAGAAGGAGCCGACTGTGAAGAAGCTGCCTCCAATACAACAAGCCAGGAAATTTGGTGTCACTGAAGCCAAGCCAAGAGAGCTTTGAGATGGAGAGAAAGATGGCACTTGAGAGGTGAGTGCCGAGAGGGTCACTGATGATTGTAGCAAGAGCAGTGTCCTTGAGTTCAGGAGGAGACGGCCAGAGAGTGGGGAGTTGGCTGGACATGGGGAGGTGAGGAGGTCGAGGGAAGGTGATACATCATTCAAAGCATCTGAACACGGGGAAAGGGTAATGGGATGGGAGGATCTGGGGAAGGTTTAACAAACGGGAAGACTGGAGCATGTTGAACTGCGGGAGAAAAGTAGACCTCTGGAGACGAGAAGTTGAAAATGCAGAGAGGAGAAGGGGAATGAATCGTACAAAAAACTGAGCAGGCAGGAGTGTGTTGGATCCAGGGCTGAGGCTGAGACTGAGGGAGGGAGCGGCTCTCATCTGAGTGGGTGAGGACACAGCTGTGGGGAGTGTGCAGCACGGGGAGGCTGGTACTTGTTTCCTCTGTAAAGTAGCTGGAAGAGAGGCCCAGGTAGGTCCCATGCAGTATCTGGGACATACTTTCATTAAAAAATACTCATGATATATCTGAAATTCAAGGTTAACCCATTTTATCTGGCAGTCCCATCTGGGACTGGCAAAGGATGTAGCTGGTCCTGCTGGGGAGACATAGGACCATAGCAAGTGGTGTCACAGCCAGGCTCCAAGGAGCTTGGCCTGTGAAGTGTCAGAGCAGGGGAGGTGGTGGGTGTGGAGGCGGGGTCTGCTGTGGCTCTTACTTGAGAGGCCCTGGAAAGGTCTCCAGCAGGACCCAGCGTCTTGTGTGTCGGTGTGGAGAAGGCAGAGGGTGTGGGGTGTCTGGATTAGACAGTTTGCCATCTCACTTGGGTGAAACCCAAAGGTTTCATCACCCTCGTCTGTGAGGCCCTGCCCTCCTTCCCACCTCATCTCCTGTTCTCTTCACGCTTGTGATCCCTGCAGCCTCTGGGCAGTTTGCTGTTCCTCCAACACCCCAAGCCCGTTTAGATCTCAGGCCTCTGCTCCGGTGATTCCTTCTGTCTGGAATACTTCTCCTCAGGGTAACGGCAAGGTGTCTGCCTTCCTTGCTGTGTGTCCCTCAGAGGGTCTTCTCGATCCTTTATTGCAGTGGCACCACCCCCTCCACGTGCCAGCTTGCTCTGTTTAGATTCATGTCATTTCTTCCTGATGAACTGTGTGTGTTTATCCATGTTTGGTTTCTTACGGTTAAAATTAAAGTGCCACAAGATTAAAGTAAAAATGTTATCTTGCTCTTGGATGTAACCCATGTTCCTGGGTACATATAGGAAATTTAAGCATTTAGGGTGTGGGGGTTGTGTGTGTGTGGGGGGGTGTGTATCAGTGATCAGCAATAAAAGGAGTGAACTACTTGACACGTGCGCCGACATAGTGAAGTTGCTCAGTTGTGTCCGACTCTTTGCGATCCCATGGACTGTAGCCTACCAAGCTCCTCTATCCATAGAATTTTCCAGGCAATAGCACTGGAGTGGGTTGCTCCCAGACTTAAAAGGCTGCACACTAAAGAACTTTATGATATTCTAGAAATATAACTTCATGGTACTCAGTTATAAGGCTTCAGAGCAAATCAGTGGTTGCTCTGGGCTGGGAGTGGGGGATATAGAAATGTTCTGAACCCTGATTGTGGTGGTGGTCACACATAGCGGTGTGCATTCACTAACATTGGTAGAACTCTTCACTAAAAAGGGTGAATCTTACCATATGTAACTCATACCTCAAACGTGAGTTTAAAAAAAAAATGCATTCTCACTTAGATTGTTGTTTTAGTCTGAATGTAGACTAATAATTAATTTTGCCTTGGTGGCAAAGTAACCCCAGCTTGATGGTGTCATTCTTGCTTACCACTGCCAGTGAATGCCTGTGCCAAGAAACTAACGTGCTCTTAAAGTGCGAGAGATTTGTTAAGGTGGAACTTGTTTTTTTCCTTTCCAGCAGCTCCCACTCCCCTCTAGGAGTGGGACCCCTTTTCCGTGTGACTGGAAGGCACTGGCCTTTGCCCTGTGTCCCTAGGAGTGGGCTGTTGAATGTAGCCAGTTGAGTCCTTCCTGGCACTTCTCTGCCAGAGCTCTTGGGGAAGATGATGTACTTTTGCTGGGATTGATAGGGTATAAATGTAAGCCTGTTGGCGAATATCTTTTTTATTGAAAAATGTCTTCCACTGAAGGCAATTTATTGGTTCTGTTGGTGAATACCTTGGTCAATAAATGGAGAAAGTCAGACAAATAGAGCCCTGATGTTTGAACACCTAGATCCAGTCATGCCTGAAGCTATATGTGCGCTCCGGACAACCCAGTAACGTGAGCTAATGAATTCCATTTTTCTTTACTTAAGTCATCCCATGTCAACTTTGGTGGCTTCTGTTAATCATGGCTGAGTGATTTCTTACTCATATGTTGAAAATAAGTTCTTGATCTGTGAGGTGATAGGATTGTGAAAGATTAGACAGTTAACTGTATTAATGAGCTGTGAGAGGAAGTTCTCCTCATTTCTCTGAACCTTTTCATTTTGGAATCAGGAGCAGGGACAGGGTTGATATCGGGATGAATGAAGGAAGTTGAAGGGTGAGCAGGGAGGCATGCCCCTGGCCAGATGGGGCTGGGGATGCCAGAGCCCCATGCCCTCCCAGCTAGGGGTCCCTGGCTGGCTGAGGAGAACCTGGAGTTGATGGGATTGGAGAGAGCTGAACTGTAAGCCAGCTCTGGGCTCCTGCCCTCAATTCCTGAATCTCAACTTTGCTCCTAAACCCTGAGTGCTGCCTGCCTGGCCCCCTCAGGGTTTATAAGAAAGAATCCAAGGAGCTGACAGTCTCTGAAACAGTCATGAAAACTGGGCCTCTGTGGCTTCATCTGCTTAAAGGTAGAAGGCTGGACAAGACAAGGACTAGACAGACCCTTGGTGTCTGAGGAACTTGGCGTTTCAATCCACCTTCTTTACGTGAATGGAGAGTGATAGCTCCTGGGTGAGAGGAGGATGAGCGGAAACATGAAAGTAGGGCCCAGGGACTTAGGGGTCCGGGGTGTGCTTGAGGAAGAAGTTTTCTGATGAGTGTGCTGGGCAAGGGGCCTGAGGCAGGTTCTTGGCTGGAGTTGTTTGTTTAATGCCTTTTACATATTAGAAAGAAGGGAAGACATCTTTTTTCTTTTCTGTTGTTTAAAAAATGATTTAGAGTTTCTCTGAATATAAAAGTTTTTTTTATTTAATGATTTTGAAAATACAGAAAAGTAAACATGAAAAAACAAAACCAGCCATGATCATGCCACTTCCAGAGATAACACTGGTAGTACTTTTGTTTGTCCTTCGAGTATTTATTTGTGTTCCTATGTGTATTAGAGATGGCTTATATGTAAAATTTGGGCTTAGCTTCTGTCTCAGCTGGTAAAGAATCTGCCTGCAATGCAGGAGACCTGGGTTCAATCCCTGAGTTGGGAAGATCCCCTGGAGAAGGGAAAGACTACTTACTCCAGTATTCTGGCCTGGAGAATTGCATGGACTGGATAATCCATGGGGTCACAAAGAATGGGACACTCCTGAGCGACTTTCACTATCATATGTAAAATTGGATTCTACTGTCTATATAGCTTTAGAATTTGTGTTTCACTTAATAGGAAATATAAACATTTCCCTTATCTCTGCATTTTTTGCAGCCTGATTTTTTTTTTTTTCGTTTTATATTTCACCATAGAGCTGTGTCCTTCTTATTAGAAGATCGTTGCCAATTTTTACTGTGGTTAAATCTTTTAAGGTGTATTTTTTTTTTTGTACACATTCTTGAATAATTTTTTAGGACAGAATTTTAGAAGCAGAATTGTTGCAGGAAGGCGGACCTCTTCCAGGACCCGAAACTGGGCTCTTGTCTAACGCTCGGAAATGAATTGTCTGAGGAGACACATTTGCTGACAAAGCAAAAGATTTTATTGGGAAAGGGCACCTGGGTGGAGAGCAGTAGGGTAAGGGAAGCCAGAAGAACAGCTCTGCCACATGGTCGCAGTCTTGGGTTTTATGGTGATGGGATTAGTTTCCGGGTTGTCTTTAGCCGATCATTCTGACTCAGTCCTTTCTGGTGGCGCACACCTTGTTCAGCCAAGATGGATGCCAGAGAGAAGGATTCTGGGAGGTGGTCAGACATGTGGCGTCTCCTTTTGACCTTGCCTGAACTCTTCCGGTTGGTGGTGGCTTATTCCGTGTTCCTTACCAGGACCTCTTGTCGTAAAACAGCTCATGCAAATGGTTACTATGGTACCTGGCCATGTAACAGTTTCAGTCAGTGTGCTTCCCCTAACAGAATTATTATGTTGCTTGGGATGTCCACTTAAGAATTGTTGTCATCTGGCCAGGTTGCCACTGGTTAAGTCAGGCTGCCTTGCTGTCTTCTGATGATACACTAGGATTTGAAATTCTCTGAGTCCCAGCCCTTGCTGGGTATTATTGAGATTTTAGGAACTTGCTAATTGACATGTGGGGAAAGCTGTCTCATTTTAATTTTAATTATGCCCTTTTTCTGGTTACCAGTAAGGATTCTTATTCCTCCCCCTCGCCCCTAGAATTAAGTTATTTGTATGTTTTGTGAATTGCTCATGTCCTTCATTCATTTTCCAGTTGAGGTTCTTTTTTTTCTTACTGACTTATGAGGTCTCTGTTTACAGTGAGATTATTAGCTCTTTGTGGGAATTGATACATTTCTAAGAGTGTGGTGAAATACCTTAATAATGGATCTTTTCTCAAGGTCAAGGCAGAAGTCTTGATTCTGGTGGGAGTGGGATAGTATCTGATAATGTCCACCAGCTTCCCCACACATAAATCCAGAACAGAGTGTGTCTTCCTATGTTATAACGTCTCAGTGCAGCCAGGGTGTTACCGTCATTTCACTGACAGTTATCCTTAGTCCAGAGACAGGGAAATGGCTCAACCCGGCAGAGCTGGCTAGAGACAGAGCTGAGGCTCCACATGTGTTCTCAGATGACCACTTTGCATCACTTGGAACATCTCCATCTCTTCTCCCAGGTTTCCAGACCCTCCCTGGAGGCAATGGGGCCAGGATGATGTATGTTTTTATACTAGCCACTCTACTAGAAGAAAATATCTGTTTGAAAACCTGTGTTACAGGTTTTTCCAGAATTTGTAACTTTTCAGAATCCACCTGTTCTTCTTGCTGTCTGCACTTAATGTTTGGATTTCTCAGTCTGCAGCTTCCTTTGTATCATGCGTTCACTGGGTCCAAAGAACCCCCCCGCCACCACCCGACTTGAGGCAGGCTCCCCAGGAGTGGTCCCTCCTCATGCATTTCTTCAGGTCACTAAGGATGTGGACTCTCTCCCTCTCTCAGAGGTTTTTTTCATTTAAATATGTGCATACATTTTTTTTCTTCTGCTGCTCTTTCTTCCTATAAGAATGAAGTTAGAGGCTTTGGTTGCTAAATTTAGCTCTTGCTGACGCACAGGCCTTCGGCAGCAGTCTCCTCCTGTCTCGGTGTTTCTCTTAGCCTCACTTTGGGTAGACGAACAACATCACATCCTACATAATGTTTAGCTCTGAGGCGTTTCCAGATGGGGAATGCATTTCTGTATTTTCGTGTTCTCTGCGTGCATAGACGGCTGGGAAGTGGTGGGCTGGCAGCCAGCCTGCGAGAGGCAGAGATCCACAGGCAGGGAAGCAGTGCCTTGGTTGTTGGAGGTTTGCTCGTGCTGAGCAGAAGAGAAGGGTTACTTGCAGTAGATCTGGGATGGGATTTGACTGGGACATGACTGGAGAATTTTCAGGAAGAGATGCCCTCCTACTTAAAGCAATCCTTAGGGTAGTTAAAGAAAAAATTATTTTGATGTTTGTTAGAATAATAAAGAATGTTTTATTCAGGAATATTGCAGTAGGGTTACTGCAGTATCTGGTTGAATTCTGAACACAAGGACAGGTGGGGATTTAGCCCCAAGGAGCAGGATGAAGGCCTCGGTGGATGGAAAATTACTAAGAGGAGGCATCCAGGGCAGGGGATTCTTACTAAACTGATCTAACAGGATTCTTGCTAAAGGCAAGCCAAAGACTGACACATCAAAGGTGGGAGATTCTCTCTAAACTGACTTAGCAGGATTCTTGCGAAGACTGGGCTATGCAGGCCTGCCTAGGAAGGCCAAGGTCAAGGCCCTTTGAGAAGAGGGCTTGGGGCTCAGAGAAGCCAGCAAAAGTTTGATCAAGGGGAGAGTCTTTGTCGCCTGTCCTCTTGTTCAAGGACAGAGGAGACATTCTTCTTTTGAATGGTGTAAGTTCATTTCTTGTTCAGTCACCTTTTGTTCATGCAGGAACATCTGAACCATCTGTACCATCTGTTGGACTCATGCAGTGGAGGATGTTTGCTGGATAGTGTGAACTATCAGGCACTTAAATGAGAGAGTTCATGATATGTTGTGGTGATAAGTCTTTTGAAGTTTTTATCACATTGTAGTCTGGCTTCAGCTTATGAGACTTCTTTAGATCTGGAGGGGAAGGTCAGCCACCACCAGCTTGGACTTCCGATAAGGAACTGGGTGGTCAGGTTGTAGTTCTCAAGGAATCCGTGCCAGGAGGCTGGGAAATGATGGGAGACTAGAAGAAGGGAGAATTTGGTGAGGACAGAAACGTCTAAGATGGCAGGATCCAATCCAATTTACAGGGGAGTAACAACAAAGTAAAAAGTGTACTTTACCAAGAGGTGAAAACTAGGTCAATGACAAAGAGCAGGACCAGAATTGGATACCTATAAGGGTGTGTTGAGGTCTTCCCTGGTGGCTCAGAGGTTAAAGTGTCTGCCTGCAATGCAGGAGACCTGGGTTCGATCCCTGGGTCGAGACGATCCCCTGGAGAAGGAAATGGCAACCCACTCCAGTATTCTTGCCTGGAGAATCCCATGGATGGAGGAGCCTGGTGGGCTACAGTCCATAGGGTCGCAAAGAGTCGGACACGACTGAGCGACTTCACTAAGGGTATGCTGTAGTTTTTTATTGAAACATAACATTTCTCTCTTCTGTGTCACTGGCTGAGTGTGTTAATGTCAACCTCGAAATGGCCTGGGGTCAGGCAGGCTGGGCTCAAATCCCTGAACCAGATGAGAGATGTCAAGCAAGTTGATTGCCTTCCTAGGTGTCTGTTTCCTAGATTACGAAATAGGATGCAATCATGAGCTAACATTTACTGAGTGTTTCTCACGGGCCAGGTACTGCTGTAAGCATTTGGCATGCTTCCCCTCTTTGAGGAATGACTGACAAGTAAATGACCATCTCTTCCATAGAAAAGTAAACTGAGACTTTAATAAATCATATAACTTGTCCACAGATGATGCTGACCTGCACGGAGAGTTTGGGGCTCATGTACTTTAAGTGGGTTGGGTACTTGATAGGTGCTGGCAGAGCCCCTGTCTTCTGCCTTCCTGGAGCAGCTCTCCTGTGAAGCAGAGGGAGCTTCTGACCCAGCCTTCAGTGGCCCCTGGGCAGGACCTAGCTGGTGGAAGTGGGGAAAGTGTGTGTCTGGCCCAGAGCTCATGCTCTATGATCTGCTGTGCATGCTCAGTGACCAAGGAGGCTGACCCTAGCTAGGGGAGAACCCGTGTGGGCACCCAGAGGCACTGGCAAAATAGTGGGTAATGGCATGGCCTTTGAAATCAGACAGACCAGGGTTCAAATTCCTGGCTCTGACACTTCTTAACTGTGTGATCATGAAAAGTGAGTTAACCTTTCTGACCCTTGGTTTCCCCTCTAGATTGAGGGGTCATGACTGTGAAGGAGAGTGTGGGGAAGATGTGCGATAAAGTCTGTACATGAGCATTCACTGCGGACTTACCTGGTGGCTCAGGGGTAAAGAACCCATCTATCGGTGCAGGAGATACAGCTTCCCTCCCTGATCTGGGAAGGTCCCCTGGAGAAGGAAATGGCAACCCCATCTAGTATTCTTGCCTGGAGAATCCCATGGACANCATTCACTGCGGACTTACCTGGTGGCTCAGGGGTAAAGAACCCATCTATCGGTGCAGGAGATACAGCTTCCCTCCCTGATCTGGGAAGGTCCCCTGGAGAAGGAAATGGCAACCCCATCTAGTATTCTTGCCTGGAGAATCCCATGGACAGAAAAGCCTGGTGGGCTACAGTCCATGGGCTTGCAGGGAGTTGGACACGACTTAGTGACTAAACCACAACAAGAAGCGTCTAATACATGGTGGCTGCTGTGGTTGTGTAGGACTTGTGGAGCCTTTCTGATCTTTAGGAAGGGCAGACTCTGGAGGGCAAGCCCCTCAGATACAGGAGAGACCTTGGGCTTAACTTACTTCTTGGGATGTTTCCCTGGGAGCTGTTTATCAGAAATACAGCCACTGAAGTTTGGAAGGATGATGAGGAAGACTGGGGGTGGATATGGCACTGCTAGAGTAATCCACCTCCACTCTTCTTGGTGATGGCCCAGCAGAAGAGGCCAGTAGGATGTGGTAAGTATTAAATGCCTATGTACATGACACTGTTAGCCTCATGCTTTACGGGTGAGGAGTCCCCAGTTTCTAACTGTGGCTCATTAATTTGATTCTGCACTGTTTTAGATTCAGAGTTCACAGCGATGAACCAAGTCCCCGTCCCCACAGAGATCCCACTCTAGTGGAGAATATGCACAATGAAAAAGCAGGCAGATAGATTTGAATGCAGTATTGGCGAGTACAGAATAATACAGCAACAGAAGGGGACAGACGTCTTTTTGGAGTGACCAGGAAGGTGACATGTGAGTAGAAACCCTAGTGAAGACAGGGTGCCAATCATGGGAATGTTGGGGGAGGGGAGCACATCCCAGGCAGAGGCCCCCGGGGTGGGGTTGGTATAGTGGGAAGGCCCCCAGGAGAGGGGGAGGGAAATGAGACCAGGCTGGAAACCACCAGACAACATCAGCCTTAAATGAGTTGAATGTTTTAGATATTATTTCCAGATCTTCCCAGGCAGGTTTAGCTCTCCTTCCCTGGTCTGTGTCTTGTGTGTGCACAGCCACTGTAGCAGAGGTCCCAAAGGGTTAGGATTGTTGCCCTTTGGCCTCTGAATCCTTGAAGCCAGGGACCGTGTTGATTTTGCTTTTAGCTGGCACCTAGCATCAAGTACCTTCACACACTTAAGAATGAATTTGAGTGATAATGGGTGCTATCTCTCAGGGGGTTTCTATGTGCCAGTTACTGTGGTAAGAACTTTATGTATTTTATCGTCTTGTTCAGTCATTAGAGCAGCCCCTCCCTGACGTGTTGTCCCTATTTATATGTAAAGAAATAAGCTCTAAGGCTGGCTGGTGTCCCAAGGATACACACCAAGAAATCTGCAGAGCTGGGATTTGAAACCAGGACTGGCAGGGCTGTGCTTTCAACTATGACAAAGCTGAGAGTAGCTGCGGTTTCTGCCCTTCCCAGGGCTGTGGTGGCACTGTCGAGGGTCCTGGCATCGCTCAGTGGTCTCGGTCCCGAGGGGTCACTTTGCATCCCTGCCTGCCTGTGGCATCCTGCAGGGCCGTCCCTCAGCCCTCCTCACTGCTTTCATAATCCACCAAAGGAAAAGTGGCACTTAGAGCAAATTTATTCAGGTGGGAGCTCCCTAAGACATGAAAATAAGGCTTTTGAGCTGCTGCACATAAACTGGAGTGTAAATGAAAAGCTTTTTATTTGGTTTCAGAGCCAGACTTTGAGCAGCCAGTGGGCCGTGTGGTCTGGAAGTGCACGTTACAGGCAGTGGGTCGGAACGGGGGCACTTTGAATGGCCAGGAGGGCGACTGGCTCTGGCACAGCTGGACCAGCCAAGAGGCGAGGATGTCAATAAACAGGACACAGAAAGCCTTTGCCTGAAAGATGGAAGGCGGGGAGGAGAGGAAAGGCCATGCCTCGCTCCCGGCATATTTGAGAAGGAACATGCTTGAGGTAACCCGTGTTGGCAGCTTTTATAGCTTCCTCCCAGTAATGTGCTGGGTAGGCCCAGAATAGGCTGATGTTTTATTTTCACGTAATGGAGCCCAGTGGATCAGGGGCAGCTCTCCACCAGCGGCTTGCCTGGGACCCTGCCTGTGGAGGGAGGTGGGGGGGCCTGGGTCCAGGGCAGCAGGAACCCGCCCACCCCCTGCAACAGCCTGCTGGCAGGTGAGCCTCAGGGAGGCAGGGGCAGGGTGCCCGGCGCCTCTAGATGCTGGCCTGGCTTGTCGTGGTTCTTCAGCGTTCGCTGTGGTAGGTGTCAGTGAAGGAGGTGGTGGCAGTGGGGGAAGACAGGCAGCCGAAGGTCTGCGTGAAGAGCTGGGGTTGGGACCTCCATGGGAGCCATATTGTGGGGAGCTTACAGAGTGGTCTCTGTGCTTTTGTTTACTGCCTGCCAAGGCACTTGCCGTAACTAGATTTAACCTATGTTTAATATCGCCTCTCTTTGGTAGTATGTACCTACGTGTCTGAGGTATACTTGGACACGGGATTACATGTGTGGTTAAAAATATATCTCCGTTACATTTTTTGACCTGCATGGGTATGTTGCACCCCATGCTGTCTCCATATTTTTTGAGAACCATGGGCTGTGGGACACACGCGACTAGTTACTATGAGACACTAACAAAAGTCAGACTTCCAGTAGGATCTGCTATTTTGTTTTTGTTACAAAGTCTTTCCCCCAGTTTTTTTTCCCATGTGTTATATGGAAACAGTATGCACATTGAAATTTTTTAAAGTATTTTTTTTATCCTAAGAACTGTAGATTTGTTTTTAACTTGTATTGATTGTGGGAAAATTAGAATATTGGCAAAAATAAAAGTCCTTTGCAACCTTATCATTCAGTATTACATATAACAGAGCTAAACAACAAGAACAAGAAGCACTGGGAAATAAATCAGTATCTTGTAACAACCTATAATGGAAACAAATCTGAAAAAGAATAGATGTATATGTAACTGAATCATTTTGCTATATACCTGAAACACTGTAAATCAACCATAGTTTTATTAAAAAAAACCAAAACAAACCATCATTCAGGATACTGACTACTGATGGTTTTGTTGTTTCTGTGTTCTTCCAGACTCTTTCCTACTGATTATGAATTAGTGTGAAATAAAATCTAATTGATGGCAAAGATATGAATGTTATTATTTGCCAGCACTTTACATGTATGCACTGATTTAATCACTCAACAATCCAATGATTGGTTTTATTATTATTACTAATTTTATCATTTTATTATAAAATTATATCTCACAAACTGAGAAGTGCAAAAGCAAAAAAGAACACAGAATGTTAATAATATTTGTAATGCAAACAATTTTGTAATTAACACCTGAATCAAGAAATAGAGTACTGCTATCAACCTGGATGTTGTTGTGATAGTACAGCTTTTCTTAGTCATCAGTACAGTTCCATCAGTCAGTCCTGTCTGATTCTTTGTGACCCCATGGACTGCAGCACACCAGGCTTCCCTGTCAGTCACCAACTCTCGGAGCTTGCTCAAACTCATGTCCGTTGAGTCAGTGATGCCATCCAACCATCTCATCCTCTGTAATGCCGTTCTCCTCTTGCCTTCAATCATACCCAGCATCAGGGATTTTTCGAATGAGTCAGTTCTTCGCATCAGGTGGCCAAAGTATTGGAGCTTCAATATTCCATACTTCAATATTCCAGTGACTATTCAGGACTGATCTCCTCTAGGATGGACTGGTTGGATCTCCTTGCAGTCCAAGGGACCCTCAAGAGTCTTCCCCAACACCACAGTTCAAAAGCATAAATTCTTCGGCACTTGGCTTTCTTTATGGTCCAACTCTCACATCCATACATGACTACTGGAAAACCATAGCTTTGACTATACGGACCTTTGTTGGCAAAGTAATGTCTCTGCTTTTTAATATGCTGTCTAAGTTTGTCATAGCTTTTCTTCCAAGGAGCAGGCAGTTTTTAATTTGATGGCTGCAGTCACCATCTACAGTGATTTCGGAGTCCAAGAAAATAAAGTCTGTCACTGTTTCCATTGTTTCCTCATCTATCTGCCATGAAGTGATGGGACTGGATCCCATGATCTTAGGATTTTTTAATGTTGCATTTTAAGCTAGCATTTTCACTGTTCTCTTTCTCTTATATCAAGAGGCTCTTTAGTTCCTCTTCACTTTCTGCTATAAGGGTGGTGTCATCTGCATGTCTGAGGTTATTGATAGTTCTTCCGGAAATCTTGATTCCAGCTTGTGCTTCATCCAGTTTGGCATTTTGCCTGATGTACTCTGCTGCCACTACTGCTAAGTTACTTCAGTCATGTCCGACTCTGTGCGACCCCATAGACGGCAGCCCTCCAGGGTCCCCTGTCCCTAGGATTCTCCAGGCAAGAACACTGGAATGGGTTGCCATTTTCTTCTCCAATGCATAAAAGTGAAAGTGAAGTCACTCAGTTGTGTCCGACTCTTCGCGACCCCATGGACTGCAGCCCATCAGGCTCCTCCATCCATGGGATTTTTCCAGGCAAGAGTACTGGAGTGAGGTGCCATTGCCTTCTCTGCATATAAGTTAAATATGCAGGATGACAATATACAGCCTTGACGTACTCCTTTCAAATTTGGAACCAGTCCGTTGTTCCGTGTCCGGTTCTAACTGTCGCTTCTTCACCTGCATGCAGATTTCTCAGGAGGCAGGTAAGGTGGTCTGCTCTCCCCATCTCTTTAAGAATTTTCCACAGTTTGTTGTGATCCATATAGTCAAAGACTTTAACGTAGTCAATAAAGTAGATGTTTTTCTGACATTCTCTTGCTTTTTCTGTGATCCAGTGGATGCTGATCTCTAGTTCCTCTGCCTTTTCTAAATCCAGCTTGAACATCTGGAAGTTAATGGTTCACGTACTGTTGAAGCCTGGCTTGGAGAAGTTTGAGCATTACTCTATTAGCCTGTGAGATGAGTGCAATTGTGCAGTAGTTTGAACATTCTTTGGCGTTGCCTTTCTTTAGGTTTAGGATGAAAACTGACCTTTTCCAATCCTGTGGCCACTGCTGAGTTTTCCAAATTTGTTGGCATATTGAATGCAGCACTTTCACAGCATCATCTTTTAGGATTTGAAATAGCTCAGCTGGAATTCCATCACCTCCACTAGCTTTGTTCATAGTGATGCTTTCTAAGGTCCATTTGACTTCACACTCCAGGCTGTCTGACTCTTCGGTGAGTGATCACACCTTTGTGGTTATATGGGTCATTAAGATTTTTTTTTAATAGTTCTTCTGTGTATTCTTGCCACCTCTTAATATCTTCTGCTTCTCTTGGGTTCATACTGTTTCTGTCCTTTATTAAGCCCATATTTGCATGAAATGTTCCCTTGGTATCTCTTAATTTTCTTGAAGAGATCTCTAATCTTTCCCATTCTATCATTTTCCTCTGTTTCTTTGCACTGATCACTGAGGAAGGTTTGCTCATTTCTCCTTGCTATTCTTTGGAACTCTGCATTAATATGGGTATATCTTTCCTTTTTTCCTTTGCCTTTCCATTCTCTTCTTTTCTCAGCTATTTGTAAGGCATCTTCAGACAACCATTTTGCCTTTTTGCATTTCTTTTTCTTGGGGATGGTCTTGATTACTGCCTCCTGTACAGTGTCACAAACCTCCATCCATTGGTCTTCAGGCAATCTATCAGATCTAATTGCGTGAATCTATTTGTCACTTTCACTATATAATTGTAAGGGATTTGATTTCAGTCATACCTGAATGGTCTAGCCTTTTCCCCTACTTACTTCAATTTAAGTCTGAATTTTGCAATAAGGAGTTCATGATCTGAGCCATAGTCAGCTCCTGGTCTTGTTTTTGCTGACTGTATAGAGGTTCTCCATCTTTGGCTGCAAGGATATAATGAATCTGATTTCGGTATTGACCATCTGGTGATGTCCATATGTAGAGTCTCCTTTTGTGTTGTTGGAAGAGGGTGTTTGCTATGACCCGTGCGTTCTCTTGGCAAAACTCTGTTAGCCTTTGCTCTGCTTCATTTTGTACTCCAGGGCCAAACTTGCCTGTTACTCCAGGTATCTCTTGACTTCTTACTTTTGCATTCCAGTCCCCTGTGATGAAAAGGACATCTTTTTTTGGTGTGAGTGCTAGAAGGTCTGGTAGGTCATCATGGAACCTTCTTTGGCATTAGTGGTTGGGGCATAGACTTGGGTTACTGTGATACTGAATGGTTTGTTTTGGAAATGAACAGAGATCATTCTGTCATTTTTGAGACTGCACCTAAGTACTGCATTTCAGACTCTTTTGTTATGACTATAGTTTTATTATTAAAGATCTTATTTGATGAGAAAGCTGCTGCTGCTGCTGCTGCCACTGCTAAGTCGCTTCAGTCGTGTCCGACTCTGTTTGACCCCATAGATGGCAGCCCACCAGGCTCCCCATCCCTGGGATTCTCCAGGCAAGAATACTGGAGTGGGTTGCCATTTCCTTCTCCAATGCATGAAAGTGAAAAGTGAAAGTGAGGTCGCTCAGTCATGTCCGACTCTTGGCGACCCCATGGACTGCAACCCACCAGGCTCCTCCATCCATTGGACTTTCCAGGCAAGAGTACTGGGGTGGGGTGCCATTGCCTTCCCTGGAGAAAGCTGAGGATTTACACAAAACTTCAAAATTTGAGAAAGTTGAAGGTTTACATAAAACCTCAAATTTAGATTTTTGACCTTATTTTTTAATAACATTTTAGATGCAGTAATATCTTTGTGTGTTTGTTAATTTTTAAAACAACTTGTTTTGAAATAATGTGACTCAGAGGAAGTTGTAAAAATAGTATAGAGAATTGCTGTGTAGCCTTTACCTTGCTTTCCCCAGTAATACCTTCTATAATTGTAGTAGACTGTCAGAACCAGAAAATTGACTTTCCTATTAGGTTAAATCCTATGTTTGTTATTAATGTTGAATTAAAAAAAATAGATAACTTAAAATACATCATACCTGATAACCTAGTTCAGTAGTTCTTTATTAAATATACAGTGTCTAAGTAAGAAGCAATCGTCACCTGACCCCAGCCAGGCCCTTTCTTTTACTGCTCTCTCTTCCACCTTCGTTCTGAGCTTTAACTGCCAGTCCACTCCACTTTTGTCAGCCCTGAAACAGACAGAATCCACCCGCTTCCCCTGCCTTCCCAGCCACAGTCATGGCCTGTCAACAAAAGCAAGGCTCACATGTGGAATTGAACACGTGTTTCTTGGCGAAATCAGTTGCCCTCTAGTTGACCCCGAAGGAGCTCTGACCAAAATCTGGTGGTCTGCATGGACCTCCTGAGCAGTGGGGACCAAGCTCTTGCTTGCTGAAGCTTCTGGCCACTCTTGGTGGAGACGGGGTCCCAGACCAGGGGCTGGCAGGGCCAGGGTGGAGGATGGTAACTCAGAGGAGCACCATCTGAAATAGCAATGAGAGCTGGTCTGCCAGGTAAGCTAGGGCTGCTAAAGGGCATCACCCTAGTTCAGTAGTTCATTACATGCTGAGTCCTGTTCCCCACCATCCTCTGAGGCACGCAGAAAGATGGAATTGCTTCACGTGAAGCCGCTCCAAGCTGATGCAAGTGCGAAGAGATGAACTTGGTCTGGCCTCGGAACTATACTTCCCTAGCTCCACAAAGCTGAATCTGCAGAGCTGAGACCTCTGGTCTGCAGGGCTGAGGAGCTGCCCTCCCTAAACAAGGTGGTGGGCTACCAGGAGAACATTCCAGGCCAGCAATTGATGCATGCCTGCCAGAGGGTCTTTCTGAAGGGCAACTAAATGAGAGGAATAGCAGAAGTTCAGTTGCCCTAGTTTTTAAAGTAGATTGCAGCAGTTTACTATTCACTCATTCTTCCAGCCTTGGACCATGAAATGTATAATACAAACATAAATAAGACTTGGTCTCTGCCCTCAGGGATGGACCATAGTCCAATAGCATCAACAGCTCCAGGAAACCTGTTAGAAATGCAGAATCCCATGTCTCATCCCAACTTGATTAGAATTTGCGTTATCACAAACCTATATTGTCCAGGAGTCCCCCCTCCCTGCCATGCTTCACATCTCCATTCAAGCCCACGTTTGCCCCTGCCTTATTTCTTCGCCTGTGACAACACTTCTCCATTGAAGAATTTTTTCACTAATTATATGTTTGAGTTGGTACATGTGGTAAAATCTCTTTGTCATTCTTGTTGGAATAGAAGAGAATTCATTAGAAAATAATTAGAATACAGCATGATCATTGCACTAAGGTACAGGCTGTGGACACCTAAAGGAGAGACCAGTGCTTTCTGTGAGGATTTATATGTTGTATTATGTCCCCTTAAAAGATGAAGAAATCTCAACCCCCAGTACCTCAGAATGTGACCTCACTTGGAAGTAGAGTCATTGCAAATGTAACTGGTTAAGATGAGATCTTACTGGAGCAGGCTGGGCCCCTAATCCCATGTGACTGGTGTCCTTAAGAGATGAAGAGGAAGTGAGAAGGCCACGTGAAGATGGGACAGAGATTGGAGTTATGTAGCTGCAAGCCAAAAAGCGTCAAGGCTTGTTTTTGATAGATGCCTGAAGCAGAGAGAAAGTAGAGAGAAAACTTTCTTCCATAAGAAGTTTCTTTAGGGAGCACATGGCTCTGCTGGCACCTTGACTTGGACCTCTAACCTCCAGAACTGGAAGAATACATTTGTTGCTTTAAGCCCCACAGTTGACAGACAGTACTTGGTTATGGCAGCCCTAGGAAGCGAACACAGGGGCGTGGAAGAGAACAAACAAGGGNACTTGGACCTCTAACCTCCAGAACTGGAAGAATACATTTGTTGCTTTAAGCCCCACAGTTGACAGACAGTACTTGGTTATGGCAGCCCTAGGAAGCGAACACAGGGGCGTGGAAGAGAACAAACAAGGGCAGCTGAGTGGATTTGCTGGGAACACCCAAGGGAGGCAGAGGCAGGTAAGGGAGAGGGAGCAGGGGCTTGTTCAGACAGTCAGGGGGTGGGTGTAGGGACTTTAAACCCTGGGAAGGGACAGCTCTTGCTGTTGGGAGAGAGGTGGGGCTGAGACCAGCCTCATTGCTAGTAGAAAAGCAGCAAGTTTGTGTAGGTCTGCCTCAGTGTGAACATACAAATATTTTAAACATTTCGGTGGTAAAAAAGGAAAGGGGAGCAAGAATCTTCATGTGTAGGACAGGTAGGTAGTAGGATTTCCATGAAGCTCTTCAATTCTCTTGCTGACTGTGGTATACTCTGTGCCTGGTGCTGTGATAGCAGAGGGATGTAGCTTAAGATCAGACAAGCTTCTTGCCCGGAGGAGCTTAAGTTGCACGGAGGGCAGATGGTAAGCAGGAGAGAAACATGCAAACAAGATAACTATGGATGGTGATAAAATTCTTTGAAGGGAATAACCAGGTGATAGGAGAGCATGATCTCCAGTGGGGTAGTCGGGCAGTTAAGGATTGAATGAGATAACTCTCTACAGCATGTGATAGGTGCTATATATGGTTATTACCCTTGCTTCAAGGATGAACATTTTATCTACTGACTCTCTTTGGGGTTTTTAATTTGCAGCAGTAGATGATGGGGTTCCACCCTCAAACAAAACCTCTGTTTTCTTGATATGCTGGGAGCAGCCTTGTCTCCCTGCCCTGGCGGCCATATAGGCTTCTCAGTCTCTGACCACAGAGTCCACCTCTACTGGCTTCTCTGTCAAAAACAAGGGTCTAAAACGGGTAGAGAGGATTTCAGAGCCTTCTACTGTTTCCTCTAGTCCTGGTAGTCAGTTCTCTTCCAGTGGCTTCTGATTCCTGACCTGATCTAGCTCTGCATGTTGGAGGGAGGCTTTTTCTGCTCATACACTGCCTTCTCTTGCCCTCCTTTGGAAGCCAGATCCCCTTCCCCACTCTGAGTTGGCCACACATCTCACCTCGTCACCTTCCGCTTCTGCCTGATCACCCTAGTGCCTGTAAGTCTCCCCTTCCTCAGTCTCCTCCTTGTGGCTGAGTGCTTATTCTGTGCTCAGGTCTGTGCTTGGTGCAGGGAGTAAGTTTCTGAGTTAAGAGGCCTGGTCCCTACCCCTGGAGTACAGGCATGTAGACTAAGACACTGCTCCCACTGTCCAACCTACCAAAGGAAAATCCTCTGGGACCCAGACTGGCAGTGAGATGGGTGCCTACTACCATGAGAGTCTACGGTGGGGGATGTGGCCTGATTGGGAAGACTTCCCGGAGAGCTAAGGTCAAGAGCACAGCTATTCAAAGACAGGGCGGTGAGAGAGGGAAGCTGGGAGGGGAGGGCAGAAGCCTCCTAGGGGCAATGAGAGAGCCTTGCCTACCTTGTCTATGCCAAATAGCACCCCAAATAGCCTGGCTGCCCGCCTTTCTAGCCCTTCTTGTCCAATCCAGTGGTCATTTTACCAGCCTTGTCTCAATTGACTTGTGAGCACTGTTGGGCACGATCGATCACTCCCTTCTCTTTGGAACAATTTTCCATGTGTGCTGGTGTTCTTCCTGCTGCTAGCAACTCCTCCTCAGACTCCCTTCTTGATCCTCCCCTTCCTTCAGGCCTTACCTGTTGAAGTCTGTAGGGTTTTGTCCTTGGATCTCTTCTGCCTACCCTCAACTCTTTTGGTGACCTTCAACTGTAGTTTCAAATGACCTGACTCCTCAGTGTCAGACTCATATATCCAACAATTCAGCCTCCCATCACTCATCTTAAAACTAACAAGGCCCAAATCAGTCTGTCTGCTTCTCTCTACAATTTTATTTTTCCTGCAGTCTTCCCTGACCCTGGGAAGTAATTATTTCAAGGTGTATTCAAGCCACAAACCTTGGAGTCAACCTGGACCCCTGTCCCGCCCCCCATCCACTCACACTCAATGCTTCAGTGGACCCTGTGTACTCTCTTCAGAGTTTATCTAGAGGCCAATCCCTTCTTTGCACCTCCATCACCAGCTTTGCTCTAAGACAGCAGTGTCTTTTGCCTAGAATATAGTGATCAGTCTCTAACAGTTCCTTCTGTTCCTGACCCTGCCATTCTCAACATGCAGCCAGAAGAATCCTTCTAAAGTATAATCGGGTCATGGTTATGTTCAAAATTCTTCAGTGGCTGCACATGTCAACTGAAATAAAAGCCAGTCTTTTAAAATAACAGTGACCTACAAAGCCATACTGGAATTGGCCATCTGCTGTTTCTCTGATCTCATCTACTGTTACCCTCCCCTTGCTTACTCTGCCCTAGCTGCACTGCATTTCTTGTTCTTAGAATATTCTAGGCTTGCTCCCATCGAACAGAATTTTTGTTATTTCCTCTGCCTGGAGTACTATCCCTCCAAGTATTGATAAGCCTCACTGCCACTCTTTTATCTGATCTTTAAGTGACTCCACCCCCTCTGAGTTTTCATTCCTTTCTCCTAGGTCATTCCTTATCCTCTTC
This sequence comes from Neotragus pygmaeus, assembly GCA_006410875.1. Taxonomy (NCBI): domain Eukaryota; kingdom Metazoa; phylum Chordata; class Mammalia; order Artiodactyla; family Bovidae; genus Neotragus; species Neotragus pygmaeus. Next base: position 257,866 of record SJYV01016348.1, on the reverse strand, counting down.
TCCTGCATTGTTTTCTTCCCTAGCACTTAAACTTTGTGTTTAAAGTACATATTTTGTGTATTTTGTCTTTCCTGATTAAAATGTAAGCCCTGCGGGGGCAGGGATTTTTTTTTTTTAATGTTTTACACTGCTGTGTCTTTGGCATTTAGAACAGTGTTCAGTACAGTGGAAGAGAGAAATAGATTCAAAGGCCTAGATCTGATAGATGGAGTGCCTGATGAACTATGGAATAGGTTTGTGACATTGTACGGGAGACAGGGATCAAGACCATCCCCATGGAAAAGAAAAGCAAAAAGGCAAAATGGCTGTCTGGGGAGGCCTTACAAATAGCTGTGAAAAGAAGAGAGGCGAAAAGCAAAGGAGAAAAGGAAAGATATAAGCATCTGAATGCAGAGTTCCAAAGAATAGCAAGAAGAGATAAGAAAGCCTTCTTCAGCGATCAATACAAAGAAATAGAGGAAAAGAACAGAAATGGGAAAGACTAGAGATCTCTTCAAGAAAATTAGAGATATCAAGGGAACATTTCATGCAAAGATGAGCTCCATAAAGGACAGAAATGGTATGGACCTAACAGAAGCAGAAGATATTAAGAAGAGGTGGCAAGAATACACGGAAGAACTGTACAAAANTTCCTGACCTTCAATGTGGGATAGCTCCTCTAGGCCCTCCTGCGCCTGCGCAGCCACCACTCCTCGGGTTACTCCTCCCGGCCGCCGGCCCTGCCTCGGGCGTGGGTGGCTCCTCAGGGTCTCCGCCCCTGGCCTCCAGCGCCGGGTGGCCCCACCCAGCCGCCGCCCTGTTTTTGACGCCCGGGTGTCTCCTCCCGGCCGCCACTGACCTCGGACGTGGGGTAGGTCCTCTCGGCAGCACTTAGTGCGCCGGCCCGGCTCTCGCAGACCAGGTGCTGACTGTGGCTCAGATCATGAACTCCTTATTACCAAATTCAGACTTAAACTGAAGAAAGTAGGGAAAACTGCTAGACCATTCAGGTATGACCTAAATCAAATCCCTTATGATTATACAGTGGAAGTGACAAATAGATTTAAGGGCCTAGATCTGATAGATAGAGTGCCTGATGAACTATGGAATGAAGTTCATGACATTGTACGGGAGACAGGGATCAAGACCATCCCCGTGGAAAAGAANTTTTCCTGTGGTCATGTATGGATATGAGAGTTGGACTGTGAAGAAGGCTGAGCGCCAAAGAATTGATGCTTTTGAACTGTGGTGTTGGAGAAGACTCTTGAGAGTCCCTTGGACTGCAAGGAGATCCAACCAGTCCATTCTGAAGGAGACCAACCCTGGGATTTCTTTGGAAGGAATGATGCTACAGCTGAAACTCCAGTACTTTGGCCACCTCATGCGAAGAGTTGACTCACTGGAAAAGACTCTGATGCTGGGAGGGATTAGGGGCAGGAGGAGAAAGGGGCAACAGAGGATGAGATGGCTGGATGGCATCACGGACTCGATGGACGCCGAGTCTGAGTGAACTCCGAGAGATGGTGATGAACAGGGAGGCCTGGTGTGCTGCAATTCATGGGGTCGCAAAGAGTCGGACACGATTGAGCGACTGAACTGAACTCAGTACAATTTGTTCTTCAGACACCAAGTTTTGTCTGACTCTTGCTGACCCCATGGACTGCAGCATGCCAGGCTCCTCTCTCCTCCACTATGTCCCGAAGTGTGCTCAAATTCATTTGAGTCCATTTAACCGATGATGCTATCTAACCATCCAGTACATAGAAGATGTTAAAACATATTCAAATGAATTAATTCATACTGATAAATTATTTATAGATTCAGCTTAAAAATAGTGAATCTTCAAATATATGCACAGGAGAGACCTTTCTGTTTGGTTTGGTCTTTTTTTCTCCTGGCAGTGGTTTGTAGTTTTCAGTGTATAGGCCGTGCATATCTTTTGTTAAATTTATCTGTAAGTGTTTTAAGTTTTTAAAGTGCTGTTTTAAATGGCACTATTTTAAAATAAATATTCCAGTGCTTATTCCTGATATATGGAAATATAGTTGATTACTATATATTAACTATTTTGATTTTCTATCCTGCAACTTTGCTACATTTACTTATTAGTATTAGTAATTGGCTATGGTTTTTCCAGTAGTCATGTATGGATGTGAGAGTTGGACTGTGAAGAAGGCTGAGTGGTGAAGAATTGATGCTTTTGAACTGTGATGTTGCAGAAGACTCTCGAGAGTCCCTTGGACTGCAAGGAGATCCAACCAGTCCATTCTGAAGGAGATCAGCCCTGGGATTTCTTTGAAAGGAATGATGCTAAAGCTGAAACTCCAGTACTTTGGCCACCTCATGCGAAGAGTTGACTCACTGGAAAAGACTCTGATGCTGGGAGGGATTAGGGGCAGGAGGAGAAAGGGGCAACAGAGGATGAGATGGCTGGATGGCATCACGGACTCGATGGACGCCGAGTCTGAGTGAACTCCGAGAGATGGTGATGAACAGGGAGGCCTGGTGTGCTGCAATTCATGGGGTCGCAAAGAGTCGGACACGATTGAGCGACTGAACTGAACTCAGTACAATTTGTTCTTCAGACACCAAGTTTTGTCTGACTCTTGCTGACCCCATGGACTGCAGCATGCCAGGCTCCTCTCTCCTCCACTATGTCCCGAAGTGTGCTCAAATTCATTTGAGTCCATTTAACCGATGATGCTATCTAACCATCCAGTACATAGAAGATGTTAAAACATATTCAAATGAATTAATTCATACTGATAAATTATTTATAGATTCAGCTTAAAAATAGTGAATCTTCAAATATATGCACAGGAGAGACCTTTCTGTTTGGTTTGGTCTTTTTTTCTCCTGGCAGTGGTTTGTAGTTTTCAGTGTATAGGCCGTGCATATCTTTTGTTAAATTTATCTGTAAGTGTTTTAAGTTTTTAAAGTGCTGTTTTAAATGGCACTATTTTAAAATAAATATTCCAGTGCTTATTCCTGATATATGGAAATATAGTTGATTACTATATATTAACTATTTTGATTTTCTATCCTGCAACTTTGCTACATTTACTTATTAGTATTAGTAATTGGCTATGGTTTTTCCAGTAGTCATGTATGGATGTGAGAGTTGGACTGTGAAGAAGGCTGAGTGGTGAAGAATTGATGCTTTTGAACTGTGATGTTGCAGAAGACTCTCGAGAGTCCCTTGGACTGCAAGGAGATCCAACCAGTCCATTCTGAAGGAGATCAGCCCTGGGATTTCTTTGAAAGGAATGATGCTAAAGCTGAAACTCCAGTACTTTGGCCACCTCATTCGAAGAGTTGATTCATTGGAAAAGACTCTGATGCTGGGAGGGATTGGGGGCAGGAGGAGAAGGGGACAACAGAAGATGAGAAGACTTGATGGACATGAATCTGGGTGAACTCTGGGAGTTGGTGATGGACAGGGAGGCCTGGCGTGCTGCGATTCATGGGGTCGCAAAGAGTCGGACACGACTGAGTGACTGAATTGAACTGATTAGTAATTCTTCTGTAGGTTCCTTAGGATTTTCTACATATACAATCAGGTTGCTTACAAATTACAGTTTACTTGTTCTTTTCCAATTTAATGCTTTTTATTTATTTTTCTGGCTTTATGCTCCTGGCTAGGATTCTAGTTCAGTGTTGAAGTGCTGAATGGACACTTCTGCTTTATCCTGTACTTGAGCAAGTTTCTTTCCTTTCTACCTCTCTCCTGGCCCATATCTGTATCTCTTTAGCAGTTTTACAGTCCTCTATACACTGTGTCTGAGGACCTTCACTCCAGAATCAGGGCCCATGTTAGTGGTTTGGGACCCTGCCCTTTGTGGTGATAATGGACATGTGGCAGGAGCAATACCCAGCTCTCCTTTGCCAACTATCAGGCCATCTGCATCTTTCATCTTCTTAGGTGTGTAACTATGAATGAGTCTTAGGATAGGCAGGGTTCCCTGGGCAACTTAATGTTTTTAAATGTTATTTTGTGTTTTGGCCTTTGCTCAAGGGTAGGACACTGAATGAAATGTATCTCTTTGTGTGTAGCACAGTCTTGTCATTGTCTGTGCAAGGCTCCTGCCCATCCTGTGATGCTGTTGATTCACATTCCTCCTCCTCCTCTGCTTCCATTTCCTCCTTTCCTTAGGCTCTATGTGTAGAAGAGGTAGCCTTTTTTTAATGCATTTTTAGAAAGTTTGTATAGTTAGTTTATGTTGGTTTCTAAAACCTTTAATTATGTAATTGTGATATTTTAATATCTAAGTTGTATTGTTACAGAAGTCATTTTGAGTCTTAGTTCAGTGTCTTTAATATCTTTGGGTTGCTAATGTATGATAACATAACCAGCTGCACATACAAGATAAAAGATTAATGCCATAATTGAATTTAAAAAGAAAGATGAAAGGAAGTTAGTTTATAATAAAATATATAATTTGATATATAAATACACAGGCACAAATGTACTAGAAGACATGAAATTGCTGCTTTTAAGGAAAAGCTTTAGATTTAGGAGAAGTTAAGGGCTTCCCTGGTGGCTCAGAGGTTAAAGCATCTGCCTCCGATGTGGGAAACCTGGGTTTGATCCCTGGGTCAGGAAGGTCCCTTGGAGAAGGAAATGGCAACCCACTCTGTTCTTGCCTGGAGAATCCCATGGACGGAGAAGCTTGGTGGGCTACAGTCCACGGGGTCACGAAGAGTCGGACACGACTGAGTGACTTCACTTTCACTTTCACTTTCAAGGAGAGTCAACTACTTAAAGTTTTTGGTATTTTGAAGCAAGAACTAAATAGATATCCATGTGACTATAAGCAATTCACCCACATTAATGTTTGGCAGGACCTTTGAGAGTCCTGTGGTGCATGGGATATGTGTTCCCTGCGTATGGTAAGTCCTCCAGCATCCCTGCCCACCAGCTGCTGGTTGAGCTCCTTTCCTCAGTCACTGTGGCAAAAATGTCCCCATAGGTGTCCAAAATGCCCTCTGGAGATGGATCATAAGCCCAAATCTAAAGCCTAAACTATAATTCTTGTAGAAGAAAACATAGGAGAAAAATCTTTGTGATCTTTGCTTAGGCAAAAATTTCTTAGACATGACACTAAAAGCCTGATGCATCAAACAAAAAAGGGATAAACTGTACTATATCAAAGCTGAAAACTTTTGCTCTTCAAAAGATACTGTTAAGTGAATGAAGAGACAAGAATGAAAAGCCACAGACTGGGAGAAAATATTTGCACAGCGTAATTCTGATAAGGAGTTTGTACAGTAATTTATAAAAAATCTCTTAAAATTGAATAATAAAACCACCCAATTAAAGAAAAATGAGGAAATAATATGAAAATACGCTCCATCAAAGAAGGAATATGGATAACAAACATATGGAAAGATGTTTGCCATCATTAGTGATTCACTTCAGTTCACTTCAGTCGCTCAGTTGTGTCCGACTCTTTGCAATCCCATGAACTGCAGCACGCCAGGCCTCCCTGTTTATCACCAACTCCCAGAGTTCACTCATACTCATGTCCATCGAGTCAGTGATGCCATCCAGCCATCTCATCCTCTGTCATCCCCTTTTCCCCCTGCCCTCAATCCCTCCCAGCATCAGAGTCTTTTCCAATGAGTCAACTCTGTGCATGAGGTACTGGAGTTTCAGCTTTAGCATCATTCCTTCCAAAGAGCACCCAGGACTGATCTCCTTCAGAATGGACTGGTTCGATCTCCTTGCAGTCCAAGAGACTCTTGAGAGTCTTCTCCAACACCACAGTTCAAAAGCATCAATTCGGAAAATACAAATTAAAACAATTCATATGTTGATTGATGCATGCTATGAGATAACACTAGTACCTGTTAGAATTGCTGGAAATTGAAAGAATGACCATACTAAGCGTTGGCGAGGATGTGGATACTGGACTCTGCTACAGTCCTGGTGGGAAAGTTAAATAGTATGGCCACTTTGGAAAATAGTTTGGCAAATTTCTTAAAAAGTTAAACACACACTTCCTTTGTTATCTAGCTATTTCTCTCCTAGTTATTTACCCAAGAGAAAAGAAACGATGGAAGCTGACTCATATATGAATATTCATAGCAGCTTTATTTGTGGTGGTCAAAACCCAGAAACAACACAAAATTCCATTTACAGATGAATGTATAAATAAATTGTTTTATATCCAAAATGCCCCTAGAAAGGTATTTCCCCTCTGGCAATCTCCAATCCAAATTTCTTTATAGTCAAGGCCCTTCAACCTCAATTTCAATTTCTCTTTCCATCATTCTTTCCTGACATTTCCCTTCTAGAAGCTCTCTGTATTGAATGATCTTAGTTCTCTGAACACCCTGAGTGCTTTTATAAGATCTTGTAAAATCAGATTGCCCTATCTCTTATTGTGGTTTTCTTATTGCAGCAAACTCCTACTGTAGGCACCTCTTACCTGTTTGTTCTCAGGCACCTGCATCTCCTCCAGACTGACATGCTCCTTCACTTTAATTTAGAATAGCTCTTAAACACGATTCAGAATGCACTGATGACTGTGTCTGCCCCCTGAATCCTCAGTTCCTCAAGTGTAGGAAGTGAGGCTTGGTCTTTTGTTTAGTTTAACCTTTTGGGGTTAGAATAGAGTTTGGTAGACCAGAAGTACTTATGAATGAGTGAACGAATGAATGATTTGGTGTTCAGTTGTATGTTTGTTGAAAAACTAATGATCTTGGCAGCTGGGGTGGTTTTATATGTAAGTTAGATCTTTTATTCAACTGAAGATATGCTCTCTTTCAGCACTGATGCCAAACATCATAACCCTAATCAGGTGATGGGTCACTGGGACACATACTGTCAACTAAAGGTTCTTATGTATATGGCTGAAATACTAATAATCCAAGTGTTTTTCAAGTAACTGATTAAATTGTAGTTGATGCGTATAATACTGTTGTGTTGATTAAAAAAACTGAGATAATTCTGTACAAATATTTCTGATGTGGAGATATGTAAAAAATACAGTATTGAGTAAGAAGAAGTTTCAAAAGTATAGAATATGATGCTGATTTTTGAGAAACAAAATAGTATATGCATATAAATCTGTATGTATACTATATTAGTATGTTCTTGGAAAAATCTTGAAAAATACTTAGGCTGAACCCAATGGGGAAAACTTTTCTTGCTCATTTTCTCCCTTAAAAAAAAAAATCACTTTATATGCTTCAGCATCATTTGATCTTGTTATGAGCATGTTTTGCTTTAGTAATTGAAAAACCCACACAGGGCTTTCCTGGTGGCTCAGTGGTAAAGAATCCGCCTGCCGGTGCAGAAGACATGGGTTCCATTCCTGATCCACGAAGATCGCACATACTGTTGAGCAGCTATGCCCGTGTGCCATAACTATTGCGCCTGTGCTGTAGAGCTTGGGAGCTGCAACTACTGAGCTAACAGGCCACAATGGCTGAGGCCCCAGAGCCTGTGCTCCGCAACAGGAGAAGCTGTTGCAGTGAGAAGCCTGCACCACAGCTAGAAAGTAGCCCCTGCTCGCAGCAACTAGAGAGAAGTCCACAGCAACAAAGACCCAGCACGGCCAGAAATAAATGAATAAATAAAAAATTTAAAAACCCTGCAGAGATTTAAAATATATGCCTGACCAGTAAGACTTCCTATTGTAAACTTATTTCAGATACTTCCAAAAATTAATTCTTAGGTTAATTTTAACATTTTAGGTTTATGTAGCATTTTCCTAAAATGCAAGCCGCTTTTCGCTTATGATCTGATTTTCACCTTCAGATAACTTTTTGGGGCGGTGAAGGGGGAGGTGAAGTCCAGGAGGGGTGGATGCTGTATCTAAGTTAGTGTCTGAGTGTGGACTGCAGCTTTGTACTCCTGCTCCTAAGAAATCTCAGCTATCACTTGACAGAAATAAGATGTTCTCATTTCTTCAGGTGGGTAAGCACATGGGCTTTGCATTCACACACCTGTTTTTGACCTCTGGTTTTACCACCTACTAGCTGTGTGACCTGGAGAAGGCAATGGCACCCCACTCCAGTACTCTTGCCTGGAAAATTTCATGGATGGAAGAGCCTGGTGGGCTACAGTCCATGGGGTCGCTAAGAGTTGGACACAACTAAGTGACTTCACTTTCACTTTTCACTTTCATGCATTGGAGAAGGAAATGGCAACCCACTCCAGTGTTCTTACCTGGAAAATCCCAGGGACGGGGGAGCCTGGTGGGCTGCTGTTCATGGGGTCGCATAGAGTCGGACACAACGGAAGTGACTTAGCAGCAGCAGCAGCAGCTATGTGACCTTGGCCAAGATTCTTAAAGGCTATGAGCTAGGTTTCCTCATCTAGAACATTAGGATCCCGGTAGTATATATGTCCAGGGGTGGTTGTGAGGCTTGGATGTAGGGATCTGAAATCAGTGAGGTGCTTGATAAATGTTAGCTTTTGTTGTTACTATTATGAAGGAAAACATAGCAGTAGAAAGAAATAAGACCAGATGAAATCAAAGGAAGAAAAGGACAATTTTTTATAAGGGCTGAAGATATGACTTCTAGTTACTATCTCCCCTCAAACCCCTCTTTTTTTTTTAAACTGTCATTCAGTTCAGTTCAGTCGCTCAGTCGTGTCCGACTCTTTGCGACCCCATGAATCACAGCACACCAGGCCTCCCTGTCCATCACCAACTCCTGGAGTTCACCCAAACTCATGTCCATTGAGTTGGTGATGCCATCCAACCATCTCATCCTCTGTCGTCCCCTTCTCCTTCTGCCCCCAATCCCTCCCAGCATCAGGCTCTTTTCCAATGAGTCAACTCTTCACATGAGGTGACCAAAGTATTGGAGTTTCAGCCTCAGCATCAGTCCTTCCAATGAACACCCAGGACTGATCTCCTTTAGAAAGGACTGGTTGGATCTCCTTGCAGTCCAAGGGACTCGCAAGAGTCTTTTCNCACACCAGGCCTCCCTGTCCATCACCAACTCCTGGAGTTCACCCAAACTCATGTCCATTGAGTTGGTGATGCCATCCAACCATCTCATCCTCTGTCGTCCCCTTCTCCTTCTGCCCCCAATCCCTCCCAGCATCAGGCTCTTTTCCAATGAGTCAACTCTTCACATGAGGTGACCAAAGTATTGGAGTTTCAGCCTCAGCATCAGTCCTTCCAATGAACACCCAGGACTGATCTCCTTTAGAAAGGACTGGTTGGATCTCCTTGCAGTCCAAGGGACTCGCAAGAGTCTTTTCCCCACCACAGTTCAAAAGCATCAATTCCTTGGCGCTCAGCTTTCTTCATAGTCCAACTCACATCCATACATGACCACGGGAAAAACCATAGCCTTGACTAGATGGACCTTTGTTGGCAAAGTAATATCTCTGCTTTTTAATATGCTATCTAGGTTGGTCATAAGTTTCCTTCCAAGGAGTAAGCGTCTTTTAATTTCATGGCTGCAGTCACCATCTGCAGTGATTTTGGAGCCCCCCAAAATAAAGTCTGACACTGTGTCCACTGTTTCCCCATCTGTTTCCCATGAAATGATGGAACCGGATGCCATGATCTTCGTTTTCTGAATGTTGAGCTTTAAGCCAACTTTTTCACTCTCCTCTTTTACTTTCATCAAGAGGCTTTTTAGTTGTCGTGGGAGTGTGTAATTTCCTTGGTTCTGTCTCGTCACAACAAAAATTTGAAGCGATGGATGTTGAAGCCCTTGGACAGACCATGTCTTAGATCTTGGACAGATCAGTGTTACAGCTCTTGGACAAAGCAGTGTTACAGCTCCGAGTTACAGCTCAATTTTATTTAGAAAATAAAAGGAAAATACATCCTCAAAGCGTGAGGGCATGTCGACCCAAAAAACTCGA
>SJYV01016348.1:165991-247949 GCA_006410875.1 Neotragus pygmaeus | reverse complement strand
GAGGGAGGGAGGCCCCTGCCTCTGGCTCCTCTTCTTATGTTTTTTCTCCTCCCCCTGGGCCTGCCCTGTGTAAGTTGGACCAGCCAGGAGTGCTGTTTGTTCTACCTAAGGTCCTCACTCTGGTCCTGGGACCTTCCTTTGTCCTGTCGCAGGCTTTTCCCTTGTCTTTTAGCCACCACCATTCTGGACTCCTTTTTCCTATTCTAACCACCTAACCAAACTAAGCCTTCTGTTGTTAAGTTCTAGCAGATACATCACTGTTAGCTTAGTAGGAATTGTAAGAAGAACTGGAGAAAACACTTTGCAGTGTGAAGAGATGTGAGAGAATTGCATGGGCTGATGCAAAACATATAGGCAAGGGACTTGGAAAGCCTCTTTGCAATTCTGTAGTGATCCAGGAAGCCAGGCCTGCCATGCCTCATAGCCCCCAGGGTGATGGCTGGTCCTGAAAATACTGTGGAAGGAATAATGCAGTAGCCCTGGGCTAAAAGCTCCATGAATTCCTGCGCAGGACCATGATTTCCACTGGGCTCTTTGTGCCCAGAACATCTCTGTGAATAAAGGTGCTGCCTGAGGAGGCATCCTTAGCTGCCTGGCAGAGAGGTCCTCAGTTCACTCTCACCCCTGGGGAGTGAGGGGACCAGTAAGGAGAGATAACTGATGTGCATTAACATGTAGTGCCCAGAATCCTCCATAGTCTAGCTACATGGAGTCCCCGAACCTTGGGATGGCTGGCAGTAGAAGCAGAGTGTCTTCTCACTCAGCCTTGGCAACTGTGCGAGGCTGAGGTGTGTGCCCCATGAATGTATCAGAACTGATGTCTCAGAGTGTCGGCTTTTATGGGAACTTCTAGAGAGAAGTTTCTCATTTGTTCACACAAATTATAAATTAAAAAAATGTTTGTAGATATGAATGAATGTTTATGAAAGTGTCAGGCACTCCAAGATGAGGAGTGTTTTCAGCCCCATTTTCCCTGTGAGGTCATCGTGTAGAGTAACACAGACATGAACTTTTTTCCAGGTCTGTGCTTTGGTTGCTGTATTATTCTGCCTTGCCTTGGGGGCTGGGGGTTTCTCTGACCCTGTTAGAGATTCTAGGGTAAAGGCTGATAATTAGAGCAGAAGAAATTGCAATACTGAAGGAACCCAGTGTAAAATAGCCAGCAGCCCACGTCTGTTTTTATCCGTGCATAGAGTAGACCGCTACAGGGCATAGTCGGCTCTCTAGAACTATTCATTGAGTGAAAAATAGACCAGAAAGAGGTATTCTTGAAGAGAGGAGAGAAACCTGACAATATTTCAGAACGTGAATCAGTACCTCGTATATTAGTTTTAAAATACTTTAGTGAACCCCCCTCTGCCCCTTATTACTAGAGGAAATACCCTGCTTTTTCTAGCAGGATTTTTTTTTGTTTGCTTTTAGAAAGAAAGAAAAAAAACTCTGTGGCCCATTTCTCATGCTACTTTATTTTAAAATTCCCAGAATCCTCTTGAAGCAGTTTGAAAATTAGAGTATGTGCTAACAAGAGCGGCTGAGGAAGAAGGTTTTGGCTTGGGTATTGTCTAACCAGGTGGTCTGGGATCCTTGAACTTCAAGAAAGTTTTGTGTTTCCAGCTGTACCAGGGGGATTAGTAACTTAGTTGTACCTCACGGGAGCAAGTTTTATTGTTACCTCTTTTAGGGCTGAAACTATAATGTTAGGGTTTTTTCACAGCCTCATCTGCTTCAGGTGCTCAATATGCTTAGTTTTCTCCCCGTTGTGACCCCCTTCTTCCAAATAAGTTCTGTATCTGGAAGAGTGAATTCACTTTGAACATAGCAACAGATGTGCTTGGTAATATGTAAAATTCAATCAGTTTTTAATCAATTCTGCTGTCATTGACTATCTAACAGGCAAGGTGGTGTGCCAGACTGGTGCGATGGGAACAAAGTTAACTAAAAGTGGTCCCTGCCTTAAGGGACCCAGTTGGGTCATATAAGGCAAAAGGATGAAAGAGTATAGTAGCTATAGGAAATTTAAAATTTAATAAGAAGCAAAAGGGAGAATACACAGCCCATGATGAATTTCCAAATGAAGGCCACAGATGTTAGGAACTAGAGGAAGTCTGAGTTCTCTTTGATAAGGTTCCTCCTTGAGACACAGCAGAGTCCAGAGTGAATGTTCACAGTGCAATTAGAGGGACACTTTGAAGGGGAACAAAGCTGCTTGTGTGGGAGCCAGGGGGAATGCTGGCCTCCTCAGCGTGGTCCGGAAATTCATTCTGTAACAAAGAACTGTAATTCCAAGTCAATGACACCTTCTAAATCCTCTCAGACTATGCCCAAAATTACAGAGGAGAAACGGCGAGTCAATTCTGTTCAGTCAGAACTGGATAGCTGTGTACTTTGCTCAAATGCCTGGGATCTAATGGCGATGGGACAGCAGCCAGGAGATAAAGCAAGTCAATACAGGACTGGGAGGACTCTGATGCTGGAGCAGATAATGAGGAAGGGGCCAGGATTTGAAAGCATGACCTCTAAGTCTTCCTGTGTAATGAACAGAGTATAATGGAGGGCTGAGATCTGAGACCCCGGTGCACCTGTGTTTGGAGCTGCCCAGCCAGTGGCCCGGCTGCATCCCTGGAGAACTTGGTTGAGCTTTATGGGAACCTGACAGACTTGGACTACTTTTACTGCTTGTTGAAGAGAACAGAAGACCAGAGGTTTTCTCTAAAGGCGATAAGTACGTGACTTCGTGGTTAAGAACTTGAACATTGGCATTAAGACCTGTCTCCCCCTCTTACTGGCTGTGTGTGGCTGAGCAAGTCACTTACCCTTTCTGAGCTTCAGATTCATCATCTGTAAAATGAAAGAAAAAAATGATAATCATTACCTTGTAATTATGAAGACTAAGTACAACAAAGGATTAAAAAACCTGTATAGGTGTTATGGCCCATATGAGAACATGGTAAATCCTACCTTTCTTTTTAGTAAAGGAGATAATCTTGAAATGCCTATTATAAATTGCTTTTTCATTCTTTAGGTTCTGGACCTGGATTCGAGGCAAAGTGGATATTATTCCATTCTTCCCCTTAGTTTTCCATCTGTAGCTTTTGAGACGACAAAGAAATAATTCAAGCAATGGATTGAGGATGGTGGGTTGAGGACAGGAAAAAGATTTAGAGAAGGGTTCCTGTTTCATAGCCTCAAAACCCAAACTTACGTAAAGTTAAAAGGACAGATCTCTGGAGGCATAGGCTGTTGAGGGACTGCAGTATTATTTCTCTCCTCTTAGAAAATCTGAGATACCTTAGAGCTGCTGCTGCTGCTGCTAAGTCGCTTCAGTCGTGTCCGACTCTGTGTGACCCCATAGACGGCAGCCCACCAGGCTCTCCCATCCCTGGGATTCTCCAGGCAAGAATACTGGAATGGGTTGCCATTTCCTTCTCCAATGCATGAAAGTGAAAAGCAAAAGTGAAGTCGCTCAGAGCAGTACTTCTTAAACACCAGCATGCATACAAGTCACCTGAGAGTCTGCATTTCTAACAAGCTCCCAGGTGATGCTCCTGGTCCTCAAATCACCTTTAAAGTAGCAAAGACCTGAAAGGCTTTGGCCCACTGAGTCCAGGATGGTTGAATCTCTTTATTACCTCCATGAAAATGCTCTTCCAGTTTTGCTTGCATTTCTCCAGTGAAGATAAGCTCCCCCCACTTGGTAGGCAGCCCTTCCTGTTTCTAGATGGCAGGACATGATAGAAGTCTGTGTCTTTTTTTTTTTTTAAAGAAAGCTTAATTTTTCTAAACAGTGATTCTCAGACTGTGTGTTTGCATGCTTGTGTGTTTTTGTTTTTTATTGAAATATAGTTGATTTACAATGTAGTATTAGTTTCTGGTATATAGCAAAGTGATTCAGTTATACATATATATACTTATGCTTTTTCATATTCTTTTCCATTATGGTTTATTATAGGATATCAAATATAGTTCTCTGAGCTATGCAGTAGGACCTTGTTGTTTTATATGTAGTAGTGTTTATCTGTTAGTCCCAAACTCCTAATTTATCCCTCCTCCCTCCCCTGTCCCCCAACTCTTCCCTTTGGTAACCATAATTTGTTTTCTATGTCTGTGAGTACATTTCTGTTTAGTTCTTTTGTGTCATAGTTTAGATTCCACACATAAGTGATATCATATAGTATTTGTGTTTCTCTTTCTGACTTGTTTCACTTAGTATGATAATCTCAATGCCATTTGTAATGGCATTATTTCATTTTTTTAATGGCTGAGTAATAGTTCATCTAATAGTTCATCTTCTTTCTACATTCCTCTGTTGATGGGCATTTAGGTTGCTTCCATGTCTTGGCTATTGTAAATGATGCTGCTGTGAACATGGAGTAGCATGTATCTTTTTGAATTAGAATTTTCCCTGGACATATGCCCAGGAGTGGGATTTCTGGATGATGTGACAACTCTTTTTAAATTTTTTATTTAAATTTATTTATTGTTTCAGTTCAGTTCAGTCACTCAGTTGTGTCCAACTCTTTGCAACCCCATGAACCGCAGCACGCCAGGCCTCCCTGTCCATCACCAACTCCCAGAGTCTACCCAAACCCATGTCCATTGAGTCAGTGATACCATCCAACCATCTCAACCTCTGTCATCCCCTTCTCCTCCTGCCCCTCAATCTTTTCCAGCATCAGGGTCTTTTCAAATGAGTCAGCTCTTCGCATTAGGTGGCCAAAGTATTGGAGTTTCAGCTTCAACATCAGTCCTTCCAGTGAACACCCAGGACTGATCTCTTTAGGATGGACTGTTTGGATCTCCTTATTATTTATTAGAGGATAATTGCTTTACAATATTTTGTTGGTTTCAACTCCAGGAGATGGTGATGGACAGGGAGGCATGGCATGCTGCGATTCATGGGGTCGCGAAGAGTCGGACACGACTGAGCAACTGAACTGAACTGCCATATATCAACATGAATCATGTGATAACTAAACACGTGGAAGATGCTCACCATAGCTCATCATTAGAGAAATGCAGAATGTTTTTGTTTTTTTAAGGAACCTCCGTACTGTTTTCTATAGTGGCTATACCAGTTTACATTCCCACTAACAGTGTAGGAGGGGGACTGTGTATCTTTTACTGAGCTGATGCTTGCCTCCTTATAATAGCATCCACTGGGGCTTCTCAGGTGGTGCTAGTGGTAAAGAACCCATCTGCCAATGCAGGAGATGTAAGAAATGTGGGTTTGATCCCAGAATCAGGACGAGCCCCTGGAGGAGGGTATAGAAACTCATTCCAGTATTCTTACCTGGACAGTTACAAGGACAGAGGAGCCTGGAGGCTATAGTCTATGGCTTGCAAAGAGTTCCACATGACTGAAGTGACTTTGCATGTACACATGCTCCTATCTCATTTTTGTGGCCGGGGTGGGTGTGGGGACATCATATAGGTAATACCTAATCCTGGTGAGGATTTAACTTGGTTTTGGTCTTCTATAGAGGAAGTCCATGGATGGGCTTCTATGGTAGTAATGGAAGTTGGAGGTAGGGAGGCAGCAATCCCCTGAAAATATTTACAGAGTTTTGTTAGCATGTACATTTTCCTGGAGAGCATTTCCATAGCTTTCAATAGTTTTTCAAGTGTGTCTATTCCCTCTGGAAGATTAAGGCGCATTGGCTTCCTACTTTATGGAATGCTGTGTCCCTCACACATCTTCTATTTGGAAGGCTAGACCCTCCCAAATTTCTGTGTCTCTTGTCTGTGTGTCTCTCTTAAAAAAATTTTTTTTTCTGTAATTCTTTGTNCTGGAAGATTAAGGCGCATTGGCTTCCTACTTTATGGAATGCTGTGTCCCTCACACATCTTCTATTTGGAAGGCTAGACCCTCCCAAATTTCTGTGTCTCTTGTCTGTGTGTCTCTCTTAAAAAAATTTTTTTTTCTGTAATTCTTTGTGTAATATGGTTTGAGGCACCCAGTTCATCCTGCCAAATTTTCCTAGTTTGTCTGTGTCCTTCTAAGGTTGGCCCCCCAGTATCATGCACAAGCTAAGCTCCAGGAGTCATCTGACCAGCCAGAAAGGTAAGACATATCCCCTTGATTTGACCTGAGACTTACTTCATTTCTTCTTTAAAGTATGTCTTCTTTGGAAACCTCAGTGTACTTGAGAGTGCAGTCCATTTGGAATGTTTATGTTGCAGATTTTAAAAAAGAAAATTCATTATTTAGAGTTTGTTGATAAATGTAACAGAGCTGAGCTGGGGGTTGGCTCTGCTTTCAGGTGAAGTTTGATCTAGCAGCTCAGACACATTCACCAAGGACCTAGCTTCTTGTTTTCCCTCTGCGTAGTCAAAAAATTCCCAGTCATTTACACATGTGCTACATTGCGCCCCATTTTCCACCATCGTGAATGCTTTGTATTGTTTCTGGACCACATATGCCAGACCTGATATTTATTGCTTTGACATGTCTTGTTAGCCCATAACCCAGATGATACCATCTCTCCTATCAGCCTCCCTATTCAGTTTAGGGTCATCTTCAGATCTGATCAGCATGCCAATAGATTAGTGATGTTGAACCAGATAGGTTCAAGAACAGAGCCACACCTTGCTGCCTGGACACTCCTACCAATTGGTGTCATGTACCCTTTGAATGAACAGTTCTCAGAGTGTATTCTGAAGGATCCTAGACTGCAGGATGATTCTCAAAAATGGAACCCTATAATCAAATACATAGGGATCGGGCTACAGACCATGACCCATTCTTGAAGACTCATGATGCTTATGAGTACATTAAAAAAATCAAATAAAAGGAATTGTTAAACACAGTTTTCTAAATATTTTTGACCATAAATTCTCCTCCCCTGCCTACTAATAATGGTACACCTAATAATGATCTGTAAACAAATCTTCTAGAGAGCACAGTCTGAGGGAGAAATGGCTCACGTAGATGTTCAAACAGTTAATCAATTGTTCAATTGTCTTATCATCTGGTCCATGTTCTGTTTTTACCCACAAGGGTAAGATGAGAGATAATGTAAAGTGCCTTGCTGAAAACCAGTTTATTTTGCCATCTTTCACCTATTCAGAAAGGAAATTATTTAAAACCTGGGGCTGCTCTCGTCGTCAGTCTGCCCAGTGAAGCTTGAGTGCCCAATAAATGGGTGTTTTCTTAGGTGTTAAGGGCAGAAGGCAGACATATGAGGAGACTCTTGGGGAAACCCAGAGCCAGGGCTTGCTTGTCATTTGCAGCAGTAATAGTCATGGATAACTCAGTTACTGAATGTTACTTTATGCCAGGCACATCACTCAGGCTTCAGATGTAGTATCTCCAGGAACTGTAGGAGTTGGGCAATACTGTGGTCCTTATTTATGAATGGGGAGCTGGAAGCATCAAGAGCTTGGAAAAGTTACTCACGGGGACACAGCTAATCAGAAAAGGAGCCAGGTGTCAGACCCAAGTTTGACTGACCCCAGAGCCCGTATGTGCATCAGTTCATTGTTTTTTTTTTTTTTTTTTTTTCTTACGATCACCTAGTCATCAGGCATCTGTTAGATGTTGACTTTGGGTATGGCTTGTTATTTGGTGAAATTGAGGACACCGACAGAACAACAGTCCTTGCCGTAAGGTACTGACACTTCGTCTGGGGGAACTTTTGTTGTTGAATGAAGACAGTGCTTATTAGCAAGCAAAAAGAAGGGATGTATGCAACATGAAAGCCGAATACCACACAAATGGCATCTCCACAGTTTGCTTTCAGAGACCCACTCGCCTGCGCATGTCTCCCTCCCATTCTTCTGCTCTGGCTGTTTTCACAATTTCCCTCCGTGGTCTCTGTCTCTCCTTCATGCCCTTGGCCTCTGTGTGTCCCCAGGGAAACCACCAACCTCTTGGCTCCTCCATTCTCTGTCAGTGACGCACAGCTGACACCCACAGCACTTGGAGGTGACCTAGTTTGGGTGAAATGCTGGCTTTTCAGTTACATCTTCAATAGGCTGAATTGGCTGCTCGTCAGTGGGTTCATGTCACCTCATGACTGTCAGTTCCCTTCTCGCCTGGCTTCCTGTTAGTAAGTGTCCTCAGGACGCTCTTGGAAGCCAGAAGGTGTAAGAGGACTGGAAAGGGAGCCAAAAAGAAAGGGAGAGAAAAGCAGAGAAAACCTGCCTTTTCCTGGAAAAAAAATTTGTACCCCAGGGGGAAAAAATCTCATTAGAATGGAGGGAGGGAAATTTCTGAAGGTGTCTCCCTGCAGAACAATTCTGCTTTAAGAAGGACATTAAAATTTTTAAGTTTTTTTTGATCCACTCTGACCTCCTTTATCCCCCACCTTGCCCTCCCTACCTGTTTGGCACTTTTAAAATGGTATTACTTCTCTTCCACAATAGTGACCTGCTGGGAGTAATAGCAGAGACATTTCCTCTCCTGTGGTTCCAGTTGTCTTTTTAATAATGATTCCCCACCCCCCATCCCTCTGCTGCCTTTCATAAACGTGTTCTCAGGGGCATGGGTAGAAAAGCTTCAGGGGTGTGCTTGTGTGCCCCAAAGGCTAGCTGTGTTTGAGGCTTGATTTCCCCCTACTTCTGGGGCTGCAGCAGCCTGAACCCACCCCTTTGCAAGGTGAACTGCAGCCTTAAGTTCGGATGGTACAGACTTGGAGGTTTGGCTCTTATATTTGAGGGTAATAGTAATAGTGTGAGCTCATTCCCAGGAAAGTTCCTGTAGGGATTCGAGGTGCTTCTAGCTCAGTGAAGTTGGGGTAAATTTCAAACAGCCTTAAGGGTGCTTGCCTGCCCAGTCTTGCCTGAAGCAAGTCATTCTGGGCAGTTCCATGGTCCTCTCCAAGGACTGACTCTTTAGAGGGCAAAGTTCATGTTCACAGGAATCAACAGATGAACCACTTGGAGTTTTCTGTAGGTCACTTTCTCCAAAAGCATGGGCTTGAAGTCTCGTCTTAATTTTTTCCGCCAAAATACCATTGCTCTCAGTGAAGGCTCCTCTCCCAGAGTTGAAAGCCCAAGGGGGCAGTTCCTCCTCTTCTGCAGTTCTTCCTTCCTTTGATTAATGAATTCACTCAGTTCACCCGTTGTTTGTACATCTAGTAAACGTTTGACTGCTTCACTGCTGGGGGCCAGGTGAGCAAAACAGAAAGGTTCCTGTCCTCAGGAGCTTTGTGGGGCAATGGGGAAAACAGTGTCCAGCTGTAGAAGGCAGCCATGTGGCAGCCACCGGGAACCCTGCTGTGGAGAGGATGACCATGGTCCTGGGAGGGAGAAGCAGAGGAGACCCGGGCAGGGTCGTCAGGCAAGGTCCATCCGAGATGGTGAAACCTGAGCCGGGGGTCAGCTGGCTGGGGACAGTCCCAGCAGAGGGTCGCTATGTGCGCAGGTTCCTTGTTGGAAATGAACTTGGTACCTACCAGAAACTGAGAAGAAGCCGAAGTAGAGAGAGGGAGTTGGAGAGGAGCTTGGAGGGGTGGGTGAGCAAGGCCTGGGTGCTGAAGTCCTCTACGTTATCTTAAAAACAAAAAACCTGAAACTCATGAGATGTGCGACTCATTCCATGACCTTGCTTTCTGTTTCTGTAAAGTGGTTTGAAGAAAAGCAGTGTAGTGTAGTGGTTAGCAGTGGACCTGAGATCTGTGCCCATGTCTGAACCCCACTGCTGCCGCTTGCTGTCTTTATAACCTCAGGCAGCTCATTAACCTTCCTGGGCCTCAGTCTCTACATCATAAAATGGGAGCAACTCATAGTACCCACTTTGTGGGACCAATTTGAAGATTAAACGAACTGACATATGTGCCTAACACATAGCAAGAACTCCATATATGTTGTTGTTTAGTCACTAAGTTGTGCCCGACTCTTTTGTGACCCCGTGCACTGTAGCCCGCCAGGCTCCTCTGTCCATAGGATTCTCCAGGCAAGAACACTGGAGTGGGTTGCCATTGCCTTCTCCAATGCATGACAGTGAAAACTGANCACAGTTTGCTTTCAGAGACCCACTCGCCTGCGCATGTCTCCCTCCCATTCTTCTGCTCTGGCTGTTTTCACAATTTCCCTCCGTGGTCTCTGTCTCTCCTTCATGCCCTTGGCCTCTGTGTGTCCCCAGGGAAACCACCAACCTCTTGGCTCCTCCATTCTCTGTCAGTGACGCACAGCTGACACCCACAGCACTTGGAGGTGACCTAGTTTGGGTGAAATGCTGGCTTTTCAGTTACATCTTCAATAGGCTGAATTGGCTGCTCGTCAGTGGGTTCATGTCACCTCATGACTGTCAGTTCCCTTCTCGCCTGGCTTCCTGTTAGTAAGTGTCCTCAGGACGCTCTTGGAAGCCAGAAGGTGTAAGAGGACTGGAAAGGGAGCCAAAAAGAAAGGGAGAGAAAAGCAGAGAAAACCTGCCTTTTCCTGGAAAAAAAATTTGTACCCCAGGGGGAAAAAATCTCATTAGAATGGAGGGAGGGAAATTTCTGAAGGTGTCTCCCTGCAGAACAATTCTGCTTTAAGAAGGACATTAAAATTTTTAAGTTTTTTTTGATCCACTCTGACCTCCTTTATCCCCCACCTTGCCCTCCCTACCTGTTTGGCACTTTTAAAATGGTATTACTTCTCTTCCACAATAGTGACCTGCTGGGAGTAATAGCAGAGACATTTCCTCTCCTGTGGTTCCAGTTGTCTTTTTAATAATGATTCCCCACCCCCCATCCCTCTGCTGCCTTTCATAAACGTGTTCTCAGGGGCATGGGTAGAAAAGCTTCAGGGGTGTGCTTGTGTGCCCCAAAGGCTAGCTGTGTTTGAGGCTTGATTTCCCCCTACTTCTGGGGCTGCAGCAGCCTGAACCCACCCCTTTGCAAGGTGAACTGCAGCCTTAAGTTCGGATGGTACAGACTTGGAGGTTTGGCTCTTATATTTGAGGGTAATAGTAATAGTGTGAGCTCATTCCCAGGAAAGTTCCTGTAGGGATTCGAGGTGCTTCTAGCTCAGTGAAGTTGGGGTAAATTTCAAACAGCCTTAAGGGTGCTTGCCTGCCCAGTCTTGCCTGAAGCAAGTCATTCTGGGCAGTTCCATGGTCCTCTCCAAGGACTGACTCTTTAGAGGGCAAAGTTCATGTTCACAGGAATCAACAGATGAACCACTTGGAGTTTTCTGTAGGTCACTTTCTCCAAAAGCATGGGCTTGAAGTCTCGTCTTAATTTTTTCCGCCAAAATACCATTGCTCTCAGTGAAGGCTCCTCTCCCAGAGTTGAAAGCCCAAGGGGGCAGTTCCTCCTCTTCTGCAGTTCTTCCTTCCTTTGATTAATGAATTCACTCAGTTCACCCGTTGTTTGTACATCTAGTAAACGTTTGACTGCTTCACTGCTGGGGGCCAGGTGAGCAAAACAGAAAGGTTCCTGTCCTCAGGAGCTTTGTGGGGCAATGGGGAAAACAGTGTCCAGCTGTAGAAGGCAGCCATGTGGCAGCCACCGGGAACCCTGCTGTGGAGAGGATGACCATGGTCCTGGGAGGGAGAAGCAGAGGAGACCCGGGCAGGGTCGTCAGGCAAGGTCCATCCGAGATGGTGAAACCTGAGCCGGGGGTCAGCTGGCTGGGGACAGTCCCAGCAGAGGGTCGCTATGTGCGCAGGTTCCTTGTTGGAAATGAACTTGGTACCTACCAGAAACTGAGAAGAAGCCGAAGTAGAGAGAGGGAGTTGGAGAGGAGCTTGGAGGGGTGGGTGAGCAAGGCCTGGGTGCTGAAGTCCTCTACGTTATCTTAAAAACAAAAAACCTGAAACTCATGAGATGTGCGACTCATTCCATGACCTTGCTTTCTGTTTCTGTAAAGTGGTTTGAAGAAAAGCAGTGTAGTGTAGTGGTTAGCAGTGGACCTGAGATCTGTGCCCATGTCTGAACCCCACTGCTGCCGCTTGCTGTCTTTATAACCTCAGGCAGCTCATTAACCTTCCTGGGCCTCAGTCTCTACATCATAAAATGGGAGCAACTCATAGTACCCACTTTGTGGGACCAATTTGAAGATTAAACGAACTGACATATGTGCCTAACACATAGCAAGAACTCCATATATGTTGTTGTTTAGTCACTAAGTTGTGCCCGACTCTTTTGTGACCCCGTGCACTGTAGCCCGCCAGGCTCCTCTGTCCATAGGATTCTCCAGGCAAGAACACTGGAGTGGGTTGCCATTGCCTTCTCCAATGCATGACAGTGAAAACTGAAAGTGAAGTCACTGAGTCGTATCCAACTCTCAGCGACCCCATGGACTGCAGCCCACTAGGCTCCTCTGTCCATGGGATTTTCCAGGCAAGAACACTGAAGTGGGTTGCCATGCCCTCCTCCAGGGTGTCTTCCTGACCCAGGGACTGAACACACATCTTCTGTGTCGGCAAGTGAGTTCTTTACCACTGAGCCACTAGGAAAGCCTGTTATAAAGCTGAAGAGCATTAAGATTGACTGTCCAGGAGGGTGTCCCTTCTTGTCCTGTGGCTTTGTGCAGTCCTTGGCATAAGGATGTGCCCTCAGATGTACACATCTGATTTTGAGATGGACACTCCCAAGACAGGCTGGGCTGGTACGGTGTCCTTGGCCTGAGGCAGCTTCAGGGTAATGCCTATTCTTTCCATGGGTGGTGCTTGGATGTCTTCCTGTTGGACTGAGCATCCAGGTCCCAGGTCTTCCAGGGCAGTGTGGGCTCCATCAGCCTGGAGCCTTTTGTTTCTTCCCTTCCTCAGATGGAGGGGGCTCTTGGTTGAAGTGCTCGTTGTGATTCTGTTTGGGGATTGGAGGTCCATTTCAGCTCGACAAACATTTGTTGGTCATTGGCAGTGTTAGGCCGAGGTGCTAGGTGCTGGGGAATGCTGGGGATCCAGCCCACTCCCTACCTAGAGGAAGGTAATACCTAGTTGGGGAGTCGGGCTCATGGACCTGTAATTCCAGTTTAAACTAGTTAAATGGGAGCCTGTGGGACCAGAAGACGGGTCTTCAGCCCCAGCTGTGGCTTTTGAGAGCACATCCTAGAGGAAGTGTCCAGTGAGTCATCAAGAGTGATAAGAGTAAGGCAGAGATGGGAGAGGCTTTCCGGGAGGTAGAAAGAGATAGCAAAANATGGGGAGGGGGAGGGAAAGCTGCAAACATTTTGATGAGATGCAGGAGGAAAGGACAGCATGGAGGCCGAAGCTGCAGAACAAAATGAAGCGTGTGTGCTTTCCCAGGGACTGTGGGATGGAGCCCGCAGGCCATGGGGCCCCTGGGGGATCCCAGGAAGGGGCTTCTGTGCCCGAGCATTGTAGTCCGACCTTTCTGATGGCAGAGTGGAGGGTGGATGTGGGCAGGAG
Source organism: Neotragus pygmaeus (assembly GCA_006410875.1). Lineage (NCBI taxonomy): Eukaryota > Metazoa > Chordata > Mammalia > Artiodactyla > Bovidae > Neotragus > Neotragus pygmaeus. The sequence continues at coordinate 234,649 of SJYV01016348.1, read as the reverse complement.
GGAGGGGCATCAGCATGCATAGCCAGGAAGACTGCGGGAGGCCGTGGCTCTAGTCCAGTTGAGAGGTAACGAGGACAAAGGTAGGGCTCTGGTCGCTGGTGTGTGGGGGGTAAACTAGACGGAAGTCAGGAGATACGGGCAGGCTTTGGTGGAGAAAGGCTCCGTGGGGGACAGATCCCACAGAAGGTGGCTTTCAAGGATGTTGGGACATAGGACAAAGATCCTGTTCATGGACGCGGGCACTGATTCTGCTTCCTGCTTCCCCCCCAGGGTGATGATGTCTCCTGAATGCTGAGTTCTGTTCAAGGACCAGAAGATCCCCATGTGGGCAAACACTTCCCTAAACAGAAACACAAAGAGTTTTGAGTTAAATTCTCAGTTGGTGATGTGTGTGTGTGTAAAATAGAAAAGACAGTAATGTACAAAGATTCAGTCTTCTCAACTCTCGTAGGATCCTTAGGCGAAGAGTGTCGTCATGTCATGTGTTAGGCTTGTGAAAATCCTGGGCCTACGAGTGGCAAGAGGGGCTAAGGAATGAGAACACGTATGTAGCATCTGTGCTTCCTCTGTGTACCCACGTGGCCCCAGCAAGTTTTATAACCGTGACTGACTGAGTACCTGATGAATTTCTAGCAGGTATCTGTGTGCTGTCTCTCCTAAGCGAGTCTGTAGCCCCCAACACGCCTGCTCTTTCATACTCTCCCAATTCCTGCAGGTCATCTGTTCAAGGGAGTGGTTTTCCTGAATCCTGTCACAGTTTTGTAGTACTCTGTGCAGTGTGTATCATTTACAACATGCTGGGTTATCTGATTATTGTCTTCATTTCTGTTCACAGTCTCACGAGGAAGGTGTTGGCCACCACTCATGGCAAGTGGAACTGTGTTTCCAAGAGGTTAAATAACGTGCCCAGATGGGGAGGGAGCTGGGAATCAAACCTGCATTATTGGGCTGTTTTTTCCACCATGCTGAGTTGCATTTACTGAAATGGACACCAGTAGTGTACAGTTTCTGTTTGGAATCTTCCTGGGAAGGAATGAACAAGTGAATAACAGCCCCATAGTCAAGTCCACAGAGCCCCCCAAACTTCTATCCTGCGTATCTGCCCCTTCTGCCACCCGTGAAGGCAATTCTGCTTGTCCCACCCTGGCAAGACTTTAAAGCTGATCCCTCAGCTGAAATGAGCAGATGGAGTGAGCAGTATGTTATTATTATTTAATAAAGCATGTGTTGTTCCCTATTTGGCACTGCGGCCAAGTCACTGTTCTAGCAGGTGGTGGGTAACTGGACCCCAGCCCCCTGATTCTGGCTCAGGAACTCCCTGGTCCAGCCTTTGATAACAGAACAAGAGGAGAAAACAGTGACATAGGACACTTCCTGTCCCAAAGGGGATGTGATACAGGACACCTGAAACAACAGGCGGAAGAAAAGCTCCACTAGAGCTGCCTGGGGAGAGCCAGCCCCAGCCCGCCCTCCGCAGGCCATCTAAGATCTGGTGAGGAGTGGGAGTGGGCCAGCTCACTCAGTGGATTACAACATGTGCTCTGTGGGCTAGCACAGGTTTACCGCTGACATCCTAGCTTCTGCCCTCTTGAGGAGTGCAATTCTATGATGGGGAGCAGCAAGCAACCAGGCAGTAAGAATTATTATGATGAAATTTAATTTTTTATTCAGAAAGAAGAGGGCTTGTGGGAACCCAGAAGAAGGGTTCCTAAATTATCCTGGAGAAATCAGGGAAGTCTTCCAGGAGGAAGAGGAGTCTAGGCTGGGAGTGGAAGGGTGAATAGGAGTTTGACCATGCAGAGTTGCACAGGCTTTAATGGTCATAGATGGAAAAGAAACAAGAAAGATTGTTTTAATAATTACAGTAAAAATAGAAAATTAAAACTTCATTGCTAGTCTTTTTCCCTCTACCACTTCTGTAACTCACTCTTATTAGAGGTATAATCCACGTAGCATGTGGGGGCAGGCAGAAAGGGTTTATGTTTGAATGATTGTTTCTGGGCTAGATATATGCAAATGGGAAGGCTTTTATTTTGTAAGGTAAAATGTCTGGAAGCCTGAGTCCTAGATTAAAGTCACCCAACATCGTTTTGATTTCTTTAAACTGGTGCATAGCCAACCAGTAATTCAGTTCAGGGCCCTGAAATTTACCTGTTTGAAACTGTCACAAGTCCAGGTGAGTCACTTGCAGTGGAAATGTAAAAAGTCTGGAAGTTTGGATATTTCAGTCAAAATCTCAACCCTGCCAGAGGCTATGCATATGATCTTGGGTAAATCACATCATTTCAACCAAAAATGAGAAATTAAACTCTTTTTATTTGCTTATTTGTCCATCAATTTATTCCCCCCTTACCCTCCCCACCCTTTTACTTTGAAAAGCCGACAGAAAAATTGCATAGAGAGAATAAAGGCAGTGTGTGAGTGTCTGTAGACATACACAAATATATTTATTTTTGCTGAACTTTTGAAAGTAAGTTGCAGACTTCATGGCACTTCCCTCCTAAAATATCTGTCTTTTCCTAGTTTAGAATGGTGGAATTATCAAATTATCAGGAACTTTTATATTGATGCAATACTTTTGTCTGATGTTCATTCCATTTAGAAGCTCCATAATGGTCTCAACTATGTCCTTTATGATTATAAGCTCTGTTTCTGATTCAGTCTAATCAAGGACAAATGGTATTCAATCTTTCTGGTGTCCTCTGATCAAGAATGTGGTTCCCCAGCCTTGTTTCTTTGCCAAGTGGACGTTTTGGAAGCATTCGCAAGAGGCATTTTGCAGAGCCCACAACATATTCACTCAGCAATTCTCACTGATTGGACAGCTCCTATGTGCCAGGCACTGTGCTGGTGATAGGAAAACATCACTGTCAGGGCCAGTGTGATCTTTTTCCTTTTGAAGCTTGTCTAGTGGGAGAGCCTAACGAGAAATAAGCAAATTGTGGAGAAGGAAAAGTGCTGGGAGAGACTGGAGAGAATTCCTGGTTGGACACACATCTGAAAAAGAAAGAAAATAAGCTTGAGATGAGACTGATTGGGAAGAGCGTTACTTCTGATGATGCGACTAAGGAGGGCCTGTTTCTTAGGTATTTAAGTTGAGATCCAAGGGAAGAGAAAGGGAGCAGGTGGTGACTGCATTCCTGGCAGAGGAAATTGCATATGCAAAGGCCCGGAGGCTGGGGCATGTTTGGCCTGGTTGAGGAACTGAGCGAAAGGGCATTTTGATTGCAGAATGGTGGGCGGGGAGCAGGGGGGATGAGGTGAGCTTGTTGCCGTGGGTAAGGGTCAGATCAAGGAGTGGCTTTTTGACCTCTTTTTAGACGCAGTGGGAGCCATTGGAAAGTTGAAAACTGGGGCTCCTCGTGAGCTGAGTCATGTTTTATAAAGATCACTGGCTGCTATTTGAAGCACCTCTGAAGGTAGTTGCTAGGTTGAAATGAAGTCTCTTCTGCAAATTGAAAATGATTGTACATTGAAGGTATTGTTTGCAAAAATCAGAGGTACCACAAAAGATGATTTTAAAAATTCTGAGTTATTTTTGTATTCGAAATTAGACTTGAGTAATTTCTGATTCCACCTTCCGGAGAGCTTGGTGGGGTCATGTCTTAGTCCTCATCTTGTGTGTGGTTTGTCACTGATGGGAGCTGACATCCTTGCACTCTAGAAATGACCCAGTGGTCCCATTGCCTCCCAGGTAGCTTGTACCTTGGTTGGGGGCTGGCGTCTCTGGGGAATCTTGCCCCTGCTGGCTGCGGAGCTCTCTCCCACCTGACCTTATTCCAGCTTCTTCCCAGAGCCCACTGAGCTTTGCTTCAGCTCCTTCCAGTGGCCCACACTGGAACCAAACCAGAGCTTATTAAGAGGAAACAGGACAGGAGGCACAGTGATGTGGCTGCCTCATGGGCACCGGCTGTTCCCTCTGCTGGAATGCTTTTCCTGCCCCATTCTCTTGAGCAGCTGCTGCCCAGGAAATCCTTCCTCCTCTGACCACCCTCACTATGCTTGATCAGTTTATTACATGCATGCACAGGGTGATCCCTTGTCTTCAGAGTGCATGGTTCTGTTTTGAATAATGCATGCATGAATGTCTGTGAACATTCGATTACTGTTTGTCTCCCCTACTTGGCTGTAAATTCTGTGAGGGGCGGGAACACGTCTGCGGTTGCTCATCACATCACCCCAGTGTACTCCCCTGCTTAACCCTTTGGTGGCCGGGTTCTCCAGAGCACTGCTAGACACAGATGGAAGCTTGCCAAGTGTGGGCACATGGGTGGCTCCCAAAGCTGGAAGGCATGGCTCTTTCTCCCAGGGGCCTGAACTAGTCAGTTGTTGGCAAATCCTCTCCAGACTTCAGAGAATGCAGTAAGATGGAAATGAGAGAGTGTAGGAATGCTAAGTGTTAGAGAGTGTTAGGAGATAACCAGCATGTCCTGTCCTTAGCCCCAGGAGCTCAGGACCCCTGAAATAATAGTCACCCTTTTACCTTCAGAGCAGGCCATCAGGCACCTCCCTCTTTGTTTCCCTGATCTCTCTCCTGCCTTCTCCCCTTTTACGTCTCCTGTCCCCATGTTGATATTTTCTAGAGAGGAACCGGGGTGTGTTTCATTTTTCTGTTCTATGCCAAGTCTCCATGAGGGAGAGGATGCTGTGCAATCAGAAGTGTTTTCCCTTCTCAGCTCCTTCGTGAGGACGCTACCCTGAAAGAATGTCCCGTTTTATTGAAGACCTCAGCCAGCCTCAGCAGGAGCCCTTATTTCACTTGGATTGTATTTATTCCCCAGTGGGAATAGATATACTGGTTCTGGGCAGATACACTTCTGTGTCCTCACTTCCCTGGGATGTCTGCTGGACAGCCTTTTGAATGGAAACTTAGAATCCATGTGGCAGTGGGTGGAGAGAGGTAGCAGCAAGATGGAGGAGGGACTCTTCTTGGGTGATCCCAGAGAGGGATGCAAGCATGTAGCAAGCAGCCTTGCTCCTTGACCTCCCCATAAGATTAAAATATTAACAGAGGTCAGAGACTCAAATGTCTATGAAGACAAGGCAGGTGGGGAGCTCTCCTACACTTGAAGGCTGTATTCTCTGGTTAGCCCCAGTCTTCACCGCTCCCTTTTGCCCTGAAGGTAAAAACGACTGCTGATTTTAAAGGAGCAGGCTTCTTCAGTGGGCACATGGTTGCGTTTGTTTTGTGGGTGTTAGTTGTTTGGGGTGAGGACTGTGGTAAACCAGAAGTCCTGTGGTTACCCAGGAGGGCGGTGCCTCCACTCACGGCAGTTGGCTTGTGAGGATGTGGACCCAGTGTCACCAGATAATCTGGGTTTCTGAGAGACTTTTGAGATCTGGATTTGTATGTAGAATTACTTCATTTTTAAATGTTGACAACAAACCCAAGTTTCAGAAAATTGTGTGTGTGTCAAACACAGCTCCCCTGTGAGTTACCTTTTCCCTGAAGACTGGCAGTCNACTTCCCTGGGATGTCTGCTGGACAGCCTTTTGAATGGAAACTTAGAATCCATGTGGCAGTGGGTGGAGAGAGGTAGCAGCAAGATGGAGGAGGGACTCTTCTTGGGTGATCCCAGAGAGGGATGCAAGCATGTAGCAAGCAGCCTTGCTCCTTGACCTCCCCATAAGATTAAAATATTAACAGAGGTCAGAGACTCAAATGTCTATGAAGACAAGGCAGGTGGGGAGCTCTCCTACACTTGAAGGCTGTATTCTCTGGTTAGCCCCAGTCTTCACCGCTCCCTTTTGCCCTGAAGGTAAAAACGACTGCTGATTTTAAAGGAGCAGGCTTCTTCAGTGGGCACATGGTTGCGTTTGTTTTGTGGGTGTTAGTTGTTTGGGGTGAGGACTGTGGTAAACCAGAAGTCCTGTGTTTACCCAGGAGGGCGGTGCCTCCACTCACGGCAGTTGGCTTGTGAGGATGTGGACCCAGTGTCACCAGATAATCTGGGTTTCTGAGAGACTTTTGAGATCTGGATTTGTATGTAGAATTACTTCATTTTTAAATGTTGACAACAAACCCAAGTTTCAGAAAATTGTGTGTGTGTCAAACACAGCTCCCCTGTGAGTTACCTTTTCCCTGAAGACTGGCAGTCCCCAGACCAGCGCAGGGTGGGTCATCAGAAGGCTCTGTTGCTTTGATTGGCAGAACACAAGCAAATGAGGATTTAAACCCAAAGAAGAGCTGCAGGGAAGCCGCCAGGGGAGGTGGGGGGAGATGGCTTTGGCCCAGGGAGACACCATCAGCCTGCCTCGCTGAGCCTCAGCTTGCTGGTGAATGAAATGGGGCCAGCGGCATTTGTTGCTTAGAGCATTTCTGGGTGTCCTGCCCAGAGCTCAGTAGCTGTCACTCGAGCAGTCCTTCAGTGTGCTTGCTCACACTGCACTTGGCATGGCCCCTGGGTCTTCCTGCTGGTTTTTAAAGAGCCCCAGGCTCCCGGTCCCCACACGGGCTCATCTTTCCCCTGTGGCCCCTGAGGCATCACAGGCTCCTGTCCCTTTCTGCTGGTTCTCTTGAATCCCTTCCCTCCTCTCCTGCCACCATCCACTCCAGGTTGATGTTGTTGTTCAGTCGCTCAGTTGTGTCTGACTGTTTGTGACTTCACGGACTGCAGTGCACCAGGCTTCCCTGTCCTTCACCGTCTCCTGGAGTTTGCTGAAACTAATGTCCATTGAGTCAGTGATACCGTCCAACCATCTCGTCCTCTGTCATCCCCTTCTCCTCCTGCCTTGAATCTTTCCCAGCATCAGGGTCTTTTCCAATGAGTCGGCTCTTCGCATCAGGTGACCAAAGTATTAGAGCTTCAACTTCAGCATCAGTCTTTCCAATGAATATTCACCCCACCTCCGGATAACTGTGTTCTCCTAGATTGCTTTACCTCCCCATGCTTGGGTTTCCCCGTGAGTGAGATGCCAGTGGGGTGACAGTATCATCGTCCCCAAGCTGGGAGGAGGAAACCAGGGAACACGAGGCAGTGCCTGACTGCTGCCTGGCACGTGCCCCACGGAGTAAGTGACTCTTGCTGCTCCGATTGTTATTAGTCTAGCAATGGTTGTGGCACAAATTAGAAACCCGTGTTTCTGCTAGTGCTTCAGGGTCATCTGTGGGAGGTAAATTCAGTCGTCCTGGGGTCCATCTTGTGCTAACCTTTTCATGGTTTGTTGGTGGGGGAAGAGAGGATTAGGTGGAACAACCCTCAGTCTAGTACTTCTCTTTTGACTTATTCTCAAGCACTTATACCTTTTACCTGTTAATTGCCTCGAAAATAAAGAATTAGCAAGATAGTTTCATTTTTCTTTACTATGCCACTGGTGCAGCCTCAGGACCTATATCGGAGCAGCCTTCCCATACACCCCGCCTCAGACCCTGTCCTCAGTCGCTCTCCACCTCCTACGTGGAAGGAAGTTCATTTCCTTCAGAGGACTTTTCCTACTGATGACTCTATGTTCTATCATCTTCCTTCCTAGACTATAAGTTCCATGAGGTCAGACTGGATTGCTCACTGTGGGAAGGGAAGTAGGAGGGATAGAAGAAAAGAAAACCCTACAGAGGTCCTTAGATAAACCCAAGGCCTAGGATTTTGATCTGGTGTTAGCTCTGATCTGGGGACTGGGAATGATAAGAAGCAGGAAGGCAGCTTTCTCTGTATCAATGCAGGGTGACTTGGCTGCTGGTGGATTCTCTAAACTTCACACAGATCTTCCTTCTGCAGAGCCTGTCAGTTTCCAAGGAGGACGCACAGCCTCTTCACCCCGTTCCAGCCAAAGATGTTTTCTCCTTGGTCAGTTAGTGCTTGTTGCGGGCCTGCTGAACCAGCTGTTGTCTCTGGACCATTTCTGGATGACCTAGGTTATTGTGGAAAGAGAACAGATAGTAGTAATAATAGCAAGTGACATTCACCTCTGGAACTTTCCCTCCATTCTTAGTAACTTAATGAGACTTTTGTTGTCTCCATTTTATGGAGGAAGAAACCAAGGCTTAAAGGGCATAAGTTACTAGCCTAAAATCATAAAATTTATAAGTAGCAGGGCCAATGTTTAAACCATGTCATTTGTCTTAGAAGCAACTGCTTAACTGCTGAACTGTGGAAGACTTCAGATCACTGAAGTTTGGCCGTGGGATGTGTCATGGGCAGGGAGAGAGGGGGAGAGAAGGGGAAGGAAATGTGGCAGATTTATCTTTGTAATTTTCCTTGGCTTTGGCTAATATTAAAATTATTTTGAGCACTCCACTGACAAAGGCGGAAGAGAGAACCCAATTTGATATTAAATATTTGCAATGGAAAATTCACAAAGTCCTTTTGAATGGAAGATATTTCCGAGTAATTCCCATGGGACTAATTCGGCCAGTTGTTGCTTCTGCTGCACGCTTCCTGTGGTTGCTTCACTGTTCTCAGAAATGAACATTCCTGACTTTGAAGTCCTGGGGTTACGCCAGGCGAGATGCTGAACTCTGCCTTGGTTTCCCAGGCAATGCATGAATAAAAGGGAGAGGGCTGTGCAGGGCACTTCATTGCTTGCCTGTGACTCTGGGCTTTACAAAAATTACGTTAAGTTCGGCGTCTCCAGGCAGGGAAGTGGGATCTATCACTTCCCAGTCTTCATACCCCAGTAGCTGGTGCCTAGCGCCATGAAGGGTGCTCAGCACTCTATATGCCCTAACTCTCACGATCCTCACAACTGCAAGGTCCCAGTAACCCTTAACCCTCTTTTATAGACTAAGACAGAGGCTCAGAGAGGGTAAAGTTCTAGGCCCACTTGGCCCGTGGCAGAGCTGGGACAAGAAGCCAGTTCTGTTTGATTCAAAAATCCCATGCTGCAAATTACTGCACTCGGTGCCGGAACTGTATTCGGAACTTAGAACTGGTTGATGGAGGGCCTGGAGATCATTCCATACCCCTGGCCACTGTGGGCCAGAACTGCCAGCACAGGGGAGCAAGGGGTGCTCCCCTTGTCTGACTGGCTTGGCCTGTCCCCTGCCGCATCTGCACGGGTGATTTCAGCCTGGCGTCCATCCATGCAGGGGAAAGCGAGAGTAGCTGCTCACTCGGCATTGGTGGCCCACACTGAGAGCCTTTGGGCGAGAAAACCCTCCTGTATGAAGTGGCCCTGCCCATCACTGCATCATGGATTGCTTCATCCAGGCAGCCTGAATTACTGGTCACTCTGCTAGAGTCTGATTTCTGATGAGGGAGCATCTGGGAAGTAAATGCAGGAGGACAGGGCTTTTGTGAATTATGTTCACGGCTGTGTTGCTGGTTTTGGGTATATCACCTGGTGTCTTGTGGGGCTTAATATGCATTGGTTGCCTCTTTACTATCAAGGGTCTTTTGCTAACTGTTGGCTCCTCCGGTCTGATTCCCCTCCAGTCAGACTCTCTCATATGCTGTTCCTTTTGCATAAAATGCTGTGCGCTCTGCATATCACACTGTTCTGTGGTGATGCAGCATCATCCCTCTCCCCTTCAGCTTAAATGTCACCTTTTTAGATTGCGCCTTCCCAGGTCTCCCTGTAGGCTGGCCCCCATGTCTAAATGGTGTCTCTGTGTTAATGCTCTCATAACACCCTATACTGTAAGGTATGTGACCCAGTTTATAGTTATGTACATATGAGTGGCAGTGTTGAACATCTGGCCTTTCAGTGAATTGTTAGCTCTACAAGAGCAGAGCTCTGTCTGTCTGTCTCACTCTTGTCCTGGGATGTGGTAGGCACTCACTAAACACTTGAGAGTGAGTGAGGTCTTTATCCTCCCCTCTGACACTACACATCTGCCTCTGGAGTGATGGGTTCTAATGTTTTGACTGTTTAAAGCTGAATGAAGAGTTTTACCTCCNCCCTGCATCATGGAAGGGAGTGGTTTCTTTTCCCTTTGGATCTCAGAATGCTTAGGTTCACAGAAGGCTCTGACTGCCCTCATCATAGTTACCATCCCCAGGCCAGGGCTGCTGCTTTGAGGGCCACTGGTTATTACTTGAGTATTTTAGGATTCTTAAAAGAGTCATATATGAGTCTTAGTTCTCAACCGCTGAGTCAGTAGGCAAGGTGAAAGAAGGTGTGTGTCTGCAGACCTGTCTGGCTAACTCTCTCTCTTCTTTTCCCACCTTATGGTGTCTTGCTAGCCTTGAAATAAAAGGAATCTTGCACTAGGGGCATTGGAAGAGGTTGGGAAAAATCAAAGCCCATCAGGTGGGAGCTGGCTTAGTGCAGTCTGGGGTGAGCAGAGAGCTCTCGCGTTTGAGGCCAGAGCAGGAGGGAAACACTTGTACAAAACCTGCAGGCTGGGAACTGTCGCTAGGCTCCAGTGCTCTAGGCCTGTCTCATAGGAGGCCACTCTGAAGGATAAGACCTGCAAGAGAGACCAGAAATCCTGTTTGGGTCCTTCCTGCCTGGCTCTTTCCTCCTTTCCTGTTTCTTCTTATTGATGAGCACCACTCAGGCTCATCCGTGCTTGGCCCTTCCTTGTCAGTATTGGCTTTCAGCTCGCCCGGCCGACATCCTGTGGACGCTGCAATTCAGNAGACCAGAAATCCTGTTTGGGTCCTTCCTGCCTGGCTCTTTCCTCCTTTCCTGTTTCTTCTTATTGATGAGCACCACTCAGGCTCATCCGTGCTTGGCCCTTCCTTGTCAGTATTGGCTTTCAGCTCGCCCGGCCGACATCCTGTGGACGCTGCAATTCAGACAAACAGCAAGATCATCAAAGAGCAAAGCATGAATGAAAAACTGCTTTATGACATGCCTTCAAAGTGTCCTTTTAGGAGTTCAAAGGATGTGGAGAGGAGGCAGGGGAATCAAAGGAGACGGGGAGAGCAATGAACTCTCCAAGGAATCATTGGGTTTTTCATTGTATATTTTCTATGACGCTTGTGATTTAAAAATCAAAAGTAATCCTAGCCCTCAAGGGTTCTCTGTGTGCAGCTCTGATGCACAGAAGGACACAACTCAACCTTGCTGGCTGGAAGGCTTTGACCCCTACCTTCTAAGTCACCCGTTTGGCATCTGCATTTTCTCTTTGGACCTCAATCGAATATTTTGATCTGGAAAGACTGTGTCCAGAGATGGAGATTGAATGATGCTTATGTTGTTCGATGGAGATGAATAATTAAGTCTGTGTAGAAACTCCCCATTACTTTTTGCATTTAAAGACAGGCCCGAGTCCAGCTATAGCAGTAGATATGCAGAGCTCAGAAAAGATCTGGCATAGATTGAAAGATTCCAGAGACTTCTGTTCTGACAGACAGAAGGGGAATTGAGACTGTACTTGAGGCTGGAGTTGGACCTAATTAATACACTTGTGGGAACACCGTTGATATTTTGATGCGGAAATCCATTATGCCTAGTCCACTCAGAATGTCTTGGCAGCTAACGTCATTCCATCCATGCAGGATGCTTGAATGAAATGAATGAATGACCTAACAAATAGACAGCTCTGATGTGGTAACCCTAGAGCAGCTTCTATCAAGGCAGTGTTTTCTCTTCTTTTGGGGTCATTCAGGCTCAGAACATGAAGACGGTCTTGAGGGTGAGCTTTGCATTGCTATTTCAGTGAAGTTTACAAAGGATTTCAACTGCATGGGACAAACTGGGCTAAGGTAGAGGGATTTTGTTGTGTATTGAAAACTCCGAAGGGAGGCTGGATTCCTGGCTTATCTGGTGCTGACAAGCACCAGACTGAACGTTTGTGTCCCTGAAAGAGTTGTTTTACAACACCCCTATCCGCCAAGGTGACGATGGTATTAAGAAGAGGTGGGGGCCTTTGGGAGATGATTTGGTCCTTAGAGTGGAGCCCTTGTGAGTGCAGCCCTCACGCATGATACTCATGCCTTTATAGAGACTCCAGAGAGCTCTTTCATTCCTTCCACCATGTGAGGACACGGTGAGGTGACTTTCACCAGATATACTGACTTTGCCAGCACCTTGATCTTGGACTTGCCAGCTTCTTAGAGCTGTGGCAGCTTTGTTGTTTATATGCTACCTAGTCTATGGCATTTTTGTTACAGCATACAGTCTAAGGAGCTGGTTCAAGGGGCCCTGGAAGTGTCCTCAGGACTCTTGTTTTGCCTTCTCTTCCGCTCAGCTCTGCTGAATGTGTGTTTCTGTTTTCTGCAAACCAAGGTGAGGCCCTTGGGCCCAGGAGGTACTCTTTCATGATTAAGAACACATCAGGAATCCCTGGCCGTCCAATTGTCAGGACTCCACTCTTCCACTGCAGGGGCGTGGGCTTGATCCCTGGTTGGGGAACTAAGATCCCACAAGCTGCGTGGCGTGGCTAAATAAATCAATTGAACACCATCTCTAGAGCCAGAAGCAGTCTTGATTCAAATCCCCAGGCCATCACCGACTAGTTGCACAACTGTAGACATATTTCTTAACATCTCCGTGCCTTAGTTTCCTTGTCTTGAAATGGGACACGAGGATGATGGTGATAGTGACAGGGATGGCTGAAGTTTTGAGCACTTGCTCTTCCACCTTGTGTTCTTCCAAATACTCTGTGTAAATAAATTCACTGATTTTCACAACAACCTGTGAGGTAGGTGCCATTAGTAGCCACATTTTACAGATGAGGAAACTGAGGCGCAGAAAGTTTAAATAACTTATCTGTTACACAACTAGCAAATGATGGAACCAGAAGTTAAATCCAGGTAGTCTGGTTCCAGAATTAGTACTATTGATTCCCAAACTATGCTGCCTCATATAATAGAACTTATAGTTTACGGGGTTGGTGTGGGAAGTCAGTGAGACGGTACACATGAAGACACTTAAGGCAGTTCTTGGCACATAAGGGTCATCTTAAAAAAGAAAAAAACGCTGCCAGTAACTTGGCCTATATTCTATGCTCTCAGTAACCGCAGCAGGGAATGATTCTCTTCTAAGTATTCCACAAAACTCTTAGAACCAATCACTATGGCCAAGAGATTACAGTGTTCTGGTAAGCCAGCCTGGTACTGGGGGCAGAACTGACACCAGCTGAACCACATCAGTTGAAAAATGAAGGAGGATTGTTTCATCAGAGTGAAGAAGCCGACTTAACTAGAGGTCAGAAGGGAGGGAACCGTGAGGAACCCTCCTGAATCAAGAGTCCGCTCTGGCAGTAGGGACTGTCTGGATTTCTCTGGGAAATCAGTTTGCAACTGACAAATGAAGACAAGGTGGTCAGAGACCCTCCATCGAAGTCTACTGGATCCTTCAGCATGACGTGTGAGGGGAGAGGGCTGATCAGGTTGAAAAGAAGGACGATTTTTAAGGCTAAACTCACCATATCACTCAGGGCGGCACACAGAGGTTAAGTCAGGAAGTGAAGTGCTGGTTCATCTGGATCTGCAGGAAGGTAAATAGGACGTAATTACCCAGATGGCATGTGGGCAGGCCCTGAGGCCACCTTGTGAGAAGTGCTGGGCAAGCACCCGCAACCACTAATGATGCACTGACAGCCCCGGCGCTGCTCAGAGATGGCGCCACTGGCCCCAGAGTGCCCATTCCCATGGTCCGGGGTGAGTCAGGCCGTGCTGAAGCCGGGCCCCCGCCTGGCTCACCAGTCCCACTTCCTCCACTACCCGGTGGTCCCCACCCACACAGCCACCACGCCCAGCTGAGCACTGACCATTTGGTCCAGAATTAGTATCTGAGGCCAAAATGGGAATCTTGGCCCAAGGTCTTGTGGGTGGTGGATGAATTACAAAGGGGCCCAGAGGTAAGATATCAGTTTGCCAGTTTCTACTTAAGTCCCTACCAGCTTCCACTTGCTGGGCTGTGTTGGCTGGAGGAGGCGTAGAGAGACATTGCCTTCAGTGGCTGAGTCTGGGCAGCTGACTCCTGTCAACCATCTCAAGGTTATGTTGGAAATGTGAGTGTGTGGTGGCTACCACCACTATAAAAATAGCTTGATGATAGTCACTCAGCTGCCTTCTCCCAGCTGCTTATTTTTGTGTGTGTCTGCATCTGGTCAGTTCTGACGCTATTGCCCATGCAGATTACTCCAGACTCCTCTTCTACCTTCTCTTTTTCTTGCACTGAAGAAGATCTTGTTTAATAAATTATTACAGAAAGACGGCCTCCACAACTTTCTCATGGCTCTTTACTGAGGCTCCAGAACCATCTCCTACTGCAAACTGGGTATTTTATCTACAATATATGTTTTCTTCTCTCTCCCCCGCTTTATTAATGATTTCTCTTTTCTGACTCTTCCCTTCAAACCTATGTTAAAATGACCCATCCTACAAGTCGTCACCTTTCTTCAACTTTCCTCTCTGCTTGGAGCTGTATGTATCCTTTCTCCTACTCTGTCTTGAAAGAAAAGTTTGCTTATTATCCTCACTTCTCAGTAACTATTACAATATAGTTTCCACTTCTCTCCACCACATTGAAGCTGCCCTTCCAGGCTTGCAACAACAACCAATTGGGAGGTCTCCACATGTTTTAAGTGATCCTTCCCTATCAGTGAAAAGAAAAAAAATGGAATGTGTGCCTCAGTGTATGAATATTCACTTGTAAATTACAGTTGACTCTTGAACAGCATGGATTTGAACTGTGCAGGTCTCCTTATTTTAAGCAGGTATTTTTCAATAAACATAAACCATATACCACCTGGTCTGTGGCTGGTTGAATCTACGGATATGTGCATGCTAAGCTGTGTCAGTCATGTCTGACTCTCTGTGACCCTATGGACTACAGTCCACCAGGTTTCTCTGTTCATGGAATTCTCCAGGTAAGGATACTAAAGTGAGTTTCTGTGTCCTCTTCCAGGAGATCTTCCTGGCCCAGGAACCGAACCCACATCTCTTGGGTCTCCAGCATTGTTAAGCGGGTTCTTTACCACTAGTGCCACCTGGGAAGCCCCACAGATGTGGAGGGCCAACTATAAACTATACAAGGATTTTCTACTACATAGGAGTTGGAACCCCTAACCTTTGCCTTGTTGAAGGGTCAACTGTGTATACATATGCTAGTGTACACATTCTATACTATAAAATAGAAACCAAAATAAATATTTTAAAGGATGGTTTTAATATAGAAGATTGAATATTTTCCCTAGTGGATGGTCTTTACAATGCTTGAGTCTAAATACTGATTTCAGTGTATTTTTTTTTGTTTCATCTTTGAGATATAATTTAATACAATAAAATCAATTTTAAGTGTACAAGTCAATGGGTTTAGATAAGTACATAAAATCTTGTAACTGCTACCCTGGATTTCCCAGGTGACACTAGTGGTAAGGAACCCGCCTGACTCTGCAGGACACATGAGATGTGAGTTCGATCCCTGGGCTGGGAAGATCCCCTAGAGCAGGGCATGGCAATCCACTGGCAGTATTCTTGCCTGGAGAATCCCATTGACAGAGGAGCCTGGTGGGCTACAGTCCATAGGGTCACAAAGGGTCAGACATGACTGAAGCGACTTAGCACACACCTGTGCACTCAGAACCACTACCCTAATCAAGATGTAAAGCATTTCTGTCACCCCAGAAAGATCTCTCATTCCTGTTTGCAGTTAATCCCTGACCTCTCCTCCAGCCCCTGGCAACTACTGACTTGCTTTTTATCACTGCAATTTTGCCTTTTCTAGACTGTCACGTAAATGAAATCACATAGTATATGGTTTCTGTGTGTCTGGCTTCTTTCACTTACCATGATACTTTGATTCATTTATGCTTTGGTGGTTCACTCATTTTAATGGCTAAGTAGTTATCACTGATGGACACTTAAGTGGTCTCTAGTGTTTGGCTGTTATGCCTAAAGCTGCTTTGAGAATTGACGTATAAGTCTTTTTTGCAGATATGTTTTGATTTCTCTTGGGTAAATACATAGGAGATGGATTTTTGTGTCATATACTTACTGAGTGTATGTTTAGTTTATAAGAAACTACCAAACTGTTGTAAAGTGGCCATGCCATTTTGTCAGCATCAGCCATGTGTGGGACATCCGATTGTTCCTGCATCCCTGTCAACATTTGATATTGCCAGTCTTAAGTTTTAGTTATTCAAATGAGTACATAGTGGTAGCTACTGTGTTGATCGGCCATCAGTATCTGCTCTTTGGTGGAATATGTCTTCTGCCATTTTATTTTTAGCAGGTTATTTCTCCTTTCTGTGTTGTAAGAGTTTATCACATACTCTCTGTACATGTCTTTTATCAGATATGTGGTTTGCAAATATTTTTTACCACTATGTAGCTTTTTGCTAACAGTGTAATTTGAAGAGTAAAAAATGTTTAATTTTGATGAAATACAAATTATAATCTTTTTCTTTTATAGTTCATACCATTTTCAAAAATTTTTTGCCTCACCCAAGTTCACTTAGATTTTACCCTGTGCTTTTATTCTAGGGGTTTAATAATTTTAGCTTTTACATTCAAGGCTTTGATTGGTTTGAATTAAACTTTTTTATGGTGTGAAGCAAGGTTTTTTTTTTTTAATGTTTGCTTGTTTATTTATTTGTTACTTGTGTAAGAGTATCTACTGGCCTCAGTACTGTTTGGTAAAGGGTTGGTTTTTCCTCACTGCATTGGTTTGACAACTTAGTTGAAAATCAGTATAAATACATGTATGTATGTCTGGATTCTATTCTGTTTCATTTATTTGTGTGGCTGTCTTTATGCCCATAACACACTGTCATAATTTCTGTAGCTTTACATGAAGGTTGCTCAATTGTGTCCGACCCTTTGTGACCCCATGGACTAGCGTGCCAGGCTCCTCTGTCCATGGAATTCTCCAGGTGAGAATACTGGAATGGATAGCTGCTACCTTCTCCAGAGGATCTTCCCAACTCAAGGATCGAACCTAGGTCTCCCACATTGCAGGTGGATTCTTTATCCTCTGAGACACCAGGGATGAAATCAGATAGTGTAATCCTTCAACTTTTTCATTGTCAGAATTGTTTAGATGGCTCTACTTTTTAACATGTTTTAAAATCTATCATATTGCTATCTGTTTTTTATTGGTGCCATCTGGTTTTTGTTTTGATTTTTTTTTTCTGTTTTTTTTTTTTTGAGTAAGTTTTAAATTTTTTAGCAACTTACTTTCGCAATTTACATGCCATAAATTTACCCATGTTAGATATAGTGAGCTGAGTGATTTTTAGTAAATTTACAGAGATGTGCAACCATCATCACAGTCTATATTTAGAGTATTTCTGACACCTTAAAAAGATCCCTTGTGCCAATTTGCAGTTGATATGATTCCATTTTATCTCCTTTATTGGTTTAGTTGACTATTTTTATTTTTAGAGGTTCCTATAGAGTTTACAGTATATATCTTTAACCATAGTCTTTGAAGGAATATCCTACCACTTCAGGTTTAGTATAAGGATCTTATATGGTTCATTTCCACTTTTTTCCTATTCTTCCCACCGTGCTATTGTTATCATTCACTTTGTTTCTACATGTCCTGTGAACCCATCAAAGCATCGTTGCTAAATATATTTCCTTTAAACAGTTGTTTCTCCTGTAAGGAGTCTTTTTAAAGCAAGAAAGAAGCATTTTACATTTTCCTACATGTTTTTTCACTTCTGGTGCCCGCCATTCCTTTGTGTAAACCCGATTTTGCATCCTCTGTCATTAATCCTCTGGCTTTAACTTTTCTCATAGTGGTGGTCTGTTCATAATGAATTCTTTCTTTGTTTTAAAATGTCTTTATTTGACCTTTGTTTTTGAGCAGTGGTTCTGCTGAGTGTAGCATTCTAGGTTAACGCTTGGTTTTCTTTAGCCTTTAAAAGATGTTACTGTTTTCTGGACTGCGTTGTTTCTGAAGTGTGCTGTCAGTCTATAGACTCCTTTGTCTTTTCTTTTCTAGCCATTCAGAATGTTTTCTCTTCATCACTAGCTATAAGCAGTGTGATTATGCTATACCTTGGTGTGGTCATCTTGATGTTTCTTATATTTGAGATGTGTTGAGCTTACCGCATTTTATAGGTTTCAGTAAGTTTGGAAAATTTTGAGCCATTATTTTTTCCAAATATATTTTTATCCCCCCACTTGTGTCCTCTATGTTCTTGGACTCCATTAACAAGTGTAATAGTCGACTTCCTGTACTCAACGGCTCAGTGATGACTCTCGTTGTTTTCTTTTTCTCAGTGTGTTTTTTTTTTCCCCGTTAGTATTTCATCTTGGATGACTTTTATTGCCATCTCTTTAAATTCATTAATCTTTTTTTCTCCCCTGCGATGTATAATCTGGTGTTAATACCATCCAGTGTATCTTACATATTACATTGTATTTTTCATCTGTAGAAATTTAACTTGAAACATTTTTGCTATCTTTGTATCTTTCATGTCTCTCCTTAACTTGCTTCTGTTTTCCTTTAACTTTCTTGAACTTNGTTAATACCATCCAGTGTATCTTACATATTACATTGTATTTTTCATCTGTAGAAATTTAACTTGAAACATTTTTGCTATCTTTGTATCTTTCATGTCTCTCCTTAACTTGCTTCTGTTTTCCTTTAACTTTCTTGAACTTGTAGAGTTATAATAGTGTCTTAATATTTTTGTGTGCTATTTCTATCATGTCTGGTTTTTAAAAATTCTCATTATGGGCTTTATTTTTACTTTTTTCATAACTAGTCCTCTTTTTATTGGATTCTAGATATTGTGAATAATCTTCAATGCTGAAATTTTTTGCACTCGTATAAATGTTGTTGGTCTTTGTTGTTCTGGGGTACTGTTAAGGTCCTTGGAATCAATTTGATATTTCTGAGCTGTGTTTTTCAGTTTTGCTAGGGTGACTCCAGAACAACTGTTGGTGTCAGCCAGGGGTTGGCAAACTGTGGCTCACAACCCAGTTGCCTCTTTTGGGAAATAAAATTCTTTGGGAACACAGCCACATCCATTTGTTGAC
The DNA here is from genome assembly GCA_006410875.1 of Neotragus pygmaeus. NCBI lineage: Eukaryota > Metazoa > Chordata > Mammalia > Artiodactyla > Bovidae > Neotragus > Neotragus pygmaeus. The sequence continues at coordinate 215,822 of SJYV01016348.1, read as the reverse complement.
ATATTATCTGTAGCATATTTTATGTTGACATGTTTTATGCTCCAGCAGCAGAACTGGGTGGTTGTGGGAGAGGCTGTATGGCCCATAGCCTAAAATATTTAGTATCTGATCCTTTAAGAAGTTTACCAACATCTTGTTGAAGCTCACTGGGGCTCAATATTGAAGCAGTACCTTCCTGAGGACATACCTGATGCTCTTGGTATTAGGAGTTCTTTCCATCCTTGTCGTTTGTAACATGAACTTCTCCTGGCCCTAGTTTGGGCCTCTGGGGGTTGTTCGACCTGCTTCATTAGCCTTTCCTGCATTGCAGCCTGGAAATGCTCTCCAGACAGTGAGTGGGACACCCTTAGGATTAACTCTCTTGTTTCCCTTTTCTCAAGGGATCATTATTTTGTGCTTTTTGTTGTTTAGTGCCTAAAAACTGTCTGATAAATTTTGTGTGTTTTTCTGGTGATTGAAAGTAGAGTAAGTCAATCTCTGTTGCCCCATTGTGGCTAAAAGTCAACATCCCTCAACTTTCTCTTTTTAACCTTTTTTGCCTGATTGGAAGAGTAATGTGTTTCCAACCTACTGATTTCTCTACAGTATTAGACCAGATTTACCACTGCTGATTTTTATAATTATTCCACTTTCACAAAAGCATATCCCCTATCTGTAATCTGTTTTTCCTCCTCTTTGCCTCTTCTGTCTGCATTAAATGTTAGGATAACTGATAGTGCTAACACTGGTCTCTTCCTTTGTTCTCCAATAGCTTCAAACACCATCTGTATGGGGATGCAATGAATGCTTAGGAATTTAAAATATTGTACAGCTTGGAGATGTTCAGTCCTGGAATGGAATGCTGGTTCTTGTGATGTAGACAAAGTCAGATTCTCTAGGAGTTATTAAGAATAATGTCTATTTTGTTCTTGGTGACCTTAATATATACTTGGTGATGCACTAAGTATTTTGTTCATATCATCTCTAGTCTTTCAGTTCAGTTAGTTCAGTCGCTCAGTTGTTTCCAACTTTTTTGCGACCCTGTGGACTGCAGCATGCCAGGCTTCCCTGTATATCACCAACTCCCAGAGCTTACTCCTGTCCATCAAGTCGGTGATGCCATCCAACCATCTCATCCTGTTTCCCCTCCTCCTCGTACCTNCCAACTTTTTTGCGACCCTGTGGACTGCAGCATGCCAGGCTTCCCTGTATATCACCAACTCCCAGAGCTTACTCCTGTCCATCAAGTCGGTGATGCCATCCAACCATCTCATCCTGTTTCCCCTCCTCCTCGTACCTTCAGTCTTTTCCAGCATCAGGGTCTTTTCCAGTGAGTCAGTTCTTCACATCAGGTGGCCAAAGTATTGGAGTTTCAGCTTCAACATCAGTCATTCCAGTGAATATTCAGGACTGATTTCCTTTAAGATGGACTGGATGGATCTCCTTGCAGTCCAAGGGACTCTCAAGAGTCTTCTCCAACACCACAGTTCAAAAGTATCAATTTTTCGGCACTCAGCTTTCTTTATGATCCAACTTTCACATCCATACATGACTACTGGAAAAACCATAGCCTTGAGTAGATGGACCTTTGTTGGCAAAGTAATGTCTCTGGTTTTTGTATGCTGTCTAGGTTGGTCATAGCTTTTCTTCCGAGGAGCAAGTGTCTTAATTTCATGGCTGCAGTCACCATCTGCAATGATTTTGGAGCCCCCTCAAAATAAAGTCTGTCACTATTTCCCATTGTTTCCCCATCTATTCCCCACCTATTTGAAGCGAGGGACCAGATGCCATGATCTTAGTTTTTTGAATGTTGAATTTTAAGCCAGATTTTTCACTCTCTTTCACTTTGATCAAGAGACCCTTTAGTTCTTCGCTTTCTGCCGTAAGGGTGTCATCTGCGTATCTGAGATTATTGATATTTCTCCCGGCAGTCTTGATTTCAGCTTGTGCTTCATCCAGCCTGGAATTTTGCATGATGTACTCTGCATGTAAGTAGTCCTTCACTGGAGACTGCATATCTCCAGTCCTTCACAATAGTTCTTTGAGGTAGATACTTTTGTTATACCCTTTAATAAATGTGAAAACCAAGGTTCCAAGAAGTTAAATCACTTCCTGGGCGCGCAAACCAGAATGTGAAACCACATCTGTCAGACCAGACTAGACTGACGTCCTGCTTGGGTTTCGCTGAGATCTCCCTCGTAATAGCATTGAAATTCCTCACTAGGAAACCCCTCAATCCTGGGCACACCTGATATGTTTGGCTACCCTAGTAAATTGCTCTGCCCTCCCTGACTCTCTTCTCTATACTCACTTAAAACTTGGAGTAGTTTAAAACTCTGTAAATGCATGTGAACCATTTCATGTAGTGCCTGACATACAGTAAGGGCTTAAAAGTGGGAGCTGTTATTACTGTTTGCGTTTTGATCCTTTCTGACTCTCTTGCAGCAAGCATTTGTTACTCTAAATGGTTGCCCACCATCTGAGCATCATTCTTTGTGTAGGGAATCTCCCACCTTATGAGGCAGGACCCATTTCCTCCTCCAGAGACTAACCACCATCCCCTGTCCCCAGCCTGGTAGCTAAACTACAGGCAGGTGATCTAGGCTCCACTTGTGAGATGTATGTGCCCCGACTCTGATCAGAAACAGAGTCTGTCCAGAATCTAGCCTTTTGAAGTTGGCAGTGGCAGCCATGCTCAGAATTCAACAGTGCCCTGAAAGCAGAGTCCTGAGTCAGAGCAGAGAACCATAATCTCTTTCCAGTGGTTTCAGCAAGGGGTTTCTCACTAGAGTAGGTCAGGAATGAATTTAACGCCTGCTCCTGGCTGTAGAGGCGCCAGTCTGTTCCCTTGCTCGTCTGCTAATTCTGTGAATAGCCAGGTATCCTTTAGTAATTCCCTTATCTACTTGAATTAGACAGAGTTGCTTTTTTGTCTCTGCAGCTGAGAGTGCTGATTGATAACACGCACTGTCTGGATGTTGTGGGCACTTCAAACTTAATGGGGTCCAAAACAGAACTCATTCCCTTCCTTCAGAGACCTACAGCATTTCACTCTGAATCTCAAGCACAGCTCCTCAGTACGTGCTGGATTTATGAAATTAGAAACCACAGTCACCTTCAACTCCTTCTTCCTAAGCCCCAGGCCCTGTCAGTATTTACCAGGGAAAGTCCACCTCCCCTGACTTTGTCTTCACTGTCTCTGTCTTCACCCAGATCTTGTCAGCCACCTCTTGCCTTGATCATGGCACAGCCTCAGGTCTGGTCTTTCTGCTGTTCCTTGGGCAGGAAGAAGAGAACGTTCAGCATGGCTTGCGAGGGCAGAAAATAAGGACAAAATACAAGAGTGTGTGAGGATGAAGGTGGATTCAAACCTGAGAAATTCATGCCTGAAGTGGAAGAGAAAACAAACAACAAACTTAAGGGTTTGAAAGGAGAGAAAGTAAAACAATTGATTCTTATTATTCACAGATATGGTAGTTTCAGTTTCACCTACTCACTAGAATTTGCAACCCCAAATCAATGCTGGTGATGCTTTTGTGGTTATTTGGGACATGCTCAGAGTGGAGAACAGAGAGTCCCTTGACGTGAATGTTCCCAGTGGAGGTGGAACAAGATGACGCCTGGCCTTCTTTTCAGCTCTTGTGCGGTAAACATGTCCTTTTCACATTCTGTTTTGTGCCACATTTTTCACATCTTTGGTGTTTTTTTCTTGGTGATTATGCTGTGTAAAATAGACCCCCAGGACACTGAGGAAGTGCCAGCTATTGTTGCTAAGTGCAAGAAGACTGCAGCATGCCTTATGGAGAAGATAGGTGTGTCAGATAAACTTCCTTCAGGCATGAGTTGCAGTGCTGTTGGCCATGAGTTCAGTGTTAGTCAATTGTACATATTAAATAAGGTTTTAAAGAGAAACACACATAAAACAGAGAACATATTGATCAGTTGATGAAATGTGAAGAGAGAGGCTCACAAGAACCTAACCATCTCTTTTCCTTAGGAACCATGGCTTGCTTTCCTAATTCAATGTTCACGGTCACTATCTGGAACAGAACTCCTCTGAATAAAAAGAACCAACTGCATTCTGGTGCTCACATTCAGCCTCTTGATTCTTAACAGTGCTTGATATGGAAAATGGGAAGTGGCTCATTACATCCCCAGGTTTACCCTCTGGGAAGTGATTACATCAGCCAGAACTCAACCAGAGAAGCATAAACCAGTGAATGTCTGTTCTAATAGATACATTACAAGGCTTATGTCATTGTGCTGGTTGGCTGTGTGAGCCCCACACTTGTAGGGAAAGCCATTAAGAAGGCAAGATGAGAAACCAGCTGGACCCCCATGGGCAGGGTGGAAGCTGTGGCCCACAGGCAGCTGGAAAGGGAAAATCCAGCAAAGCAGCTTTAGATCCAGCTGCTGTTGAAGTCTTTTTCTCCACAAAAAGCTCAGTCTCTTTTAAAGGATCACCTGATTAGGCTGGACCCTTTGAGGATAATCATCCCTCCTTGATGTCAACTGAATGGAGCCTTTGATCACATCTGTAAAATGCCTTCACAAAAATTACTTACCTTAGTGACTGAATTGTTGGGAGGGGGTGTGTGCACACCACACACTGGCCTCAGCCCTTTTCTATCCTTGTCATTGAGTCTAACCAAGTTAACACCTCTAAAGCACAGTGATGCATCAAATGTAGATTTTAATGCAGCTGATTTTTCAGAGTTGGGATGATGGGTTCTGTATGAGTGAAGTTACGTGACTTCACTTGGCTACCTTCAGACCAATCTGAGTTTTATTCACCCCCTGCCTGTCTCCCAAGACCTGGCACCATTCTAAGTGTTTTCCATAGAGAAAGGTACTTACTTGGACAACATTCTCGTTTTACATGTGGGGATGCTTGAGCACAGAAGTTAGTCAGTCAGCTAACTTCAGTTAGTTGATGGAGCCGGGATCTGACTCCAGGTGGCATAGAACTAGAGACTGTTCTGCTCCTTCAGGCTGGCCTGAGTCCCGGTGTCGTGACAAGCAGTTTCTGTTGTAGACTCCAACATGTGTGGGAGGGCAGGGTCTCTACGGGACCACATGGGAACCTGTGGGCCTTGGTGGTCTGACGGCACAGGGGGAGTGCTTGCTTGTCAGGGACATTAGTGTCCCATGAAAGGGCTGGGCTGTTAAACTCGACTTCCAGAACTCTGGTCTCTCTGACTTTTCTCCTGGAGCATGCGCCACCAAGAGTCCCTTGAACCATCTCAGCTTCTGTTTTGCAGAATCTCCATTTTGCTCCACACCCTGGCCTTATTCCACAGACACCATCCCAGATATTTCTGAGGCTTCAACTCAATCTCCTGGCTAGGGTTAGAACCTCCACAGACTTTCCTGTGGGACTCTAGCTGCTGATGCACCCAAGTAGCTAGTGTGGGGTCCTTTATTTATGTGCCAGAAACAGCTTGCTGGGTTCTAAGGATGCAGCCATCAATGAAACAGACAAGCCCTGAGAACTGTCAAAGCCATTACACCCCCAGGTCCCCGGGAAAAGGCCTGGAGAGTAGGACTGCCTATCCAACAGGAAAAATGGACCCACTAGGCCTTGCATACTGCCTTTCTTCCTCATTCAGCAGATATTTGCAACTTCTTGTGATTCTCTTTTATAAGATGAACAATTAAAACAATTTTACATTGTTAAGAGTCCCTCTTCATCCTCTATGTCCCTTCCCCCCGCCACCACCCCAAGGATGATGACACTATCTATTTAATGCCTATCTTGCCAGATCTTCCATGTGTTTATAAACAAATATGAATATATTGTATTTGAAAGTGTTTATAATTGCACACAGTAGTCATTCCATAAATGTTTATTGGTGAATGAATGGGTCAGTTTTCACATGTGTTTCTCCCAGTTTCCTTGCTGCAATCCCTGACTTTTTTACCCTCTCCAGTCAGATGAGGAGGGTAAGGGCCCTGGATTCCTGGTTTTTCTCGTGAACCACAGTGACTGGATATGTACAGGAGAACTTGCTGTCTTTGTTAATTAGCTCAGGCTGCCATAATTAAATATCACAGGCTGGGTGACTTAAACAACAAAAAACATTTATTTGTCACATAGGAAGTCCAAGATCAAGGGGCCAGCATGGTTGGTTTCCAGTGAGAACTGTTCCTGGCTTGTAGACGGCTGCCTTCTGGTTGTGTCCTCACATGGCTGGGGGAGACAGATTGAGAGCTCTCTTCCTCTTAGAAGGCTGCAGTCCTGTTGGATTAGGGCCCCACCCTACGGTTTCATTTAATCTCCGTTACCTCCTAAGGATCTTATCTTCGGATACAGTCACATCCGGTTTTAGGGTTTTAGCATAAGGGTTTGGGGGTGCCACACGTCAGTCCAGGGCCTGTGATGTCTGCACCTGTGTCAGCGCCACCACATACAGAGCTGGGCTGCTCCTGGGCAGTGCCCTCGTTCATGCTCTGCCTGCAGTGGGCATGCTCTTGGATGTTTGTGGAAGCATGCATTTCTCAGGATAGAACAACTTATCTGGGACCTCGGGGAAAGCCGAGGGCCTCCCCGTGGCCTCCTTCCCTAGCATTCCCTGTGAATTAGTGGAAATTTCAACCACCACTTCGTGAATGATTCCAGATGTGCAGGCTTGGGGAGAGGGAGGCAGCTGGAAAGCCAAGCTTGAATTAAAAGTTCAATTAGGCTTGGGTTGGTAGACAACTACTATCTCCTTAGGATCCAAGAAGGGGAAGCAGGAACATCATGAGATGCCTTGGGCCTTTTGAAAATAGGGGCTTGCCCCATGCCTTGATGAAGCAAGTGTCATGCGAAAGCCAAGTAATTAACCTCATCCCTTGGCTCAGATCTCGGTTGGTTATAAAGGCTCAGAAGGACAGACAGAGGCAAGAGAAAGAAATAGAGAGTCCACACAGAGTTGCAAAGAAGAGAGATGAGTTCACTGGGAGACTGAGGGCTAATTAGTTTTCAGAAGGCAATTTTAAAGCAGAAACTGTCAAGTCCTCACAGAGATCCTGTCATGGGGACTGTGAATCACTGGAGATAGCTCTGAGACACATTTCTGTAGTGGTTCAGATGCTGGGATGAAAGAGGGTGAATGCAGGGTTTTAGGGGGATGGAGTGCATAACATTTGTGGAAGAATATTGGGGGGAAATGAGCTGCTGGCTTGATGTGGCAAGAATTCTTGTAAGGCGAGCCAAACACAAAGACTGTATATTATTCAGAAATGTCTGCTTGATGTGGCTGAAACATGTGGTAAATGAGACTGAAAGTTAGATCAGCAAAAATCAAAGTGTTGATCAAGTAAAATAGGACTATGAAGCTGGTAACCTGCTATCTGGGTGGGTCAACTTATATCGGTCTTGAACTTGGACTTGGGGATGGTTGTTCAGTGTGTGGCATCCCTTCTGGGTACCTGAAGTGGGGAAAACCATCATGTATCATCAGGTGGTACAGAAAGATCTTACCAGGATGGTTAAGATCAAACAAACTCTAGCACTTCCCATGGGCAAGTCATCATCTCTGTAAGCCTCGGTTTCCCCATTGGTACAGATGGGTAAAAATGGTACCTACCTATTAGGACTGTCGAGAGGACTAAACTAGGAAATACCTGGTAAATGCTTAACAGGTGTTAGCTATAATATCACAGTTAAGCAATACAATTTCACTTTGTGTCCTTGTGATAAAGAGGGACATTTTTACTTAACTTTCTTAACTCACAAAGAATAGGCACGTGGAGAAGGAAATAAACAGAGCACAGGTGCAATCAAATGGATTTTAGCCAAAGTCAAGCCAAAGGGGGCAGAGGAGAGGGCTCAAGCTGTGGTTGAGTGTTTATCAGTAAGAAGAGGGAATTGGGTAACACAGGAATGGGAGGTGAAAGGGAGAGAAAGGAGAAAAAGGAGGGCGTTTTATCCCTGTTACCCGGCCTGTCAGCAGCCTGGGCAGAGCAGCCACTCTGTATAGTGTGCCCTGTTAGATAGGGGGTTACCTGGGGATAGATGGGCTGGTCCTGTCACATGTCCTCACAGCCCACCTTGTCAGGATCGGCAGACTGAGTGTAGCGATGACAGAAGAGTGAAGTCCTGCGCGTGGGCAGGAGCACTAGTCTAGCAGAGGCCTGCTTCTACCTGAGTGAAGGCCCATGCCTTTTCTGTGTGTCCAGGACAGAATTAGAGTGCCCGTTTCTATACTAGATTTCTCCAGGTGCTCTGGAAGCATGCAGCCTGAGTTCCGTTTTTCAGTCCAAGATCGGAAGAAAGTACTCGGAGAGAACATTCAAGAGTCTTTGATGAAATTTTGGGCACAAGGAGATGAACCCCGAATGGGAGGCTAGTGGGATTGAAAAAGAGAGGCCAGATGTGGGAGCCAGTGTTGGCAGAGATCAGCAGGACTCAGTGAGAATATGGGAGAAAGGGGAAGAAGTCCAGGAGTCTGCCTTGGGTGACCAGAACATCCTGTTAGCAGAGCTGGGAACACTGGAGAAACGTGGACCACTGGTCTTCATATTTCAGGGTGTTTTAGTCACTTGTAGGGTTTAATACTATAGATTTCTAGCTCCATCCCAGACCTGCTGAGTCTGGATTTTTGCAGTGGGCGTGGAATCTGCCTTTTTAGCAAGTGCCCCAGAGGATTCTGATGTAGGTGGTCTGCACCTCATGCGTGCATGCTCAGTTGTGTCTGACTCTCTGGGATTCCATGGACGGTAGCCCACCAGGCTCCTCTGTCCATGGAATTTCCCAGACAGTAATACTAGAGTGAGTTGCTGTTTCTTCCTCCAGGGGATCCCCAATACAGGGATTGAACCTGCATCTCCTGCATTGGCAGGTGGATTCTTTACCACTGAGCCACCTGGGAAGCCCAGCCTTGAGAAATGCTGAATTAGAGACGATAAACGTCTTAGCCTGGCCCTATTGAAAGCAGAGTCTTGAGTTAGGGGCTGAGGCACTTAGGCTGCATCAGACTCCCAAGGGTGGGAGGCGAAGTGGAGGAGAGGCAGTAGGAGAGTCAGCAGGTGGCTCAGCATGGAGACTGCTGCCGGCAGCTTTGGGGAGGAATGGCGCCTCAGCGTAGTTGCAGGGCAGTGGCTGTTGGGGAGACTGGCTCTCTCCCCACCCTGCCTGACCTCTGTTTCCCATTGGTGAGGCACCCCACTGGCAGCTCAGCCCCCTACATTTCAAGACGTGTCTTCTGTCCCCTTGATGGCCTCACGAAGCCAGATCCCATACTCTTGGGATCCAAGGTGGGCAGGGTGCTGGCCTAGAGAGAAAGGAAAAAAGCCGCAGTGAGAAGAGGCCCAGCTTTGTCCCCTAATAGAGGAAGGAAGTCAGGTTGGAAAGGGTGAATTTTCAGTTCCTATAATGAATTCAAGTTTTGAAGCTGGATAGTAAGAAAAGAGATTTCTAGAGAAATGATCTAAATGGAATTACATAATCAGTGTAATAAGAAAGGAAGAATTTGTATTCATAGCAAATATCTTTAAATTTTTCTTTAATTTGTATTTCTTGCCCCAGAAAAGCTTCCAGTAAAAGAGGACCCTGGTAATCAAATAACATGTGTGAGCAGTGGCTGGTTTTGGCAAAAGGGAGGCGACAGAAATTCAAGGTATCACCTGTTTATTTTATATCCTGAATTGACTTCCTCCTNAAGGCCCATGCCTTTTCTGTGTGTCCAGGACAGAATTAGAGTGCCCGTTTCTATACTAGATTTCTCCAGGTGCTCTGGAAGCATGCAGCCTGAGTTCCGTTTTTCAGTCCAAGATCGGAAGAAAGTACTCGGAGAGAACATTCAAGAGTCTTTGATGAAATTTTGGGCACAAGGAGATGAACCCCGAATGGGAGGCTAGTGGGATTGAAAAAGAGAGGCCAGATGTGGGAGCCAGTGTTGGCAGAGATCAGCAGGACTCAGTGAGAATATGGGAGAAAGGGGAAGAAGTCCAGGAGTCTGCCTTGGGTGACCAGAACATCCTGTTAGCAGAGCTGGGAACACTGGAGAAACGTGGACCACTGGTCTTCATATTTCAGGGTGTTTTAGTCACTTGTAGGGTTTAATACTATAGATTTCTAGCTCCATCCCAGACCTGCTGAGTCTGGATTTTTGCAGTGGGCGTGGAATCTGCCTTTTTAGCAAGTGCCCCAGAGGATTCTGATGTAGGTGGTCTGCACCTCATGCGTGCATGCTCAGTTGTGTCTGACTCTCTGGGATTCCATGGACGGTAGCCCACCAGGCTCCTCTGTCCATGGAATTTCCCAGACAGTAATACTAGAGTGAGTTGCTGTTTCTTCCTCCAGGGGATCCCCAATACAGGGATTGAACCTGCATCTCCTGCATTGGCAGGTGGATTCTTTACCACTGAGCCACCTGGGAAGCCCAGCCTTGAGAAATGCTGAATTAGAGACGATAAACGTCTTAGCCTGGCCCTATTGAAAGCAGAGTCTTGAGTTAGGGGCTGAGGCACTTAGGCTGCATCAGACTCCCAAGGGTGGGAGGCGAAGTGGAGGAGAGGCAGTAGGAGAGTCAGCAGGTGGCTCAGCATGGAGACTGCTGCCGGCAGCTTTGGGGAGGAATGGCGCCTCAGCGTAGTTGCAGGGCAGTGGCTGTTGGGGAGACTGGCTCTCTCCCCACCCTGCCTGACCTCTGTTTCCCATTGGTGAGGCACCCCACTGGCAGCTCAGCCCCCTACATTTCAAGACGTGTCTTCTGTCCCCTTGATGGCCTCACGAAGCCAGATCCCATACTCTTGGGATCCAAGGTGGGCAGGGTGCTGGCCTAGAGAGAAAGGAAAAAAGCCGCAGTGAGAAGAGGCCCAGCTTTGTCCCCTAATAGAGGAAGGAAGTCAGGTTGGAAAGGGTGAATTTTCAGTTCCTATAATGAATTCAAGTTTTGAAGCTGGATAGTAAGAAAAGAGATTTCTAGAGAAATGATCTAAATGGAATTACATAATCAGTGTAATAAGAAAGGAAGAATTTGTATTCATAGCAAATATCTTTAAATTTTTCTTTAATTTGTATTTCTTGCCCCAGAAAAGCTTCCAGTAAAAGAGGACCCTGGTAATCAAATAACATGTGTGAGCAGTGGCTGGTTTTGGCAAAAGGGAGGCGACAGAAATTCAAGGTATCACCTGTTTATTTTATATCCTGAATTGACTTCCTCCTTTATTAGCTCAAAGTTCTAGTAAAAGGTTCTACTTGGATGAAAGAACAAATGGGGAAGAAAAAAAAAAAGAACAAATGAATTTGTGAATCTCATTAGAAATTCCACAGCCTTTTTTTTTTCCCCCTTTGAAGATCTATAGTTCCTAAGATGCTCTGAAAGGAAAATAAAAATAATAATTATAATTCTTATGGGCTGCCAATGGCATACCAGGTTCCAGAGAGTAGTGACCTCACTTAATGTTTACGTGAAGCTGTCCATCTGTGTGTTACCAGAACTCGGCTAACGTTACACACTGGCAGATTTATTAATCTGTTATAGAAACAGGGGGAAGTTACTCTCAGGAAGTTTAAGTGACTGGTTATGTTGTATAAGGAGCTGACAATGAATAGATGCTTAGATTTATCTTCTGCTATTATCATTTATCATCCTGAATAAAAATATTTCAAATGGCTTTGAGATAAGATCCTAGGAAGAAATACCTCTTGACAGATGTTGATAACTCAGTGGTGAGAAGTTGATTTTAGTTTGTACATGTGTGTTTTCTGGGAGCAGAGGGTAGAAATTTGCAACTGTTTTGTAAATTTATTTATCTTGTTGAAGTATAGTTGATGTATAGTGTTGTGTTCATTTCTGCTGTACAGCAAGGCGATTCAATTACACACACACACACATTCTTTTTCTTTTCCATTATGGCTTCTTCAGGATATTAAATATGATTCCCTGTGCAGTACAGTAGTACCTTGTTGTTTATCCATTTTCTCTGTATATGGTAGTTTGCATCTGCTGAGCCCAGACTCTCAGTCCCTCTCACTCCCCCCGTCTCCCTCTTGACAGCACAAGTCTGCTGTCTATAAGTCTGTTTTGTAGATAGGCTCGTGTGTGTCATATTTTAGTTTCCATATACAAGTGATATTGTATGGTATTTGTCTTTCTCTCTCTGACTTCACGTAGTATTATAATTTCTGGATCCATCCATGTTGCTGCAAATGGCATGATTATATTCTTCTTTTAATGACTGGATAATATTCCATCATATATATGTACAATTTTTTATCCATTCATCTGTCAATGGCCATTTAAGTTATTTCTGTGCCTTGGGTATTGTGAAAAGCACTTGCAACTCTAAGGCAACCACTGTGCTTGTGAGTAGAGGTAAAGGATGGGTGATTATTAGATATTATTAGTTATTAGATAACTCATGATTTGAGGTAGAAGTTAAAGTATAGACGAGTGCATAAAGGATGGATTATTAAGTGCCTATAGGTAATGTCATTACTTTCAATTAAGAAGTAAAGGTTTTGAGCAACTAAACGGGCAAAATGGGGGATAGAAAGAAATGCCAGGCTAATGTCATGTAAAGAAAGAGAGAAAAGGATGGAGAAAGAGATGATTGTAGGAACGAAAAGTAATCCACTAAAGCATTTGTTACAAGAGATATTGGCCATATAGAAAGAAGACTCATGAGCTGCATGTTTTAAGGAGTGGTTATTGGGGTCTGTGGTTAGTGGGTCTGTAACGCTCATTCGAAGTTTTACTGAGCAACGGTACATATACAGTACTGAGATAGCAATGAGAAGAAGAGTTTGTTTCTTGCTTCCTGAGTCTCATATTTCCTCTCTGTGCCATCTGGTACTACATACCTGTTTAGAGAAAGACAGAAAAGATGGCTTAAAAAGATGCTTTGCCCACAAGGTCTCTTCTAAAATCAGGGCACCAAGATCCATGCAGTTCCACTGAGGCTGTAGCAAGTATATTTTTTGTGGGCTGGATCCCTGTAGGATTGGATGGTGGTGGTGGTTCTTTTAACGTCTTGCCTCCCAATCTTATTTCTACCAGATAGGTCATTTATTTTTTTTTGCAAGTTGATAGGAAGCCTAACCAAAGCCAGCTTAACCGTTATTGGCTCCCAGTACCAAAAAGTTGTGAGTGGATTCATTTAGGAATGGCTGTGTCCAGAACCTCAGGTGCTATCATTGTGTTCTGAGTTCTGTGTTTCTTTCTCTTAGTCTGCTTCCTATGGTTTGTTTCCATTTTCAGAGCTCCTCTTCCCTGTGGCCACAAGGTGACTGCCACAGCTTCACACTCATCACATATCCACCTCCAGTTTGGCCATGGAGTATGGCTACCCAAGAAGGAGCTCCCACACACATCCTGTAAGTCATACCGATTGTACTGGTTTGGGTCAGATGCCCATCCTTAAGTCACACATAGCGATCGGAGGGATTACATTGTGCTGATTGGTCAGGACTGGGCCATATGTTCCTTATGTCATATGGGGAGCTTGGGACAGCATAACCAGGATATGACAGAATGGATTCTGGTGAGCAAAAATTAATACCTCTCTACCCCAGGATCAGTAAAACCTAGGGAGAGACCTGAGGTTCTGATCCAAAAAAATAGGAAGAGGTCAGAGGGGCAAGAAGGACTTCCAGTCTAGAAGCAGCTCCAGGATGGAATGACGTGTCAAGGGTGGCAGCTCACCACCCACTCGGCATGCTGTTTATTTCATGGGCTGACCAGGGTTTTTGTGTAACCCTGGTACATAGTTTCAGGAGATTATGGGGCAGTGTGTGTGTTGGGGGGGTGGGGATCCTCCACTTCCTGTTTAGGATTACACTCTTCACCCTCCTCTCCCACACAGGCCATATGTTCATTCTGAGCCTCAGCATCCAGCCAGAAAAGCCCTTTGTGTTTTCTTGGCAAAACTAGGGCCCAGTAATTAAAGTCCATATGCAAAACTGCTCCCCCCAGCGCACACTGAGGGCTTTTAATTAGTATGTAATTGGTCAGAGAGGTACTATCAAATCGCTCCCAGTCTGGCCGGCTGAAAATGCGGTATTTGAAAAGTCCCAGACCAGAGAAGGATAATAAATGCTTTAAGTCCCATCTGTTGGAATGATTTGTTTAAGGTAGAAATTTCTGTTCTGTTACTATTTTTAACAATTCTGCTTACAATGTTTCTCCAAACCGTATAATGACTACCAGAGTATTCATAGGAGGTAGGACTGTGAGTATGTGAACTAGAAGGCTTATTAGCAGACCTATGTTTCTCCCTTCAAAGAAATTAATAGAATTCAGTGGGAATGGGGAGGCAAAGAGGTGAGCTGGGCATTCGGTTTGGGTATCTAGGAAGGAACTTCATGGTCATGTCCACTCACACAGAAACCATAGGGAGATCAGCTTATTAGCTGTGTGGTCTTTGAAGAACACTGCGTACCCCAGAGCACTGCGTGATACCGCATACCCCAGAGCACCGCGTGAGTGAGTGTCTCCATGGCAGGAACGACTTGGAATTCACCTTGGTGGACAGGGGTCATCAGCTGTGGAGAAGCCAAGGGAACAAGAAGGAGGAGGCAGAGATCTCCTCGCCCTCTGGAAGCCATGCAGAGTAAGGTGAAGCAATAATGCAGTGATAATGGTGATAACGGGAATTATTGTAGTACACAGTGTGTACTCCATGCTCACTATGTGTGTGGCCCTGTGCTCAGCATCTTCTTTGGATTGTGAGCTTCACACTGTCTGTGATGTTGCTCCCATAGCACCCCTGTTTCCTAGATGAGGAATCTTAAGACTCCGACGGCTTACTTGAGGTCACCAGCTAGTAAATAGCAGAGCTGGGATTTGAACCCTAGTGGTATGACTCCAGATTCTGGGCTGTCAACCACCAGGCTTGCTCCCTCCTACCCTGCATTACCAAGGGCCTCGATTTGCTAGAAGAACATGTTCTGGAAGAAGGAAGGTCAGACAGGGTCTGTCTCAGCTCCTGTGTTTTCCCACCAGGCTCTCCAGTGTGGAGGTGAGGAGAAATGTTGATACCCACTGGTACCACACCCATAGGAGCAGGTGAAAACATGTGTGGAAGGAGTAGAGGGAAGAGTCTGGAGCGTTTCAGCCCCTGGAAGGCCCACCTAACCTCAGAAGGGCCTCTGTTGCTTCATGTGGCTGGAACCCTAAGGGTCTGGGCACCGTCCCTGCAAGAGACTTTGTTTGCTGTGTTGTCACTGTGCTACTTGGGGGCTAGGAGACAGCTCTGCTCCTGCCCTGTTGGCTCTTTCAGATGGAAGTCAACTGAAGTTGTGCACGGTCATTTGGCTTGAGGCCTGTGCTCACTGGGAGAAGGCTTGGCTGTCTTTATCCATCTTCTTGTTCTTTTCTCTCTCTGCCCTTTCGTTTTCTTGGTCCTTCCCTCCAATGCATTCACAGTCTCTCCCTTGGCTAGAGGGAATCTGGGGAGGTGGCCTGGGGTCACTCCACTCTGAGCATGGGGTCCCTCACCCCAGTTCCCTGCTTGCTTTCTGCCTCATGTCATGGTGGTGGCTGGCTCTTGTCAGAGGCAAGAACTGGATCTGGCAGGGAGTGTTCAGGATGATCCCTCATGCTCAGCTTGCTCTAGTAGGGAAGGCAGAGCCCAGCTGTTCTTACTGTAGTTCTGCTCAGAACCTAAGGCCAACCCCAGCCAATAAATAAAGTGTTGCTTGGCCTTGCTTTGTTCTCTGTGCCCTTTTCCCCCCAGGAGCCTTGTGGGGACAGTGGCTGGTTTGTGGCAGGGCTTGGGTTTTGCTGTGTCCCTGCCAATCCCATCATGATGCTGAGTTACTCTCACTCCTTCTGACTCCATGTGCACACACCCTGTACTTGCCCGTGGGCCCTGGACAGACAGTTGCCAGCTAAGATGCGTCAGTCTGGGTGAATGGGGTCTGGATTGAAGGAGACAGCGCTGAACAGAACGCAAGAGATGAAAGTATTTGCATAAAGCAGCATAGAATCAGACAACAGGCAAAAGAATGGAGGGCGGGAAGGGGCAGTTGTAGGAATTGACAAGAAAGCAAAGCCAGAAAGTCTGGCTTCTAGATGGAAGTCCTTTGAAGAGAAAACTAGTGATTGTTTAAAATACCATATTTAACATAAATTAGAGGGAATTAAGGCCAGAATCTAGAGTAGATGTTATTTTTCTCACACTTATATCTTTGCTTTTAGAATGCCTTCTCCTCGAAAACTAACAGTATTCCAGGTTTGGGTTGTGATGCTGTATGAATAGATCTTGGGTTAGAATAATTATTTACTAGCCACTCTATAAGAGCTATTTATAGTATCTTTCCTTTCTGTAACATCTAAAACAAAGGTTGGTTTAAAAAAAAAAAAAATCTTTGTAGCATTCCCGGTAGAACTAAGGGCCTGACACTGCATGTGGTTTGGTTTATAATCTAGGGATGGTTCCAGCATGCAAAGATCCAAAGTGGGTTTCTTTGTGGCTTGTCTGCACCTGCCAGAGATCTGGTGCACCGATTAAAGTTACAAGGCAGCTATTAGCCACCAACTGACACCAAGATTATAGGTTAAAGTTTGAATTGGTTTAAATGGTGTCATGTGTCCACCAGGACAAAGAGTAAGGTGGGGGACATGTGTTTGGCAAATGCTAGGGAGCCACTCTAGTCAGGGGAAGGAAGTCTTCTTTTTAACAACAGTTACACCCAGAAGAAGTGGAGTTTTGGGGTAGGTTTGTTGGAAGAGCTTTGAATCTAGAGTCAGGGAGACCTAAGTTCTGAGTTCTGTCAGTGTGATCCTTGTTAGCCTCAGTCTGTCTTCTTGAAAATGGGAATGATAATCCCTGATTTCTAAAAAGAATTCAGTGAATTGGAAATCACATCATTCTTGCTGGCTTTAATGCAACAAAGTTACATTGAGCTGCATCAGTAGAAAATGAAGCGTGGGACTTCTTGGCGGCCCAGTGGTTAAGACTCTCATGTGTCCAGTACTCTCACCGCAGGGAACACAGCTTTGACCCCTGGTCCGGAAACTAAGATCCTGCATGCCATGTAGCATGGCCAGACATTTTTTAAAAAAAGAAAATGAGTAGCAGCAGCATTGGAAGGAGGAACAGGTTGTAGAAGCAGCCCGCCTGCTGGATTGGGGTGTGGTGTGATGGAGAGAAAGGAGTCCTCCAGCCCTGGATTCAAGTCTTGGCTCTAGAACTTACTAGCTGTTTGACATTGGGCAACCTCCCTGAGCCATGGTGTCCTCATCTGGACACCAGGGATGACACTGGCAGTGACCTCACTGGGCTGTTGTGAGGAGTATGTGACATGCTCCAGGTCCGTGCTAGGCTCACGGACTCGGTCACCTTCACTGTTAGTCACCTTGTTCTGTCAAGCAACATTTCTCCCTCTTGCATTGCCACTGTTTATTCTAAACTGGAATTTCTTTCTCTTCCTACAAGTTCAAGCACCCTCAGGTGCTTCCTACAAGCGTTCCTAAAGACTTCAGTAACCGCAGGCCCCCTGCCCAATTTTTACCACTTATGCATGCCTCCTCTCTTGTTATTTATTACTGTTTTCTTCAAGTCAACGTTTTAATCCTGAAATGCATTTAAGGGAAGCTTCACATCACGAAGATAAGTGAAAATCTGTTTAGCTCTTAAAATAGAATGTTTATGACTCACCTAAAATCTCTGTATGCGCCGTCAGACTTGTACATATCATACTTCGGTAAATACTGGTCTGATCCTTTGCTGTTCAAAGTGTGGTCCCTGGACCAGCAGCATCAGTGTTCCCTGAGAGCTTGTTAGAAATGCAGAATCTCAGGGCTGACCCCAGACCTTCTGACTCAGAATTTACATTTTAAGAGGATCCTCAATTACTGATATACTTTGGGTGTCATTTATTTTTTTTAATGAGGTGAAATTCACATACTTCTAAGGTTTAAGAAACAGTGGTCTAGGGGATCTGAAGCTCCAGTACTTTGGCCACCTGATGCAAAGAGGGAACTCACTGGAAGAGATCCTGGGGTGCTGGGAAAGATTGAGGCCAGGAGGAGAAAGGGGGTGGCAGAGGAGGAGATGGTTGGATGGCATCCTTGACTCAAAGAACATGAATTTGAGCAAACTGGGAGATAGTGAAGGGTAGGTAAGCCTGGCGTGCTGCATTCCGTGGGGTTGCAGGAGGACACAAATTAGGCGTTGAACAAGGGGATCTATAAAGTTCCTTCCAGCTCTGACAACTAATGCCACACACTGGTATTTCTCCCTCCTTCTGAGATCCAAGTCCATATTTCCAACCTAGGTGTTCTATTCTCGGCCTAAACCCTGGCCTCTCTGAAGTGCTACTTGGCCTCTCCTGAGTGTGACTTTGTAACCATCTTTAATGCCTTCCTACCTCTCCCCTGCTTCAGTTCTGCAAAATAGACCCAACTCTATCTCCATTAAGATCTTCTTGATTCCTATAGTTCCCCCAGCACTGCAGGCCCTTCATCTGAGTGCTGGCTGTTGCTACCTCCCTGGACTCTTTCCTCCAGGGGATCCTTGCAAGTTCTGTGTTCTTAAGGCACAAGTGTGATCATATCATCCACTCTTCAGTCACCATGTATGTTTCCCTGTTACCTACCATGAAGCAGTTAGACTCCTTGATCTGTCTTTAAGGCTGTCCATTATGTTACTGACATCAGCCTCTCACCTGTATTATACTCTGAGCTGTACACTAGTTGTACAAGTCATCATTCTATATGAAGCTTTCCCCGCCTCCGAGTCTTTCTTTTGTGTTCCCATTTCTGAGACGCGTTTCTCTACAGCTCATGATTTCACATCTCCACCACTCAAAATTCTTCCAGTTCAAGACCCCTGCTCACCTTTCACCTTCTTCCTAAAGTGTCCCATGGTTCCCCAGCTCCATAGCTCTCCTTAGTTTCTACCGACTGTGATGTCCTCTGCCTTTTAGCATGGCTATATGAGCACTGATCTTAACTCTTCAAGCCTGTAGGGCAGGTATAACTCCCAGTGCCACCATATCAGTTTAGTGCAACTCTCTTTAACTCACTTTCCATTCTGAGCTCCCCATCTGCTTGCTCCCCAAATACCATCTCCACTCTCCATTATACTCCCCTTGGCCCCAGGCAGCATTCTGAGTGCTAGAAGACTGGAGCCAAGGCATCTGCAAGGTGGTGTATTGAGTCCTCAGGTGCCATCTGTCCAGCTGGCATCTACTGGGATGTGCATCATTCTGTTAAGTCTTCAGTCATTGGACACGTAGGTGGCTGCTGCCTCATCCCATGTTTCCCTTTGCAGAGCCTCCCTAGGTCCTGCAGCTGTACTCTTTTTACTACACCGATGTTTCTCTTGGATGCCAGGGCCCTTCTTCTGCCCTGTGCCATGCTTGAACAGTGCAGCTCTACACAGCTGCCTGGCATTTTATTGGCTTACGTCGCTCTGCCACCTAGCTGAGGTCTTGGTGCTTCCCCAAGCATGGGTCAGCTCTGTGCTCAGAGCTTCCAAACCTATCTGGAATATTTGATGTTTCCTTCTTCCTTAGAGGTGATCCAGAGGCAAGTTCATCCCTTCATTTTCTCATCCATTCATTGGGCAGGTCAAATGCCTGCTATGTTCCAGGTGCACACTGAGGTGCAGTAGTGAGTAAGATGGACGTGGTCCCTGCCCTTGTGGAGCCCAAAGCTAATCAGTAGAAGGAATACTTTTTATGATATTATGGCAAGCTAATCAATTGTTTAATTTCTGCCTGTTATTTATTTAGGAACTCTTATCTTGCTAAATTTCTTTGCTGTAATTTCTTCCTTTTAAAAGAAATGACAGCATGTTCTTAGCACATACTGTTCTGCAATAATGTATTTCTGATGAGAACATCACTTTTCAGTTCGCTAAGTCATGAAGTTGAGACCAATAGGGCCAGTGTGAGTGTTGATTATACTTAGTCTGCTGATCTTTACTCACAAACTTTGATAAGGTCGTATGAAAACTTAGCATTTGCAAATGCCAAAGTGAGGCTCTCTGAAGGAGATGGGTAAGATCTGAGCTTATTAGTTCATGGAGCACAAGCTGCTGTGAACAGATACAGACCAACGTTAAAGTGGCTTATTATGCACAGGTTTATTTTTTTTACCAGATATCTCCTCTAAGCAGTACTTCAGGTTTCCAGGTTCCTTCCATCTCACGGTTTCACCCTCTTCAACATGTAGCTTCCAAGGTCATACAGAAGGGGATTAAAACATGGTAAATTACCCGTGGGAGTTTTTAATGAACTAGGCCTGAAACAGCATCCGTGCTTCTGCTCTTTCCACTGGCCACATCTCAGTCACGTGCTCACACTGACTGCAAGGGAGATTGGGAACTGTAGTCCAGCTGTGGGCCCTAGAGGAAATGAAAACTGTTTTAATGAATAATGAAACTGGTTTCTGCCACCAGCTGCGATTTAATTAATCCTGGTGGTACCTTTTGTTCTTGGGTTCACATTATTCTGTGGCCTTTGTCTATTGCTTTAAGAAAAAAAAAAGCTGAACTTGGAAATATTTGACTTTTTGTATGTTGATACATGGTTTAAATAATGTTGTTGCTGTTCTGTCACTAAGTCGTGTCTGGCTCTTTGTGACCCCATGGACTACATAGCCCACCAGGCTCCTCTGTCCTCTACTATCTCCCAAAGTTTGACACCCCTGAAAAAGTTTGATTACTTTTACTTTCTTTTCTCTTTCCTCCCTCCATCCCTTTTCTCCCTCCCTTTCTCCTTGTGTGGAGAGTTCAGTTCAGTCACGCAGTTGTGTCCAACTCTTTGCAACCCCATGGACTGCAGCCCACTAGGCTTCCCTGTGTATCACCAACTCCTGGTTCTATTAATTCTGAACCTGAATTTACAGGTTTGAGTATAGCCAGCTTGTCTTTCATATATTTGTCAGTCTAAATATGTCAGTGGACAATTAACAAAAATTTAGAAACCACTTATCTTCATTTGGAGAGGGAATTAGAGGAATGTACTTAGCTTTGAGAGCAGAAGATCATTTGATTTTAGGGCCAACTCATCTTGACCCCAGGAAAGGAGGGGATAGAATTCAGGCTCTCCATGACTCAAACCCTTGCTGTCTGTCTCCATTCTTAGTAACAGATGGGGAAGGGGAGCAGTAATGGGTGCCTGTTTCTGAGAGCTGTTGGTTTTCTCCCTGATCATACAGGGCTGTGAAATGTGAAAGACATCAGGGACTCTGAGCACCATTCCCCTAAATGCCCCAATGCCCGCAGGGAACCAGCCAAAGGCTGGGGTTGGCTTCAGATGGCTGGACAGGTGGCCTTGTAATTAAAACCTTTCCCTTCTAACTGTAGGCCTTGTTTTGCCAGGAATCTGAGGTGAAGAGGATGTTCTAGTTAGATGCCTGTACCAGCTGCTTTGAAAGCTTCCTCACAGCTGTCCCCAGACCATAGCAAACAGCCACATCTTTGCTTTCAGAATCTTGGGGGCTTAGTGTTATTTGAGATGGGATAAGCAGACGTAGAGATGAGGGAAGATTTCTTTCTGATCTCAGAAGTTCTGAGTCTTTTTGAAGACAAGGAGCACAAAAGAAAAGTCTGGAATGCGTACGTTTCCTCTCTATATTAACTTTGTCAGGTAGGAGCCATTCTTAGTCCTTGTATTGTGGATGGGAACACCGAAGCTCTCAGGATTTAAGTAACTAGATTGTTGTCATGGCGTTAGGCATCAGAGTCAGGATTCACATCCAAGTAGTCTTGACTCCAGATTCAGGCTCTGGTAACCTCTACTCTTAGGCAGATTCAGAATTTAACTCCCGAGCACCCTCTCCAGGTATTCTCCACCTTCATTCTCCCTCCATCCTAGCTCATGGGTCACCCACCCTTCTAGTTTCCCAGGCCCAAAACCTGGGAGTCGTCCTTGAGTTCTAATCTCGTGTCCCCAGTAGAATTTACCAGGACATTCAGTTGATAGTGTTTACAATCTGTATTCAGAATCTGGGCACATCTTACAGTCTTCAGTAGTCTGCCAGCACCTTAGTCAAAGCTGTATCTGTTCCATCCTCGACTGCACATGAGCCTTGACACGGATCTCTCTGCTTCTAGTCATGCTGTCCTCCCGTGTCTTCCTGATCCCGGGGGCAGCTTTTCTCCACAAGGTCATCCTGGACCGGAGCCCCCACCTCTCTTGTTCACCTTCCCTAGGTGGCTGTGTTCATCTACGTGGTCAGGGCTGCCGCAGCTCCTTATCTTCCAAAAAGGGGATCAGAGAGGAAATCCTGGCAAATAGTTTCCTTTCAAACAAATGATGCAAAAGTAGTACACATCATTTCTACTCACATTTCACAGGCAAATCAAGAGTCACATGGCCAGCCTAGCTACAGAAAGCCTAGGAAATGTATGGATAGTCGTGTTCTCAACTCCCCAAGAAGAGGAGACTGGATTTGGAAATGACTAGCCATGTGCCAGAGTCTTAAGAGGGGAAGTGGGTAGACCTGTCAGGAGGCTATTCAGGATCCTTAGGTGAGTGTTGACAATAGCTTAACTTAAAGAAGGGATAGTGGAGATGGAGAGAGATGGACTGATTTGTGATGTGGTTTGGAGGTAGAATGAGGGGGAGTGTGTAGAGTTGAGGGAAAAGCAGAAATCAAAGATGATTCCCTGGGGCTTTGCAGGTGGTGCTAGTGGTAAAGAAGCTGCCTGCCAATGCAGGAGACATCAGAGATGCAGGTTTGATCCCTGGGTCAGGAAGATCCCTTGGAGGAGGGCGTGGCAACCCTCTCCAGTATTCTTGCCTGGAAAACCCCATGGACAGAGGAGCCTGGTGGGCTGCAGTCCATGGGGTTGCAAAGAGTTGGACGGGACTGAAGTGACTTAGCACAGCACACCAGGGTGATTACCAGGTTATTTCTGTCTTGAGAGACACATGATGCTGTTTTCGAGCTGAGGAAGCAGTCTGGAGTGACCGCCCGGGGACCAGCGTGAGAGGCCTCTCCATTAGGGGCTTGTCTTGTGTCATAGTGGAAGCAACTGTGGAAGACTGGAATGGCTCAGAGGGAAAGTCTGAGGGGCTGTCTGCTAGATGGATCACGTGTGTTTTACCTTAAAATGCTTCAGAGGAAGGAAGAGGGCAGCCTGTTTTTGCCACATTGGTAGGCCTTCTTGATGACCAGGTAGACGTTGATTCAGAGAAGCCAGGAACTGTAGGGCCCATGTGGCATGTGGTTGCAGCTCAGGTTAGGTCAGCAGAGCTGCTTTCGGTTTGGAGGCGGGAAGAGCTGAGTGAAGGTACTTGTTTTTCAGCACCTGGGACAGAAAAGGTCATACTCCCAGCACCTTGATGCCCTTTGACGTTGAGGGCTGTCGTGTGTTTCTGTCTCCTGTTTGCCTGAGTCGGAGCATGGTGTAAGAAAATGTGTTTGCAATTAAGAGTAGTCAACAGACAGAGGGTCTGGAAGGATGACTGACTCACCCAGTTGGACAGTTACAAGGCCTACTTGGGGTAATTTGAGAGACAGCGTGGGTGGGTTGGGGGTGCTTCACAAGGCTCAGGGGGCCAACCCACCTTGAGGCTGATAAACTCTGAAAGAACCGACAAAGCCAAGTCCCTCACTCTGTCTTGGGGGCGGAGACCTTAGCCTGAGGTGAGCCCAGCTGGTTCTGCCACCTCTGAGAGTGTGCTGGGGCCACTGCAATCCCCAGAAGCATAGCAGTTTCTGTACATGGTAGCTAGTCAAAAACATGCTTCATTATTCATTTCTAAATCACTCAGTATTATGCCACATAAATTTTTTTCTTCACCTTTCCATTTCACAACTGAGAGATCTAAAGTTTAGTATCTAGTCCAGAGTACCATGGTAAGGGTTTGAAATGTTGCTTGTGAATACACTGATGTTCAGCTCACAAACTGACTCTGTAGTGACCATCTGTCACTAATTTCTGCCTGTAGTGACCATTTGTCAGAAGGGAAGGGTGGCTTGATGTTGGGAAACCAAACTTGTATTTATGGTAGAAGAAAAAAAATACCTTGAGATCAATGTAAATGAGAGAAGGAGGGGAAAGCCATCATTTCCCTGTGATGACTGATGTGTTATTTAGTGACAACCAAGATTCTAGGATCGGTGAACTTGTTTCTGGGCCATGCTTTCTCCCGGGGTCAGGAGCTATGGGACAGAGGAACGCTCATGACCTGTCCAGTAGAGGCAGTGAGGGCAGACCCGGGCCCACTGCTGCCTGACAGCATCTGAGCCCAGGGCCTCACTCTGACCTACCGCCTGGGAAACCCATGTTAAATTCACTCAGGGCTGAGCAGGCTTGGAGCTCCCATACTAGAAGCAAAGCTTGACTCATCAGCCTGAGTGCTAACTTAGCAATGTAGCTGGGAGGAGAAAACCTGTGCCATGCTTCTGGGAATTGCATTCTCAGTATAAAGGAGCTAGAGAGCTCTTAGTGAGCATGAAATCAAAGCAATGGAGTTAGTAAGGCTTGGTGGGATATTTTATCTAACTGTTCTGGACAGAGACCTTTGAGCTTTATGTTTGTCATTGATCTTGCAGCAGAGCAAAATTCTCCAGCCCACCATAGGCAGGGTCTCCCGAATAAACACTGATGGGGTCTTCTTACCCTGTTCAGTCTTTCCTTGGAGTCACCCAAAACTTCTGTCATCATAGCTCTCCACCCTAATCATATGACAGTTTCTGAGGTCTGACCTCTGCCGTTTGCTACATTGAAATCAGTATCTTGAGTCATGAAACCTAAGAGACTTTAGAAATCATGCACTTAGCTATCATTTCTTATGTGGATAAATTTCTGAAGGAAAATGTACACATTCAGCTAACCTCCTATCTTTTCTGTTGAGTCTTTTTAGCTTCCATTCAGGAATGAGGCATCTTTTAACCTGCTTTCCAAATTCTAGGATACCATCGTCTTTGACCTTGCCCCTTCCTCTGCACTGAATAATTTAACTTCCTCCAATGAGCATTTGTTTGGGATTCTCATGTGGAAGATTAATGCTTTAGTTAAAAGCTACAGGCTTTTGGATCAGATCTGGGTTCATATCTCGGCTCCACCACTTACTGGCTGAGTCACCATAAGCAAGCTTTATCTAACCTCAGTTTCACCCCCTGTAAAATGCAGTTAAGAGTACACACCTGAATAGGGGTTTCATGAGGATTAAATGCAATAGTGTATATAAAGTACTTAGCTCAGTGGTAGTACATGATAAGTGCGTAATAAAAATAAACAATTTAAAAAATGTGTATAATACTCTATGTATTTATTCATTTTCTAAACAAGTATGTATAGTCCCTTGCATATGCCAGACTGGTTCTAGGCTCTAAGGAGCAGTGGTGAAAGTAAGGTCCATGTCCTCTGAGAGCTCACGTCTAGTTGAGATGTTGGCAGTAAGCAGGTAAACTCATACACATGATGTCAAAGAGCAAAGCAATGCCTTGAAGAAAAATAAAGCAGGGAAGAGGGACAGAATGACAGGGTTGTAGTGGTGGAGGTTTTGCCCATTGATAAAGGGCCTTTGCATTGGCTATGCCCTCTGCTGAATGTCCCCGTCCCATTCCCCATCTTCCAGGATTGCCCTTATTTCTTTCAGGGATCTGCCTAAGTATCATCTCATCAGAGAGGCACCCCTTACTTAAAAAAAAATGATACACACATAAAATACATAAAGAGATACCATTGCTCCCTTTGAAGTTTATAGTCCTATAAAACTGACAAGTAGACAAATGACTGTCTTTCCAGATGAAGGTAGTTGACTTTAACAGAAGTACAAATAAATAACATTGTTAAGGGAGTCAGGAAAGGCTATATCTAAAAAAATGGTACTTGAGATGTTGGGGTTCCCAGGTGGCCAGTGCAGGAGATGCAGGTTAGATCCCTGGGTTGGGGAGATCCACTGGAGGAGGAAATGGGAACCCACTCCAGTATTCTTGCCTGGGAAATCCCATGGACAGAGGAGCCTGATGGGCTACAATCCATGAGGTTGTAAAGAGTTAAACACGACTGAACGACTGAGCACACAGGCACACACTTGAGATGTTGCTTGGTATAAAAAGAGTGGGGGCTTTGGAATCGGACCAAGCCACTCGAGTGACTTTGGGCATCACTCAGAGTGTCAAGTTAAGGACACCTACCTCAGAGGGTCATTGTGCTCATTGAGAAATAAGTCCTAAGCGCCTACAGTAAGTAGTACATGAGGTTGGCTCTCAATGGTGCCCTCGTCACATAAATAGATAATTAGTAGTGGTGTTTGGGTTGTGCTCCCATTAGCCTTTGATTCTTGTAATATGCTGTTACAAGAATGGTCTGGGCATAGTCTGTCTGGGCATCCAGCTCTACCAGGAAAGGGAAGCTTCTCATAGACCCGGACGCCTGTGTCCCTGACAAGGATGGCACCGTGTCTGTTATGCAGGGGCAGTTGATTAAGGACAGTGATTACATCATCTCTAAGAGGCAGAACTGTTCTATACAGATGGGGACCTCAAGAGACGGTATGTTCTCTTCTCCATCTCTGTACCTCAGTACCCCCAGATTGTTTCTGACAGATGGGCATTTAGCATGTTCTTGCAAGAAGACTCCACTTCCTCTCTAGGGAGATGCATGCTGGGTTTAACCATGTAATTTGAAGTGGGTGAAATGATGCCAGCCTGCCTCCCTCTTAGAGCCTTGATTCTGTTTTAATCCCTCTGTTTTTAGAAGGAATTAAAGAATATTGGTTTGTCCAGTGCATGGGCTGTAAACAGATTATTATTATTTTGAAGCTTAGAGATAGTCTTTAAGACATGGAGATTTTCAACATCCGCTAAATATTAGTTATTCTAGAGATGCTGAATATCAAGATACTGGCCTTTCCAGGCATCATGTTTCTTTTCTTCCATTTTTTTTAAGGAGTTATCTGTTGTTGTTTTTTTTCTTTTTTCTCATAGCAACTCCACCATAAAATGAGACACAGAAGAGACAACTAATTATGCTTAGGAAGTTTCATTAAAATGTGGGAAAAGGGAGAGCAGAGGCATAGTATACTGGCGGGCATGGGGATTCCTTGTTTATGGTACTCAGTCACCTCTGTCCTCTGTGAACATACTTTAAAGTGACAGTCAATGAGAATTTGGCCATCACATCTGAAATTGGATGCCCAGGGCCTACATGTGATGTTGTGGGAAACTCTCCCTGCCCCTCAGACCTTCCACCATGATCACAGGATGTGGAGCATGATGCCAGTATGGAGCTCAGGGCCTCGGGCAGCCGTTTTAGCCCTGCAGCCCCAAACCAGGAAGGTTTTTGTTTGTCACAGTGGGAGCCTCAACCCCAACCATGGCTTCCAGGGGAGTTGCCTTAGAATCTGCCTGATTCCCCAGGATAGAAACTTGCTTCAGAAAAATGCTGAGATGCTTTCTAATCACCAAAAATTGCTTTGGCCGACACCTCCTCTAAAAGAAGCCTAAAGGCCTTGGGTAAGGGTGGCACCAACATGTCCTGTGCTTCAGAATCAAGTGAGCATCAGGCAGATGGAAACTTTTTCTGCAGATGGATTGACATACCTATGGGGGAGGGCTGGGCATCCCCTGGCCTCTCTGAATAGAGTTATATTTATTGCTGCCTTGGTTATGGCAGCTACTCTGGGGGAGAGTTGAGCATAGGGGAGAGGGCAAGATATTCGTCCCAACCAGGGCCTGCACCAGAGTGGATCCAGCACAGTGCTGTCATCCAGGGTGCACTTCCTTCCTTCTGCTCTAGGGCTTGAAAGCCAGCTGTGCCCTCCAGCATCGCTGCTTGTAGGTCAGGGCACGTGGCACTAAGACTTCCCAGGCTCCCCATCTCGATGTTTGTACCTAAATAGGAAAGGATGAATTCCTGGAGCATCCCTTTTAAAGGTTATTAAGTCCCTGCCTTGTGAAAGATCCATTCATAGCTCTCACATTTCTGGACATCCTCATCTGCCGACAGGTTTCGTCTTCACCTCCAATCCTCCAGCCTCTGAGTCCTTTGTGCAGTGAACCTGTGCCTGACCGATGCATGACCTGTTCTCCCACTCCTTCCTCTTGGACTCAGTTCTGTTTTTTATCCCTTTAGCTTTATTTCTATAGTCTCCTCTCACCACTGGCTTGTTTTGTCCCTTTAAGACATCCAAGTCTCTCTGACCCTACCAAAGGCCCGTGCCTTGACTCATTAACCTCTCCAGCTTCTGTTCATCCCTTCTCCTCCCATTCTTACCTGAGTGATCTATGTTACTAAGCGATCTGTGTGTACTGTGTTTTCCTCTCCTATTCAGTCCATTTCCATCGGCTTCTTCCCTTGTTGTGCCACCAAGGCAGCTCCAGGGCACCCACGACTCATTTCCCAGTGTCATGTTTCCTTTGGACCCTTCTCTCCCTGGATCTCCTCTTGCCTTCAGCACAGGTGAACACTGCCTCCAACTCCAAACTCTTACCTTAACTCCTGAGACTTCATGCTCACTTGCTCCATTCCAGTTTCTCTCTCCTCCATGAAGTTCTTTTCCTCTGTTTTTAAAAAATTGATGACTCCGGGATGACCTCCTTGACCCACTTCTCTTTCCAGTTTGTCTTTGCGTGATGGCATCCACAGCCAGGGCTTTGACCTCCATCTAAATGCTAGTGAGTACCAGATGTCTGACTGCAACTCTGACCTCTTCCCCCTTCCCGGCAACCTGGGGTTCTGAGCAAGGCCTTAGATGGAAATGCCTTCAGGGATCTGCGGATAAAGTCAGTGAGTGAAATGGATTGAGTGAGTGTGGCAGGCCAGAGAACCTCTTGTTCTAGCTGAAGGGAATGGCTGCCACTGGGCTCCAGCCAACTGTTGACATGTAGGAATTTAGGACCCATGTTGCCAGATTTTCCAGTTTTCCCTGAGAAGCCAGAAATGCATAATCCTGTTTGGACTCTCTCAGTGAATGAATGTTGGTTCAAAAATGTCTGTATGGACCAAAGCCCGTCTGAGAACCATGTCTGAGTACAGACCACCTGTCTGGGATAACGGTTTGATTCATATACTCCAATTATTGGTTCATGGCCCAAGCCAATTATTCTGATGTCCACAGTCCTTTCACGTTGAATGTGCCCCAAACCAACTTTTCCCCAAACCTTCCCCTCCTCCTCTTGCATATTTTTGCTCAGTTACTGGCACTTGCTTCTACCTGCTCACTGGAGCTGGACATATGGAGAAAGGGTATCCTTCTTTCCTCACCACCGCCCCCTGCCCCACCCCACTGAATCCACCATCAAATGCCACCAACATAACCTCATCAAGTCCAGTATTATCCATTATTATCCCCCCATCTTTTACCACCACTATCATAGTTTAGGCTTCTAGCATCTTTTGCTTGGACCAGTAGCCTCCCGAGTGTTTCAGGTGATGACTCAGAGTAATTGATTCTTCCTGTGTTATTTCCTTGATCAGTTCAGTTCAGTCACTCAGTCGTGTCCGACTCTTTGCGACCCCATGAATTGCAGCACGCCAGGCCTCCCTGTTCATCACCATCTCTTGGAGTTCACTCAGACTCATGTCCATCGAGTCCGTGATGCCATCCCGCTATCTCATCCTCGGTTGTCCCTTTCTCCTCCTGCCCCTAGTCCCTCCCAGCATCAGAGTCTTATCCAATGAGTCAGCTCTTTGCATGAGGTGGCAAAAGTACTAGAGTTTCAGCTTTAGCATCACTCCTTCCAAAGAAAACCCAGGGTTGATCATCTTCAGAGTGGACTGGTTGGATCTCCTTGCAGTCCAAGGGGCTCTCAAGAGTCTTCTCCAACACCACAGTTCAAAAGCATCAATTCTTCGGCGCTTAGCCTTCTTCACAGTCCAACTCTCACATCCATACATGACCACAGGAAAAACCATAGCCTTGACTAAACGGACCTTAGTTGGCAAAGTAATGTCTCTGCTTTTGAATATACTATTTCCTTGATAGTGGTTGATTTTGGAATGGATTTGTGAGCCAGTCTGGAACAGTGGATGAAAGGAAGGGTTTGTTGGGAAGCTTCTGGAAAAGTTTTCCTTGCTAAGAGACTTAACAAAAGATGATTCCCTTCTTGTAGTGGTCCTTGCTGTGCCTATATCTCACTCTAGGAACTGCTGTCACCACCCTCTGAAGATGGGGAAAGGCAGTCTGCAGGTAGAGCCCACCACAGGAAGTGGTAGAATGGAGAGAGAGGGCACCTGGGCCCATGGTTATGTTGGTGAGCTACTGAGTCAACCACTTCTACTGTCTGTCATCTCAAAGCCTGCAGCTATGTTGGTTAATGAGTCTCTTAATTAGTTCAGCTGATGAGAGTCAGGGCTTTGTGCAAAAGCAGCAGAGGCATCCTGACTGGTACCCTTGATTTCTGCCTCCAGATCTTTGCTCCATCACTCTTTGTGACACCTGACTGGCAGGGTGGTCCCTCTGGATGGTAATCTGACCACATCACCTTCTGTTTATGCCTCCCATTGCCCAGGATAAAGTCTTAGTACTTTGGCAGAATATACAAAGGCCTCTGCGACAGGCACCCTGCCTCCACAGCCCTATCAGGTCATTCTGTTTAACGCACCCTCTGTACCTACTTTAATCTGATCTGCTTGCAGTTCCCTGTGTAATGATGCTGTTTAACTCTTTCATTCATTTGACAAATTTGTACAAGTGCCATTTCTGGGCCAGGAGCAGTTCAATGCATACCAACTATTATCCACAGTCCTCTGCTCCAGCTACCTCCTCTCCCTGGAGGGCCTCCCTTCTGTCTTTATCTGACTCGTGCTTTTCTTTTTCCCAATGTGGTGTTTAACCCTTGTAATCTGTCTGTCTCTCTCTCTCTCTCTCTCTCTCTCTTTCTCTCTCACACACACACATACACAGGCAGGATTGGGACTGGTGAGGTCCCTGAGAAAGCTTCTGACTGTGGGGAAGAGACCACTTACTATTTTCCTTGGAGGTCTTGTATTTCTTTCCTAACTGTCCACCTAACTGGTCTCATAAGACCCTCTGCATTCCCTGGGTAGGGGTCACTGATGTTAAAAAATAAATTCATCATAAGCCACTCAAAAACATAGGAAGATAATCTTCCCAACTAATTTAAAGACAAGGCAATCCAGTCAGCTCACTCCTCTGGACAGCAGCTTTGGCCATCTCCGAAGAGCCAGGTGTCATTGGTGCAATGGTAAATAAGCCACTGCCTTCTGGAGCTCATCATCTACTGGGATAAAGAGATATGCAGAGTTTCCATGTTTATGGGGAATGTAATGGGAGCTGTGTGGGCCACCATTCCAACTTGGGAAGGGCGAGGCAAGGACAGGCCAGAAGGCAGAAGCAGGTATAGGGTAGGTAGGTGTTAGACAGGCAAGCTGGGCCTTCTACGCCTAGTGCAGGGAACAAGGCCATGATGGAGACCTTGATCATCATGGTGAACACAGGAACAAAGTAGGCATTGCCTCTGTGCAGGTGATCCTCAGAGTGTGCCATTTGAAATGTTTATTTTTTTGGCCAGGTTGGGTCTTAGTTGCAGCATGTGGGATCTTTCATTGTGGTGTGGGCTTAGTTGCCTCGGGACACGTGGGATCTTAGTTCCCTGACCAGGGATCAAACCCACATCCCCTGCATTGGGAGGCAGATTCTAAACCCCTGAAGCACCAGAAGTCCCGAGTTGTGCCATTTTTGATAACGTAAGATGCCAGCACCAAGTCTGAAGGCTACCTGTGAGCTGATTTGAGGAGACTTTGCCTCCTTGGCTCTGGGTGATCCTTTAATGTTACTTCCACTGAGGGTTAAAGGTGGGAGACCCCCCCCTCCAACCCCCCACATTTAAAAAAAGTCAGTGAAGGTAATTACACCACCATCTATTTAGCTGCTGAAGAATTTACCATTCAAGGAGATAGGACCCTGCCTCACCAGAGGCGTTTAACAGTCCAATACTATCACATTACCCAGATTGTATAAAGAGTATGAATGATTTCCGCTCACAGACCTCTAATGGAGGTATCTCTTTACAAAGCCCCTACTTCAGGCCAGCTGAATGCCTTAGCAGTGCCTCCGAAATCCCGCAGCCCTAATCCCTTTAGCAACAAAGATCTGTTTCTTTGCTTAGCATGAAGTAGGCCTCAGAGGTCTGTGTGTGTCTTCGCCTGTAGACCAGAAGCCTCCTGTTTACAATTTCCCTATTCCTGTTTTTAATGTTGTTCTGAGAGCAGCCACAAAGGACTAGTTTTGTCCAACAGGAACAAGGGAGCTATTAGAGAGAGATGGAGGAAGGAAGGAAGGGCGATCGCAGGGAGGACTCCTCGAGGGATTAGCAGACACAGCTGTTCCCGAAGGGAGAGGACCTTTAGGCTGTTTATAATTTCCGTCACATTTACATTTTTTAATATTTTATTTCCTTAAATTCTTTTTTTTTTCTGATCAGTTTCTTATCCACCATTTAAAGCAAGCATCTTGCAGCCATATTGACCGACTTAGGGACGTGTTTCATATAAATTTAGTTGTGATTTGGCTTTTTCCGTCGGTGCTGTGCGGCTCTGGTGTGGTGGTCTTGGCTTCCTGTGAGGTCACAGACTTCAGACCACCAGGTGCCTGAGGAAATCACGAGAGGGGACCAGTTTCATTTCTCGTCCCATTGTGCAAACCATTGGAATTCTTTAGGCTGTATTTGATTCATTTCGATCCCGTGCACCACCTTGTCCTCACTCACTTTTCAAATGTACCTCATTTTGTCCTGATGTTATCTTTCTAGCCTGAGTGTTATAAAGCATGTTAAGTACAGGTAGAGACTCTTTAATATTCCGTGTTGCAAAAATGCAATGGCTTTGTGAAAATTATTCATGGTTTCATCCAGAAATCAAGCAAGTTTCCATTTTTGTCACCTTCCAGTTCTTGTTTTTGTGCATGTTCAATTTTTGCACACTTATAATAAAACCATAGAATTTTAGTTTTAATTTTCCATACTATGAGGCTGTGTATATATTTTATATCCAGTGACAACCAGTCTCTCTTTTTTAAAACTCTTTCTTTTGTTATGAAGATTGGCATCATGTACGTTTTTTCACACCTAGTTCGGTGCTCAGATAATCATATGAAAAAATTTTTATCCTGCATTGAGAGGATTGCTGTTTATTTTATTAAAATGGATTATGTATTTCCCTTATATCTTGCCTTCTTCACTTAGCAGAGGAAATTGCATTTAATGTATTTTTAACCTCACATGATCTGTACAGGTTCATTTTGCCTGAGAAAACTCTGACTCAAGTGGCAGATGCCTGTTTATATGGCTATTTTATTTTCATTCTGTTTTTGTTAAGTTTGACTTTTTCCTGCAGAGCTTTAGTCAAAAAACAAATGATTTTATCAAATGTCCAGTCAACCGCTGCTGACCCTTTGGGCTCTTGCTGTCTTAGGGTACATTCCGGTCTCAAGTGTCTTTTAGATTTGGCTGACCTGCTAGTACTGTTACAGAAGTATTCCTGACGATGGTCTCAAAAGCTCTGTGTATACAGTTTCCTTTTGCAGGGGCCTGGGATGTGAGCTAATCTTTAAGTCCAGGAGACTTAAAGTCCTAACTCACTCAGGGACAGCTGTTCCAAACCTTTCCTTCCTGCTCAAAGTAGTAGCTAGTTTTCAAGAGGAACTTAAAAAAATTTTTTTTATTTAAAGAAGAATATGGAGTTCTTCCAGGATTGCTTAATTTTTTTTATTTCTCTAAAGTAAAATAGTACAAAGCATGTGCCATTCCAAGTGCACTGTCTGAATTAAGCCTCACTGGAAACATAGACCATCAGGTAAGATGCATAGCCTTGGGGATATTATTTCCCAGCACTGGCCAGGAAAAGGCCACGATTCCAGTTGCTTTAGTTTCCCCACGTGTCTTAGAGAGGAACGCTGAAGATATCTGAGGGAACGTGAGCTTCCACAGGCCTATCATCTGCTGCTGCTGCTCTTGTACAGGTTCCTTTGGCAGGATTACAGATGGGAGATGCTGATTATTGTTTTGGTGATATATGCATTTTGGGAGATCATTTTCTGATAAAAAAAAAGTTTAAGATGTCTTCCCATTCCAAGTATAAATTAAAGGTCCTGTGAATTTTAATAAATGCTTTTATTAAAAAACAGAATTGCCCAGTATACACATCTCCTGAGGTTATGAGTGTTTTGATTTTGGTAGCCTGTGCCAAAGACATGCCCTCAGAAGATGCCTTGATTGGAGATCTATATTTCTTCTTATGGGAATCTGGGTCTTTCTTTTGTCTTTTAATTATTGTTATTTTTTAGTTGGAGTATAGTTGAGTTACAGTGTTGTATTAGTTTCTGCTGTATAGCAAAGTGAGTCAGTTTTTTTTTTTTTNAGGGAGGTGATGGAATTCCAGTTGAGCTATTTCAAATCTTAAAAGGCGATGCTGTGAAAGTGCTGCACTCAATATGCGAGCAAATTTGGAAAACTCAGCAGTGGCCACGGGACTGGAAAAAGTCAGTTTTCTTTCCAATCCCAAAGAAAGGCAATGCCAAAGAATGCTCAAACTACCCTATAATTGTACTCATCTCACATGCTAGTAAAATAATGCTCAAAATTCTCCAAGCCAGGCTTTAGCAATACGTGAACCATGAACCTCCAGATGTTCAAGCTGGTTTTAGATGTGTCCATAGATGTGTAGTGTCTTCTCTTGTGTTGTTGGAAGAGGGTGTTTACTGTGACCAGTGCATTCTCTTGGCAAAACTATATTAGCCTTTGCCCTGCTTCATTCCGTATTCCAAGGCCAAATTTGCCTGTTACTCCAGGTGTTTCTTGACTTCCTACTTTTGCATTCCAGTCCTCTATAATGAAAAGGACATCTTTTTGGTTGTTCTAGAAGGTCTTGTAAGTCTTCATAGAACTATTCAACTTTAGCTTCTTCAGCATTTCTGGTTGGGGCATAGACTTGGATTACTGTGATAGTGAATGGTTTGCCTTGGATACAAACCGATCATTCTGTCGTTTTTGAGATTGCGTCCATGTACTGCATTTTGGACTCTCTTGTTGAGTCTGATGGCTGCCCCATATTGGGCACATACTGACCTACGGAGTTCATCTTTCAGTGTCCTATCTTTTTGTCTTTTCAAACTGTTCATGGGGTTCTCAAGGCAAGAATACTGAACTGGTTTGCCATTCCCTTCTGCAGTGGACCACATTTTGTCAGAACTCTCCACCATGATCCGTCCGTCTTGGGTGGCCCTACACGGCATGGCTCATAGTTTCATTGAGTTAGACAAGGCTGTAGTTTATGTGATTAGATTGGTTCGTTTTCTGGGATTGTGGTTTTCAGTCTGTCTGCCTTCCTATGGAGAAGGATAAGAGGCTTATGGATGCTTCAGGATGGGAGAAACTGACTGAAGGGGAAACTGGGTCTTGTTCTTATGGGCTGGGCCGTGCTCAGTAAATCTTTAATTCAGTTTTGTTGATGGGTGGAGCTGTGTTCCCTTCCTGCTATGAAGGTAATGGCCACCTCTTTCAACAGATCCCAGATCCCACGCATGTACTGCTACCCTCACTGCCCACAACCCTGCAGCAGGCCACCACTGACCCACGCCTCCACTGGAGACTGCTGGACACTCCCAGGCAGGTCTGGGTCAGTCTCTTGTGGGGTCACTGCTCCTTTCTTCTGGATCCTGGTGCACAGAAGGTTCTGTTTGTGCCCTCTAAGAGTCTATTTCCCAGTCTTGTGTAAGTTCTGTCAGCTCTTTGGTGGGGTTAATGGTGACCTCCTCCAAGAGGGCTTATGCCATCTCCAAGTCTGCCGCAGAGCCCCTATCCCTGTGGCAGCCCACTGCTGACCCATACCTCCATGGGAGACATTCAAACACAGTTCCTTCTCAGTCTCTGTGGGGTCTCTGGAGAGGAGCTGGAGGCTGGAGAGACTGTTAAACCTCAGGTGGGAGAAAATCAAGCATATAGATCCCCTAAGTATACAACACTGTATTACCTCCTATGAGCCTGAGCTATATGGCAGGGACCATTCTAGGTGTGAGGGATGGTTCTTGTAGTCCAGTGGGGGTCTTGCAGACGTGAATCAGATGATCACATGCATTTAGGTGGGAGATGCTAGATTTGAAAAGAATATGGTACCATGAGAGTATCTGAAAAGCACTGGACTAACTTTGGGATAGGGGTCAGGGAAAGTTTACCTGAGGAAATGGTGACCAATGTGAGAGATGAAGAATGAGGAGGCATTAGCCAGTTGAGACGAGTACATTTATGTGTGGACACATGTTCGTGTGTATATATTTAGGCACATAGTCGGGTGGGAGACAAGGATGTTTGTGGCGGAGGACCAGCACATGCAAAGGTCCTGGAGTTAAAGAAAACACTAGGTGCTAGAGGAAGCCAGAGAGGCTGGGAGGGAGCAGGGGCCAGAGCCTGCAGGGCCTTGTGGGATTTTACTCTGTATTGGAAGAGCAGAACATCATTAAGGGATTTGAGGAAGATGGGTGACATCATCTGACGTGAGTTTTGAGAAGATCTCTTCGGTGCAGTGTAGAGAGTTGATTGAAAGCAGTTATGATAGATGTGGAGTTGTGGTAGTTCAGATGTTCAGATAGAAGATCACGGAGCACAGAGGCCCATAAACATATATACTTTCATTCTCTTTCATTGAAAGATTTTGCTGTTTTAAATGCTGCCTCCTGCCCCCCCCCCCCCCAAATTCCATTAGGGTCCTATTTGCAGCCGACTGGTGCCATGCTTATCTCCTTGCTTCCTGTGGTCTGCACTCCTTGACTTGTAGATGCGTCTCTCCATTCTCTGCCTCTGCCTTCACATGGCATGCTTCCCTGTGTGTTTGTGTCTCTGTGTGGCTCCTCTGCAAGGAAACCAGTCACTGGATTTAGTGGATTTAGGCTGGACCTAAATCCGTAATGGTGAAGGACAGGGAAGCCTGGTGTGCTGCAGTCCATGGGGCCGCAGAGTCAGACACGACTGAGCGACTGAACAACAACAACAACTAACCCACTATGCCCTCAGCTTTACTTAACTAACCACATCTGCAAAACCCTTATTTCTTGATAAAGTCACATTCTGAGGTTCCAGGTAGGCATGATTTAGGGGACACTGTTCAGCCCACGACCTGGACTATCCTGACTGTATGTCAGGATATTATACGAACTTAGTTTCTGTCAGAAGAGATCTGCAAAAAATTCTTCCAGAAAAGCATTCTGAAGTTTTAGCCATTGACTAGAGCAGAAAGTAGCTTCTCCCTTTGTCCAGGCAGGGTCTGTCTTATTGTCAATAAGCTGCTTTGGTCATTTTTGTTATCTGACTGGCTCCCATAGATATTTGGGTTTACAGCTCCTGATTTAGAGTAAAAAGTGAGCAATATTGTGATGCAGAGAGAATGGGAGGCTCCTGAGTAGTGTGTAGCAAGGAACCTGATTCCATAAACGTTGTTGAATAAATGAATGACTCTGTTGGAAGAGTGCAGTGGGGCTGTTCTGGCGGCGCTCTCTCTGGAAGACCACAGATGATGTCTGTTATGTCCCCGTGCAGCAGCCATTACCTTGGAAACAGGCCATCCTGACAGCGTGTCAAGGAAGTTGTTACAGGGAATTATTTCAGCCAGAAGAGATGTCTGCAAAGCAATCTGTTCCAGCCTACTGTGTCATGGAGTAGTCCCCATGTCCCCATTTTTTTTTTGCTGGAAATGCAGCGGCAACCAGCATGAAGCCTACACCTGTCATGAGCTAATGTGTGATTCCTGCCAAGGTTTGCACTTGGGCTCCATTAACAGGGCAGAAGAGACCTTCCAGGGAAGTGTGTTAATGTTTAACCCTTTACCCGCAAATTCTCTCTCCCCGAGAAATCTGCCTCTTGCCAAACCGCCCCCAGACATTTGGAATTTTGCTTTTTAACATTTTTTTTCATTTGGGAGGTAGATTGGAGAAAGGCTAGTTAATAGATATTGACCTTCAAGGGCAAGTTTCATGGACCTTCTTGAAAAATCAAGGAAAAACAAAGCTGAGCCTTGTCCTGGAGAGTGTTCCTTGGCAGAAATTATATAAAACTGAGATGAGAACCAAATTTCATTGGTGTCAGATGTCTCCTTTCTGTCCAGCTCAGCCAGAGCAAAACCTGGGTGTCTAGGAGGGAGGTCAGCAGATCCTAAACTTAAAAATAACAATCTGCTGTTTCTGTGTATAGCAGGGTTAGGGGGCAGTTTTCAGGTGGGATATGCATTTCACTATGGTTTGTTTCCTACCATGAGATGTGGGTGGGGAGAGATTGGTGAGGAACACCCCTCCCCATGCCTAACCTTTGTAGACTTGGAAACACTACCCATCAGATCAAGGGTGGGGTAAATGCAGTTAAATGGTATAGAGGCCGATGGTTATGTTCATGTTTGCAGAGAAAGAGCTGAGTACGTGGAAGGATGGCTGAAACTCAAGGGTCAGAGTTGGAGAACCAGAGCTTAGGAGTCTGGGGGTTCTCAGTGGTAAAGACTTGGGCTTAGAAGGTATGCTCTGGAAAGTATTAGGGAGTGAAGAAACTCCAGAGAGGGTGGCTCTGTGCTGATGATAGAGACTGGCTTACAGAACATGGCTCTGCAGGAAACGTTTGTTGAGAGGCAGAAATTGGGCAGTCCCCTGGGGTGGAGGAGAGGTTATTTTGTTTCTTTTCAGTGTGTTCACCGGGAAGGACCCCATTGCTTTAAAAGACCTATCTGATTTCTTTAAACATTTTAATATCGTTTCTAATTAGGGCTTCCCTGGTGGCTTGGCTGGTAAAGAATTTGTTTGCAATGCTGGAGACCTGGGTTTGATCCCTGGTTGGGAAGATCCCCTGGAGAAGGGAATGGCTATGCACTCTAGTATTCTGGCCTAGAGAGTTCCATGGACTGTATAGTTCATGGGGTTGCCAAGAGTTGGACACAACTGAATGGCTTCCGCTTTCTTTCAATGTTCAAATATATTGTCTTTATAAACAAAGTCAGCCTCATCTGCAGGATGGTACAATGAAGTGTGTTTATATATTCGAGTGTGACATGTAAAAGTGATTAGTATATAGCAAGTGCTCAATAAGTGTCAGCTATTATAATTTTTTGCTGACTAAGGTCCGTCTAGTCAAGGCTATGGTTTTTCCTGTGGTCATGTGTGGATGTGAGAGTTGGACTGTGAAGAATGCTGAGTGCCAAAGAATTGATGCGTTTGAACTGTGGTGTTGGAGAAGACTTGAGGGTCCCTTGGACTGCAAGGAGATCCAACCAGTCCATTCTGAAGGAGATCAGCCCTGGGATTTCTTTGGAAGGAATGATGCTAAAGCTGAAACTCCAGTACTTTGGCCACCTCATGCGAAGAGTTGACTCATTGGAAAAGACTCTGATGCTGGGAGGGATTGGGGGCAAGAGGAGAAGGGGATGACCGAGGATGAGATGGCTGGATGGCATCACCGACTCGATGGACATGAGTGTGAGTGAACTCCGGTAGTTGGTGATGGACAGGGAGGCCTGGCATGCTGCGATTCATGGGGTCACAGAGTCAGACACAAATGAACGACTGAACTGAGCTGATTATAATTTTTTAAATGTTTGTTTTTTAACCCAGAAATTCTGCTTCTAGAAATTCACTCTAAGAACATAATCATGGATTTATACAAAAAAATTATTCCTTCAGCATTTATGATATAAAAATCTAGGTACAATCTAAGTATCCAAGGAGGAAGAACTGGTTGAATAAATTACAGTATATCCATAAAATGAAACACT
The DNA here is from genome assembly GCA_006410875.1 of Neotragus pygmaeus. NCBI lineage: Eukaryota > Metazoa > Chordata > Mammalia > Artiodactyla > Bovidae > Neotragus > Neotragus pygmaeus. Next base: position 176,237 of record SJYV01016348.1, on the reverse strand, counting down.
ATTCAATAATTAAATACCAATATGTCTCTGGATATGACATGAAATAATGTCATGAAATATGGTTAATAAGTGATAAAAAACAAAAATATAACAGCTTCCCCAGTGGTCCAGGGTAAGAGTTCACTTTGCAATGTACGGGACACCAGTTTGATCCCTGGTCAGGGAAGATCCTGCATGCCACGGAGCAATGAAGCTTGTGCACCACAGCTGCTGAAGCCCTTGCACCTAGAGCTCATGCTCTGCAACAGGAGAAGGCATCGCAGGGAGATGTGTACCACAACTAGAGAGTAGCCCCTGCTCGCCACAACCAGAGAAAGCCTGCACATAGCAACAAAGACTCAGTGCAGCCAAAGAATAAATAAAAAAAAGAAAATTTTAGGGTAAGGCTGAAGTGTCCTTTAACCACTAACCCAAATCCCAGGGCCCTCCGCTGATATTCTTTATGGGAACTTAGGTTTTTCAGATTGGTCTGTAGAATTGCAGATCTTGATATGCCTTTATGTGTGTATATATGACTGTGTAAAACATATGAATTTGCTTGTAGGTAAGGAATGATGATACGTAAATCATGGTAGACATTATTCTGCCGGTTGCTTTTGTCACTCAGTAAAATGCTCTAGAACCTATCCAGGTCTATGTGTATAGGTCTACCTCGCTCTTTCTACCCGCAGCACTGTGTTCCTTGGTTTGACTGTGTGATAGTTTATTGATCCATTTCCCCTGTTGATGGACATTTAGGTTGTTTCCAACTTCGTGCTGTCACCAACAGTGCTATGAATAAATATTCCCATACGTGCCTTCTCGTTAAGTATTTGGGTTTAATCTGATTAAATACACATTTGGAGTACGTCTGGCATCCATAGTAAAATATTTGTGAGCTTTGACAATTGACTGTGCTCTACCATAAGTAGGTTTTATAGGGAAGAGACAGGATAAGATAATTGATAAGAAAAAGATAGATACCCCAAGACTAGGGTCTCTGGAGACAAATAATATACCCCAGGCGGTATTAACAGAAAGTTCCTAGAGTCTGGGTGAACATGTGTCTTGCAGGAACTCTTGAGGGGTGTGGCACATAGTCTCATTGTGAACAAACCACAGAAGAAACTCTGTGGACTTGAGAGGCACACTTCTATGTGCCTACTACCTTGAGGCAGGCTGCATTCCAGCCCCAGTCTAGCCTTTTCTCCGCCATGGAAAGCCATTGTTCTCTAGGTGACGCATGCAGCTTACATTTGCTTTGTTTCTTTCAGGCATGCTCAGGGGTAGAGGACTTAAGTGTATCTGTATTGTATATATGTAAGTATGTATTTGTCACTCTGCAAACCCAAATCTGTCTGTTTTTGGTTGCTACATACATTGTGGTACATTTCCCAGCTGTAAATGGGAAAAATTCCTGCAGATGGCATTTGCATCTGATGTGGGTTGATTTTTTTTTTTCCCCTCTTCCATCTGATCTGAGGTTGGAGCCTCCTCCGTCAATGAGATGCAACCCACCTGCTCTACTGAGCAACGAAGACTGTATCTGTTTTAGACACAGAAGGAGGCATGTGTCTTTGGTGACTTCTTTTGTCATCCTGAAGCATTCTCTGTACTGTCCACCAAGTTGCTTTAACCACTTCGGTGCCCTATGCTGCCCAATGTTAGGTTTGCAAATGATTTGTGGACCAAGTTAATAATCCCATCACTAACGTCTTCTCTGTAGGTAACAAATAGGGATATCATCATTTCTTAACCGTTTTTGTGTATGCCAGGCTGCATACTCCTAATCTAGGAGCTTGGTGCTGAAAGACAGGGTAAGGAGGTTATTGGCCATGGGACTATTTTCCTTGCATTGGTTCTTTCCAAAGACTAGGATAAATAAATGTAGGTTCAATTTTCTTCCTTTTTTAAAAAAACTTCTGCTATTAAAGAAAACTCCTCTGTGATCACGTCTAACAATACTGTGGATTCTTAAAAGTCCTCAAAGATGACACCGAAGGACCCATTCTTATCAGTTGTCTTACTGTTGTTAGTCACCTTTGACAGACTTCTTTTAGGCAGTTCAGTTTACTGAAACAGAACTTGGACTTCCAGGGGATCCTTTAACATGCTGCTCATAGTTTAATTTGACTTTCAAATTCCTGGCCAGACCCAGGAACCCTCAAAAGTTTTTGTTTTTTCCCCCTGTTCTACCTCAGTGCAACCTTTACTGGGTAAATTCAGGTAGCATCTTCTCTCTCTTTTTGCTGTTTCAGTGTCCAGGCTTTGGAGGGACTTTGAATTCTGTCTCCATTATTTGCCAGCTGTGACCTGGGTTGTCATTTAAAACACGTGAGCCCTAGATTTATCACCTGAAAATGCTGATAATGATAGTCTGTGTTGCTAGTGTATCGTGAGAATTAATGAGGCAGTGTGTAAAACAATGCCAGGCGCATAGTAAGAGTTCAGAAATACACAATGAGGATGATGAAGGTGACTTTATTGAGTATTTCAGAGAAATCACCAGTCTAGGAGCTGAAAAAGGGGGCTGGGGGCAGTGGGCAATAGGGGTGGAAAACAATCACTTCTTTCCCCCAATAACAATGCTCTCTTTTCATGCCCACAACTGATGAGCCACAAACTTGTCCTTCTGATGCTTTTAGATGGTTTTCTAGAAAGTCTCAAGACCAAGACTTAGAAAAAACAAGATATTCTAAAAACTTAGAATTTCCATTATTAGCTGGAGAGAATATACACCAAACCCCTAGCCCTTCCTTCGTTTTTGCTGAGAAATGCCCATCCTGTTTTTAAGGGAGCTTCCTGGATCTGCTTCGATAGAACAGATTTAAGAGTCCACCCACAGCCTGTTCACTGAAGGTTGATGTGACAACAGGTCACAGAGACATCCAGCTCAAGCAGTTACAAGTGATGACAGAACTCAAGACCTTTGAAGTCTCTAATTTAGCCAGAGACACTAAAAATGCAGAGTCTCGGTCATTGGCGTGTTTCCTTATTAAGTGTATCAGCTTCTGTGAGTTTCCTGAGAAATTATTTATTATAAATCAAGAAAAGGGAAAGAGTGTGAAAAATGTCTTCCTGAAAAAGGCATTTCTCTAACCTACTCCATGCTGGTCCAAATATCTGGTGACTGCCAGAGTCAACATAATCTGTTGCTGGATTTCAGACCAACCTGATGTGGTCGATAGTGGTATTGAGGTTAGGTGATTTCCTCCTTTTTTCCATTTTCATCTTGGCCCAAGCACCTGAAAACCATGGAAACGACTGTGCTAGGCTAGTAATTTTTGGACTTTTTGAGTTTTTTGTTTGTTATTTTTCTTGATCTGACACCTCGGTCTGTAGTTAGCGCCTGGAAGTGGCAGGACAGATACTTGGGGAGTACAAATGTAGAAAGAGTTTGAGAACCAGTGTGGTAGGTAGCCTTATCCAAAATATAAGTGGGCAGAAATATGATAGCATTTGACTGTATGACCAATGGATTCTTTCCCAAGGCACATTTGCTTTACAACTCAGCTGATGGCATGTCCAGCTTCCCACCTCACAGGAAATAAATTGTTTCTTACCAAGCAATGGAATTTTTAAATAGTTATCAGACGGGGTTTCCTTCTGGTCCATTTTTCTCTTGTTTAAGTTGGCTCAGCAGAGCTGAAACCATACTGCTGCCATCTCTGGAACCTCCCATGGTATACACTGTGTGCTGGCCTTTTTTTTGTCTGAGAGGAAACCAGTATTCCTCACAAGCCTGTTCTATGGTCGATATGGAATTCTTGGAGACGTCTCTCCCTGTTTATTTGTAGAACTAAAATTCACGCAAAACTTGGACAAAGAGTTTGTTTCATTCTCATTTCAAAGTTTCTGGTGGTTGAAGAGATGCATGGAAGAAGGGCCATGAAGGGCACTGTTGTAGAAAAGAGAAACAGAGACCGTGAACTTAACAAGGACGGTGACAGAACTCACACAGAGTCAGAGGCAGACCCTGGAGACCCACTGACAGTGTCCGAGGAGGTATCAACAGAAAGGTGGAGACCCACCGGGAATCTCAGCAATGAGTTCATCAGTGATGGAAATTGCTTCTCAGCTCACCAGGGTGCGGATGAAATGCATTAATGACTGTTCCCAGGACAGCAGAATGTCTTGTCTACATTGCCTTGAAACACGGTATTGGGATCACTGCACTAGAATATAATTCACAGCAACTGTGTTTCCTTTCTCATGGACCATGTTGGTATTAATGTAATTAGAAGAGAAGATGCACAGAACTGTCTTGCGACTGTCTGCAAAGTCCATTTCCTGCAGCCATCTCTGCCATTCCTTTTTGTCTTGGAGTGAAGAATGCAGGCCCAGAGAAACTCCTGCCCATATGAGAGAAATCCCTGGCCTCTGCAGAGGGTCTCTCCTGCCAGCAGTGAATTTACTCATTTGGATGGTTACGCCCTTGGCACCAATCTAAGTGCTGTATGCTCTGTGTGTCCTAATCAAAAGACTAAGTAAGGTCAGTGAAGGGAGCAAAGAATTATTGGTAAATTTGATACTTGTATTTTGGTTTATACATTTTTTCCCCACAATAAATTGCCCACGAGAGTGACTAGGTCTTGCTTGCGATTGTTAGTGTGTCTTTTAGTTTCCTCAAACATATTAATATCTCAGAAGCCCTGCATTTCACACAAGGGAGCCAAAATCATCTCCTGGACCCATAGGAGTTTTCAGTCAAGTTATTAGACTTGGTGAGAGTCTTCATTGGTGAGAGTTTCCTTGCTGCAGCTGTTTTCAGTGTGAGCTCTGGGTTCTAGGTCCCTCTAGCATTAAACACAGTGCCTCATGGGAAGGTTGTTATGGATGGAGGAAGGGAGGCAGGGAGGAAAGAAACGGTGGATGAGGTAGACGGAGGGCAAGCGGGAAGGGATCCATGGATAGCATGTGATAGAAAAGTGGTTTTTCAAACTTGGGAATGCGTAAGAAACCCCAGCTGGGCTACTGCACCAACATAGATTCCTGAGCCTGGCTCCCGTGAACTTCCAAGTTAGCTATCTATGTTCTCGACAAGTCTCCCTGGTGGTTTTGACGCAGGTAGGCCACTGGGCTCACACTGAGTAATGTTGTTATAGAAACTGTGAATGTGACTAATCACTTTTACCTTGTGGAGCGTGACAGTGGGTGGATCAGCCACAAGAAATGTTTCCCAGAGCTGCAGTCCTGACTCTGNGTTTTGACGCAGGTAGGCCACTGGGCTCACACTGAGTAATGTTGTTATAGAAACTGTGAATGTGACTAATCACTTTTACCTTGTGGAGCGTGACACTGGGTGGATCAGCCACAAGAAATGTTTCCCAGAGCTGCAGTCCTGACTCTGGATGGAGAAAGAGAGTGTATTGAGTTTCACAGCATGCTGGTGAGGGGACAAGCTGATTTACCATTTCATCTTTTAGAGGATGTAAGGATGTAGTAATCACTGAAAGGTCATCATCTTTAATCCCACAGGTAAATTTATCACTGCGCACCTGGCCATTTCCTTTTCCTGGGGCTCTTTTCTTCCCTTGAGATTCAAGCCAGCCAGGTCATGACTTTATTCAGGGAACAGGAACGTGTAGCATACTGTAAGCTTAAACTTTGCTGGAGTTGGTTTGGCTGCCTCCTTGAGATGGAGATGTTATATAACAGTGCTGCTGCCGTTTGCCCTGAGCCCCAGCTCTTCTCTGGAACTCGTATTTCTTGCAAAGTGGAACCTGCCACTGACTAATGGGATTCTTTTTTGGGCATTTTGATCCCTTGTCTGACCTTTCTCTGCCCTCACACCCCCACGTCAACTTGTGTGGGGGCCGCTGTTGTGTGCCGGTGCCCTGCCTGCCCATGTGCTGGATGAGGTGGTATCACTTGGTGCTGTGTCCACTTGTGGAAGGATTTTATGTGAAAATAAAAACTTCTCCATCAGTTAAGTTACTTACGTGCTGAACTGCCTTCCATGTACTGGCCTTTGGCAGACACAAAAGATCTTTCACCCCGCACCATCCTCAGCCTCTGGACGGAGGCGAATGTCTGTTGCTTTTGGCTTTTGTGCTGGTTGCTGGTAGAGAAGTCAGCAGAAGGCTCCAGATAAGCTCTGTCATTGGTACAAATAGGAAACTGAATTGACTCCCGGGCAGCTGTGTTTGGAGGTCTCTTCTGCTTTTGTGATCCTGCGAGCCAGTGGCACTGTCATAGCAGTCTCTGATTTGGAAAGATTTCATTCAGGATGCTGGCCATGGGATGTGGCCAGAGGAAGTCTGTGTTGATTGTCTTGCTGGAAAGGCCAGATGGCAGTGGACTTTAGAGTTCTAAGTCCCACTTTGCCCCAAGGTGCCTGAGCAATTGCAGCCCACTGACAGCTTGAAGTATGGTGCACTGGGTAATTGGCTTCCTCATTTAGTAATTTGTCTGCTTTCTTTCCTCTTCCTCTGCTTCCTTTTTTTCTTCTAAACTGATAGCCTCCTGCCTCTTCAATAGACTGATAGAGAATCCCCGGAGCAGCAGCTGAATAGAGGGGGTGGCCAGAGCCCCAGGTGGAGGGTTGTTTGGAAACTGACACAGAAAAATCATCTTTCTTCCCTGCCTTTCTTCTTACCTATCTTGGTTTTGTCTCTTTTTCACTTTCTCCTTAGCTTCTTCTATCACTGTTTCCTCTTGCTACTTCACCCTCATGGTTTTCTTTCCCTTTTACGGATGTATTTCCCTGTTTTGTCCCTATCTTTTTACTTTTTCCGTCCTTCCATTTTTCTTTCTTTTTCTTTGATTCCCCTCATTCTTTGCCTTTGCAGTTGATCTACTAAAATTCAGTTTAGAAAAGGAAATTGCACCACATTTATTCAGGCCAACCTACCTTTTTCTTTCTTTTTTTTTTCCTCCAAAGAAGAAAAAAATTTGAAAGCATGTTTCCGGCCCTTTCTGGCACCTTCATCCCATCTAATGTGTGTTTGTCTTCAGGTGTCGGAAGTCCCAGAGCACAACATTTCTGCTTCATTGAAAGTACAGATGCACCACTTTGAGCTTTTACTCCTGGACCTGGGAAATGATGTCTGGTTTCAGTTAATAAGTCATTTTGTTCTCCAGGTGGAATTCAGATTATTTCATTGCAAACTTAGGAGCAGACCTGACCCTAGTGTTGGGAAGAGTTAAACTCCTTTGCCCCTCTAGATTGCAAGCAGGCTATGTCAGTGTTAACCATGTCTTCCAGATGTTTTCCCCAGAAGTTGGGTCATCCTGCTGGCAGAGATAGAAAAAGATCACCATCTCTCCCTTATGGTAGACCAGTTGGNAAAAGGGGAGCAAGAACTGGCAGGATACATTGAAATCCAGCCATGACCACACAGTAAAGGCAAGTGGATATTCCCTATCAGTATACATACATTCTTCTTCTTTTTTTTTAGTATACAAACAGTCTTGTATCTCCAATATGAAACTGCAAAAAGCTTTCTCTGACCCACAGCCCCCTTCAGACACTGGCAGATTTCTTCCCTGTTCACTGTGTAACTTTTACAAATATTCTCCATAGCCACCAATGTAACATGTTCCTTCCCTTCAGTTTTCTTCTCAAGGAGGACCCACATGGGCTTCAGACCCTTACTCACAGATACCCTCCAACACGAAGTCTAAAGGTTGTTTTCTGTCTTCGTTTTCCTCAAATTCACAGCAGCAAACAACTCATGATTCCTTCTTTTTTTGAACTTGGGTCATAACTGATATAACATTACACTTTAAGTGTACAACATAATAATTTGATATCTTTGTATATTATTAAATGATCACCCAATAAGTCTAGTTAATATCTGTCACCATACATAGTTACATAATTTTTTTTCCTGTGATGAGGACTTTGAAGATCTACTCTTGGCAACGTTCAGATATGCAGCACAGCTTTATTAACCATAGTCACCCTGCTGTACGTTATGCCTGTGTGCTCAGTTGCTTGGTCTTGTCCGACTCTTTACAAGCCCATGGACTGTAGCCTGCCAGGCTCCTCTGTCCATGGCATTTCCCAGGCAAGAAGACTGGAACCAGTTGCCATTTCCTTCTCCAGGGGAATCTGTATTTGTGACCTTAGAGCTTAGGTGTTTTTGTTTGTTTTTTTAGGTTCCACATATAAATGAGATCATACTACATTTGTTTTTCTCTGACTTATTTTATTTAGCATAATGCCCTCAAGATGTGGCCGTGTTGTTGCAGATGGCAAGATTTCATTATTTTTTATGGTTGAATAATGTTACCTTATAAATATATGCACCACATCTTCTTTACCCATTTATCCACTGATGGAGACATAGGTTATTTCCATATCTTGGCTATTGTAAATAATGCTAGAGTGAATGTGGGAGTGTATATATCTTTTCGAGTTAGTGTTTTCATTTTCTTTGGATAAATACCCAGAAGTGGAATAACTAGATCATGAGGTAGTTCTATTTTTAAATTTTTGAGGCACTTCCATAATTTTTTCCATAGTGGCTGGACAAATTGACATTTCCATCAGTAGTGCACAGGGATCTCTTTTTTCCACATCCTCACTAGATACTTGCTATTTCTTGTCTTTACAATAATAGTCATTCTAACAACTATGTCAGCATCTCTTATTAAAGTTTTGTTTTGTTTTTCCCTCTACCATTTTTCTCCTAGCTTATACTTTGATTCCTTTTTTATTTCTTTTTTGCTGGCCTCTTCTCCTCTGGTGAACCTCTAAATTTTGTTAAGTCCAAGGGTTGGTTCTTGCAACCACCTCTTTTCATCTCTACTTTCCTTAGTCCTATTATGTTATATACCTTATGTAAACTGAAGATATCAACTCTGTACCTTCAACTGTAACCTCTGCCTTGAGCTCCTGTGTCATATATCCAGCTTGGAAGTAGTCCATTGTAAATTTTTAAATGGGAGACCACCAAGAAATTTTATTTACTTCTTAAGCATCATATATACTTGACACTTCTTAAATAATCTTATAAGCACCTCAAACTGAGTATGTCTTAATATACTCATCCAGCCTGCTTCTTCCTGAGACTTCTCTATCATGAGGAGAGACCGTCATCTACCCAAGTGCTCAGGCTATAAACCCACCAGTAATCCTGGCATTTTCTCTTTCTCTCACTCATCACATCTAATCTTTTAGCTAATCGTGTTTACTTTACCTTTACACGTGAATCTTTCTGCTTCTCTCCATGGTATAAGCCACCTCAACTCTTCTAGACCATTAAAGTGGCTTCATAACAGCTTTCGTTGCTTCCATTATTGATACCTGCTACAATTCATTCCTGCTATATGGCAGCCAAAATTATTTATTTAAGAAGTAAATAAAATTTTTTGGCTGTTCCTTGTTTAAAATTTTACAATGGACTACTTCCAGTAATATCTAACAGACTCCTATGAGACAAGTCCTCACGTAGACAACAGTTAAAAACTCTGGAAAAAAATACATAAACAGCTACCTGGAGTCATCAAAAGCAGATACAACTGGGAAAGAGTCTGTTTGAAAAGTGGGATAGAGCAAAGATGGGTTGCCCAGAGACTTGGCTAATGTCTGAATTATGCTTGTGTGGGGTAGACTCCAATAAGCCCAGAATAAGCCTTAGAGAACTCAACAGAGATATCAACTGCCATGCACTGCAAGGGAGGCAGAGCTTAGAGTTTCATGTTAGTCAAGTCAATTGGCCTGCTAAAAGTGAGCAAGGTCATAATAATAAAACTACTTGGAGAAATACAACAGAGTCCAGGATTTTACAGCATTTCATTCTCTCTGGTCAGGAAATACTACAAAATTACCAAGCACATGAAAGAAACAGAATAATGTTACTCACACTCTAGCGAAGACAATCTTTGGATACCCATCACTGGATGATCTATTTGTAGTATTTAGCACACAGAGGTTTTAAATCAGCTACTATAGCTACATTCAGGTACCTGTAGGAAAATATTCTCACAATGAATGAAAAAATGGAAATCTCAGCAGAAAAAGAGAAATTACAAGAAGAACTAAGTCAGAGTTCTAGAACTGAAAAATGAAGTATCTGGAAAATTTAATGGAACATTAAAGATAGCAAAAGAAAGACTTTATAAACTTAGAGGTAGATCAATAGAAATCATCCAAGCTGAAGAATAGAGAGGAAAAGATTTTAGAAAAGATCTTATGACCTGTGAACAATATAAATGAAAAATTTAATGGAACATTAAAGATAGCAAAAGAAAGACTTTATAAACTTAGAGGTAGATCAATAGAAATCATCCAAGCTGAAGAATAGAGAGGAAAAGATTT